>OZ005658.1:117254784-117702284 GCA_963930645.1 Salticus scenicus | reverse complement strand
TTTTACAACAGTTATATTTTTGGAAGTTTTATTTATCTTCTGATATTTAGATTTTTTGTTTAGATGCAAAAATGCGCTTTTAAAAAGGCAGTGGATGGAAGAATAGGTTTCCGCTCTTTCCAAAGAGAGTTTTTAGTGAAATCTTTATGAAAAGCATTTATCAGGAGAAAAATTGAAAAATGTCGCAACAATAGATAGATGAATCTTGGGTCTATTTAAGTGGTTGCAATAAAAAAAGATCAATTTATAATCACAAAAGTGGAGAAAATTTTTTTTGCTACGTGGTTCAAAGCATCAAAAGAAAGATTTTCTAAAGGATTTATGATTGCCACTGGTTTTTCATACAAGCGCAAGATAAAAGCAAAAAAAAATGTGACAAAAATGTCAAAATCAGCTCTAAATACTATCAAGAACATATTTTAATTCCAATTTTTAAAAATGAAAATCCAGATCTTTATCCACAATGCTATCAATCCGTTGAACTGCATCAAGACAAAACAAACAGCCACACATCGCAATTCGCAATTGCTTTCCTAGAAAAAAAATGGAACAAAAAACGGGAATGAAAACCATACCCTTCACTGATATTCCTGCTAAATGTCCTGATGTATCACTGTTGGATTTTTGTGTTTTTTGACTCTTAAAATCAACATTATCTAAACACCGACTACAACGCTTTGTGGACTTTGGAAAGCCGTTCAAGAGGAGTAGAAAAATATACCTCTTCCGATATTATAAAAAGCATTATTATCATAGAAATTACGATGTTGAATGATAGTTAAGAACAAGGGCTATCAAACTGAACAATTAAAACACGAAATATGAGTGAAATTGCTTCAGTACACTCCATCAAAATCATCTAAAAAATGTGCGAACAGCCTCTGTATATATCTAGAGGGGGGGGGGGGTGGTAGGAGTAGGAGGATAGAAAAATTAAAATTTAGTTTAATACCACATTTCTACAGGCTTTGTGAGGGACTTGTTTAATATAAATGTAAGCTATCGATAAAAATTTCTGTTATTAAAATGGACTGCAAGAAAAAATAGCGTGGGTGGCAAACGAGATTATTTTTTATTTAAGAGAGTGTGATTTGTTGTGATTGCTTACGTTTTTATAAAAGGAAATGTTTTACAAATAGCAAACAAAAATACGAATAATTTTTGCGCTGAAGTAAACCAACGTGTACTGTGACAATCGAAAAACTTTCTTTAATTCTATAACACATCTCCACATACTGGTTAAGATGCAGAAAAATTTAATCAATATTATTTTTTACTACAATCATCTTATCTATACAGTTTAGTACAATTTTATACAATAGATGTTACGATACGCTGCACTGAGAAAAAAAATATTCCACCTTCCTCTAGAATGAATAAGTGGCCATTTTTTAAATCCCTTAACTAGAAATATAGATTTCCGAGTTATGCGCATAAGGCACGCCAATAAACTGAATAGACGAAATGATCGAGAATTTCTAGTGTACACATTTCTAGATGGGGAAACAATATTCCGAATATTCTGAATCTTTTGTATTGCGAAAAATTCTCGCTTGATTTTCTAGAATTGGGTAATAAACCAAGATTATAGTTGCTGAAACCCACCTCTTGTAGTCTCATTTATTTGCAGAAATTTTTAAATAACTTTGCACTCTATAATATAGGCAAACGCTCTAGAATTCTAATAGGGGCTTCTAGAACTCGCTTTCCAAGGGGACTAGAATTTATAAGGATAACATGGAACTATTTTTTCTAGAGCCACAATTTAGATTCTAGATGTCAGTTACAGAATTTTTTTTCAGTGTGTAAAATATTTTCGTTAAAAAACAACAGAATTTTGTAGCTTTCCTACAGAATATTTCTGTTTTCTAAAACTAGAGAAATTAAGTGTAAAATTATGTCGCAACCTGTCAAAAGAAAATTTTTTTCTGTTAAGCAGAAAATAATTTATAACCATTAATATATAGATCTCTGGTGGTTACATATTTTTTTCTGCTTTGTATACGGAAAACTTGGTTTCTAAACAGGATTAGAAAGGGTTAAGTAACACAGCAATTGTGCTTCTGTGGCTCAGATGTAACATCGTCGCCTATTATGCTATGTATTCTGGCTGGTAGAGCTGAAAAATTTTATTTAATGCGAGATTTTTTACAGTGGGCCCTACGGAAAAAAATCTGATGTGTACGAATATTCTGTCACTGTTAAAAAAAAAAATGTAACTTTGATGCCAGAAATTCTCTGTAATTACAGAAAAATACGTTTTGTGAACGTAATTTTTCCGTAATTTACTACTTTTTTTTTTTTTCTCAAATTACAGATAATTTCTGGCAGCAATGTTGCATTTTTTTTAACAGTGATGTCCTGTTACAGAAAATTATTGTCAACTTATTTTATACATAGCATAAGGATATTTTCTAAACTTTGCCACCAGGAATTTTCTGTAATATAACACAGGATTTTATTTCATAGTATAGCCATCCGCAAAATATCAATAATGAGTGAAATCAGCGCCATCTGTCAGTCGATAAAAACACAAACAAAATTAGCATACTTTTTCATGGTGGCTATCTCACATATCCAATTTAGTGCACTTACATACAGCAGAGGGTAAGATATTGCCTTCCCATAAAAAGGAAAAAATGTAGGATAGCAGCTTCACCTTCTCGCTGATACATACACTTGCCTCCGAAAGTCTACGTACAGACAATAATTTTCCATATTCGTGGACCGATCACTAAGTAAATGGAGTATTTATGAATCAATACAACTTTTATTGATTCCTGTAACATTGTAAATTCAAATGACACAAATAACAATTACCTGATAGTTACATGAAATAATACAAATATTCATAACTTAAAAACGACACAACTTGTGTGCATCAAAAGTCTGCGTACACTGGAAAAAACCTTTACAATAATGGAATGTAAATAAAACTTAATACCTTGTACGGTATCCTTTTCTTTTTATAACTTCTCTTAATCTATTTGGCATAGATTCAACTAACTTAGATGTCTCTTTTGGGGTTATTTTGTTCCACTCTTCGACTATGACAGATTTGAGCATTTCTTTAGATGTTATTTTGTGCTCCCTGATTTTCCGCTCGAGTAAATCCCACAAATGCTCTATTGGGTTTAGGTCTGGGGACTGGGTTGGTGTATGGAGTTGGTTTGGCACATGGTACGGCAGCCATGACCTCACAATGTATGCCGTGTGCTTGGGATCGTTGTCCTGCTGAAAGTAAAAATCATCACTCATCCCAGCTTCTCAACACTTACCTTGAGATTTCTCTTCAATATGTTCAGGCAATCAATTTTATTCATTGTTGATTCAATAAATTCCAGATTACCAACCTCACTGCTTCCCATACACCCCCAAACCATAACACCCCCTCTTCCATACTTGACAGTCGGAAAAAGATTCTCTTTCTTTATCTCTGCACAGGGTTTCCTCCAGACATATTTTCTACCTTTGATGCCGAAAATACAAATTTTACTTTCATCTGAAAATATTACCTTTTTCCAAAAATCTTGAGTTTTATTTATGTGTTCTTTGGCAAAGACCATTCTCTTAACTCTGTTCACTCGAGAAATGAATGGCTTCTTCCGTGCTACTCGGCCATGATAGTCATACTTTTTCAGTTCTCTTCGAATTGTAGTTAAACTCACATTTTTTTGGAATCTCTCAGCAACGCTTTCAGCTATTTGTGAAGCTGATAGTTTTGGATTTATTTTTACAGAGCGTATTACAAAGCGGGATTCTTGAAGCGACAGTGCAGACGGCCGGCCGGATCTTGGTTTTGACGTTAAAAGTCCAGTTGATTTGTAGTTCATGATCACTTTTTGAATCGATGAATGTCTCCTATTAACAATTTCAGCAATTGCTCTAAGAGATTTACCCCTTTTCCAAAAATCTATGATAATCTTTCTTTCAGCAATATTGATTTCTTTCTGTTACCTGCCATGGAATCACACAAACATTCAAAATCTCAGACCTTAAGTAAATCGTAGTAGAAGCTTACAGTTACACAAAAACACGACGTAGTGCGATTATCTCACAGTAAAAGGTATTTAAAAGTGTACGCTGACTTTTGGCAGTGTTGATTGGCGATTATTTGGCGGTCATTCTTGTATCTTCCTATTAAAGTAGATTTTGTTGTTACTGCATGAATCAGTAAGCTTTGAAGAATCACCGAGAGGTATGCTGATTTTCTCAAGAGAGATTGCAACAATAATTTTAGAATGAACACATAAAATGATCGCCTGTACGCAGACTTTCGGCAGCAAGTGTATACCCAGACTGAATCAGCATAGGTTTTCATAATGGCAACTTCACATGAAATTTTGTGCCTTTACACATTATAGAAACCGAGATATAGCCTGCCCATAAGTGGAAGAAATCGCAGCATATCAGCGCTACATACTGGGCGATGTGTCTAAAAAATCTAATTATCACCAATTTATATCAAGGGCCAGCCAAATGTAAAGTTTTGTGGAATTCTTCACATTTTTTTTCTTCTTTTTTTGTGAGATACAACATTTACAAAATACAGACATACAGACAAACATTAAAAAAAAAAAAAAATAATCAAATCGTGTTCATAACATCAGGGAAAGTTTAAAACCATTGAAACTTGGAAGGGAAATATTTTCACGAATCCAATTATTCTTGTCTACAGAAAAAAGTAATAACGTAACACGTGCAAAAATTATGAATTCTTTTCAATCCCAAAGAGAATTATTTATTTATTTATTTTTTATTAATAACATCGAAATAATAATTTTATAGAACAAATGGCGATTCTTGTTTTTTTTTTTTTTTTTTTAATTAAATAACACCTTCTACGCAATTTCGTAGAACTAACATTTTCTTTTTCCCTTATAATTTAATGAGTTCTTCCATTTCGCTCTCAGATTTAAAAGCGATGTTTTGTAGAACGAAAATAACGATAAATTTTCTTTTCTCACTGGCGAGATGGAATCACGCAAAGGTCACGTGGTAGTGTTTTATATATTTACCTCATTTTTTTAGCTCTTCATATTTTATTTCTTTCGTAGTGGCAATCCGCGTTTGTAATGATCGATAGGTGGCGCTTTTTCAGCTCTTGTTGTTAGTAAATATTACAGCCACGTGTATCTATTTTTGTTCTTTTTCTTATTCTACTTAATATTCGTACTATAATTTCTCCGCCATTACATCATGGAAAATTGATTGCTTTTGGAAAAAAAATATTTCAGTTTATTCAAAGTTCGATCGAAAGTAGATATTTAACTGAAGCTGAACAAATATTAGCTTCAAATCATCTGATTAATTCTTTACTTCCATTAGCCGAAGCAACTGAAATTTTAAATTTGTCATTTGGAAATAAATGGAAGCTTAATTCTGGATTTCTTGGTCCTTTGGAGTTACACTGGAGCACACAACAGTATGTGTTATCTTTTTTACCGGATTTATTCATTTTTATTCAATAAATATATGTGAAACTAAACATCGGCTAACAATGGCGGCTTGATGGAATTCGAATTAAAGCATGTTTATTGTAATTTCCCCTTAGCCCACCAGAGGGCGAGCATTTCATTACAATCGCGGATAGCCCGAAAATTTTCTTCAAGGGTTTATTTATAATAATTTTCTGTTTTCAATTTATTTCACAGAACTGCATGTTAATATAATAACACTGCTCTGGATGAAAATTGCACCCAACACCATTTTTTACAAATTCTTATGTAAAATGACCTGCTGAATCCGAATAGGACGTCCATTTTGCCCTATCACCCACCGTTTTTTAGGGATGGCCCCCTATTTTAATCACTTTTCGGTAATTTTATGGCTATAAATTTGATTTTTAGGAAGGGGGGGGGAGGATAATTTTAACTGTTAAATATATTCTGAGGAGCTACAGAGTTTGAAAACTCTAAAACATGAACATTTGCACCAGTGAGAAAATTTAGGGGGAGGGGGCGGGGGACACTGAAATTATGTATTACATTTCTTATATTTTTTTAATCTATTACTAATATTATTTATTAAGCATTATATTTTTTCGTTTTTAAGCGTTAAATTAATTCTTTTTATCACTTTCCAACAAGGTTGAAAAGTGTTAATGACTTCGGTTTGTCTATTTGTCTATCTGTCCGACCTCTAACTCCCGTAAATATTTATGGAATTTCTTGAAACTGATATATGTTATTCAAGTTTACTGTCGGATGTTCCCAATTGAAAATGGAGTTTATACCTCTACTGGTTTGTGTACAGGGACACCCGAAAGTATTTCAAAGCATTGTGTTCTAGGAGAGGTATTTCTATAAACCATATTTTCATATCTTTACTGTACACATGTCTTAATGAAATTGAAATAAGTTATTCAAGTTCATTATTGGATGTTTCCTGTAGAAAATAGAGTAAATATCACCACTGGTATATGTACAGGGATACTCAAAGGTATTCGAAAGCATTGCGTTCTATGAGAGATATTTCTGTAAATCAAATTTTAATAACTTTACTTTCAACGAAGTTTTTTGAAATTAAAATATATTATTTGTGTGCACAAAATAATGTTTTGCATACAATATAGCATGATTAGCATTAGATTTACAGGGTGACGCAAAAATATTCATTTCTATTAAAAGTTATTAATAAAAATTTGCTAGAATTCTATTTTCGTTTACATTAAGCGTTTTTAACACTTTTTAACATTTGTCAAATGTGAATATGATTTCAATTTGTGTATATGTTCGTCTGTCCGTCCGTCTTTTTCTCTGTCTGTCCGCGCTTTAACTCCCGTATATATTTATGGAATTTTTTGAAACTGATATATGTTATTTAAGTTCACTATCGGATGTTTCCTATTGAAAATGAAGTTTATATCTCTACTGGTTTGTGTACAGGGACACCCGAAAGTATTTCAAAGCATTGTGTTCTATGAGAGGTATTTCTATAAACCATATTTTCATATCTTTACTGTACACATATCTTAATGAAATTGAAATACGTTATTTAAGTTCATTATTGGATGTTTTCTGTAGAAAATAGAGTAAATATCACCACTGGTTTATGTACAGGGACACTCAAAAGTATTCCAAAGCATTGCGTTATATGAGACATATTTCTGTAAATCAATTTTTAGTAACTTTACTTTCTACGAAGTTTTATAAAATTGAAATATATTATGTGTGTGCACAAAAGAATGCTTTGGATAGAATATAGCATGATTAGCATTAGATTTACAGGGTGGCACAAAAATATTCATTTATATTAAAAGCTATTAGAAAAAAATTGCTAGAATTGCACTTTCGTTCACATTAAGCGCTTTTAACATTTTCTAACATTTGTCAAGTGTGAATATGATTTCAATTTGTGTATATGTCCGTCTGTCTGTCTGTCTGCCCTTGCTTTAACTCCCGTAAATATTTATGGAACTTTCTGAAACTGATATATGTTATTCAAGTTCACCATCCGGTGTTCCTTATTGAAAATGAAGTTTATACCTCTACTGGTTTGTGTACAGGGGCACCCAAAAATATTCGAAAGCTTTGTGTTCTATGAGAGGAGTTACTATAAACCATATTTTAATACCTTTACTGTATCGAAACTTTAATGAAATTTTAATATGTTATTCAAGTTCCCTTTCGGATGTTTCCTATGTAAAATCGAGTACATTTCTAACTTTTTTGTGTACAGGGGCACTTGAAAGTATTCCAAAGCATTGCGTTCTGTAAGAGTTATTTTTATAAACCAAATTTTAATAATTTTACTTTTCACAAAGCTTAATGCAGTTGAAATAAATTATTCGTATGCACAACAGAGTGCCGTATATGTAATATAGTATGATTGGCATTAGATTTACAGGGCCACACAAAAATATTCAGTTACATTAAGAGCTATTAAAAAATTTTACTAGAATTGCACTTTCGTTTACATTAAGCGTTTTAACACTTTCTTATATTTTTAGTTGGAATATTGTTTCAATTTGTGTATCTGTGTGTCCGATTGTAAACTTTTCTATCTGTTTGTTTCCGGCTCCTAGCGTCGGTAAATATTTTTAGAATTTTTTAAAAATGATACAATGAAGTTCACTATGGAATGTTCCCTGTTTAAAATGACATTAATAGATCCTGTGCAACTAGTTTGTTTACAGAGACAAAAAAAAAAAAAAAGTCAATGGATTAAGTTTTAGGACAGAATTTTTTTAAAGTTATATTTAAAATCTATCTATTGTAAAAATCATAAAAACATTCAGATGTATTTTTAATATTCTAAAATAATGTTTTGTATAGAATATGATATGATTAACTTTTTCAGATTAAAAGTTTTTTCGATACAACAATTACGTACAGTTGGAAAGTGTTACTAATCAATGCGTGCTGCCTGATTTTTCTTTCTTGTTTATCCTTCAAATCAAATTCATGGCCATAAAATTATCGAACAAGTGATAAAAATTGAGGGAGGGCGAGGAGTTGTCCCGAGAAAACGGTGGGTGACAAAGCAAAATGGTATAGTCATATTCGGAATCAGGGGGTCACTTTACATAAGGATCAGCTAGAATGGTACCAGGGGTTTAAAAAAAAAATATTTTTTTTGCAGCGCTGTGTAATTAGGGCCCACATCATATACATAAATTTAGTGGTCTGAAAGGATCGCTTAAGGGCCCTCTTAACTCACCGCCGCCGGAAGCCGAAACTAATGCTATTCTATGGGGGATTTTTTCTTGACAAATAACTTATTAACTAATACATATTTTTAAATTCTGTTTTCACATTCTGAAAGTTCCCGGCTGTAAAATTGACGCACCTTTTCTAAAAAATTATTATTATTATTATTTTTATATTTTATTTTGAAGCTGCAAAATACGAATTTTCAATATGTGAAATTTTTTCATTTTGCAATTTCGAAATAAAATATTAAAAATTAAAAAAAAATACATTTTTAAAAAAGGTCCGTCAATTTAACAGTTGGGAATTTTCTGAATGTGAAAACAGAATTTAAAAATATGTATTAGTTAATAAGTTATTTGTAAAGAAAAATTTCCCATAGAATAGCATTAGTTTCGGCTTCTGGCGGCGGTGAGTGAAGAGGGCCCTTAAGATAAGATTTAGTCTCTGCAAATAAACTATTATGTTGTGGCCATCACAATTTTTTTTCTATATTTTTTTAATGCAAATTGACGCACTGCAAATAATATATTTAAATTATTATTCACCAAAAATTTTTTTTCCATGATGAGTGCAAAGTATTTTTATCTTAGTAATGCGAAACCCTAAATGCTAAGGTCTAAAGAATTTTAACGTGAAAAAATAAATAAATAAACAAAGTAAATAAATAAATAAAATAAAAATAATAATAATAGTAATAATAGTAATAATAAAATAAGACTATTTTTATTTTCGAAGTAATATATATGAAATTATGTACAGAACGGAATTTAATTTAGTACGACAGGATGTTTTTCAGACTATTCTTCGATATAAAGTCATGAAAAGTTCACCTTCTCCTTTTAACCCCCTTAAGGATTGAATTTTATAGTGAACTCCTACGTCATTAAAAGAAAAAACTGTCTAAACGGCATGTTTTTAGCTTGGACGATTTGGATTCGACGTTGATATATGAATGATTGAATCAGTGATATTTTGTCATTATATGGAGATATGAGAAGGATTTTCCACTTTACAGATAAATATTTTTATTCGTCTAAATAACAAATACAAGCTTTTTTCTTAGAACAATCATTTTTCTTTTTTTAGAGTGTTGCCATTCGAGAGTTATGTTATATAAATGAATTATTTTTGAAATAATTTATTTGTAGTGAACTACAGCTGTCCAAATTTTTGAGGCTTATTAACAACGAGATATATAAATTAGAGTGCTGATTCAATGAATGAAGGATTAACTTTCCGTGGTTCAAGATGAATCACGTGACATGCTCGAATAGGTTGCTGTGTTTGGCCCTTTATCGCTATTTTGGCATTTAAAATATCATTTCGACAAATTATCATTATTATTATTTAACATGACAGTCCTTTGACCGAAATAAATTGTTTTTAAAATAATTTTACACACATTTCACATTTTAATAAATAATAAAATACCTTTTTTTCATCGTTTCCCAACAAAGTTTAAATGAGTTTATAAAAGAAAATTTAAACTTTTAAAGATCTAAATTTAACAACAAATAATAATTTTTCAACTATTTTTAAGCATTTTGTCGGTTGAAGTTCAACTACACGAAATAAAAAAGAAGTAAAATCAAAATCAAAATGATTTAGAACGTAAGTAAACAAAACTACGTAAGTAAACAAAAACATTGGCTGCGAAGAACAATCTCAAAACCGTTGCCATAGAAATTTACTGAAAATAAGCTGTTACCAAGGGAACCACCGAATACGCAGCTGCAAGGAGAGCATGTCACATGACTCATCTTGGACCTTCTCAAGGGTTACCATTTATCACTCTACTTTATATATCTCGTTGCTTATTAATAAATATGGGGGGGGGGGAGAAAAAGACTTAATTTTTTTTTAATGGATTCATTTACATATATTGACCAACGAAGCGGGCAAAGTGCACTGCTAAAAAAGATCCCGGTAAGATTACGGGGAAAGCCCGGCAACAGAGATTCCAGACAAATCCCGTAAAAAAAAATTGGTTTTACGGGAAAAATGTTTTTTTTTACAGGCATGTATGGTAATTTAAGGTTATTATATACTTAATTTACGGTCTAAGCGTTTCTTTTTACGAGCTTTGTCTGGAATCTCTGCTGCCGGGCTTTCCCCCGTAATCTTACGGGATTTTTTTTTTTTACAGTGTGAGCTAGTTAAGAGCGGACAATATACTTAATCTCGCCGGCAGCCTTCGCCCATGTTATTCTATGGGAAAATTTGTTTACATAATTACTCATTACCTAATGAATATTTTTCAATTCTATTTTCACATTTAGACAATTTATAAGCGTTAAATTAGTTCTTGTTTTCCAAAAATTTACTTTTTAAAATTTTAGTATTTCATTTTGCGATTAGAAAATGAGAAAAATGCATTTTGTGAAAAATCGCATTTTTGAACTCAAAATTAAAATGTAAAAATAAAAATAAAAAAATGAATTTTTCAAAAATGAGTACTCATTTAACGGTTATGGATTTTCTGACTGCGAAAACAGAATTTAAAAATATTCATTAGGTAATGTGTAATTGTAGCAACAAATTTTCCCATAGAATAACATGGGCGAAGGCTGCCGGCGAGATTAGGTATTGTCCCCTCTTAAGAATAAAAACATATTAAAATAATAACAATAATAATTTTTGAGGCATCATTCAACGATTTTCGACAAAATTGCAGAGTATTTACCTCTTTGTATTGAAGACCTGAATAAATATCGTAATGTTCGCAAAAGTAATCAATCCCTTTCAATCCCGATTTAGAACTTTTTATATCGAAAAAGTGATAACTTATTGAATAAATGGGTATATTTTCTTTTCTTTACATTATTATCATTATTATTAAATAACAAGCTTTTTGAAGCTTCAAAGCTATAGCAAATCTTTTCTTAAGATCTAACAACATATTTTCTATTTCCCTTTCTGATTTAAAAGCCATTTATTTGTCAGCGGAAAATAATAATCTTCCTCCCTTTTCTATGGAGTGATGAAATCTTGTGAAAGCCATGCTGTAATATTATATAATTACTATTTACTGCTTTCTTTCTTTTTCTTTTATATTTCTTTCGTAATGACGATTCCTTCCAAGATTTCATTAAAATTAATTTATATATATGCTTTTCAGTTTTTTTTTAGAACTGCGTTGTGATGTAAATTACTACATATTATAAAATTTGTTTTCTCTCAAAAAAGTAAGTAAATATTTTAAATAAATGTATAAATTAAATTATGCAATCCCAAAGAAAAAAAAATATTTTAATTATAACAAAATGACTATTTTGTCCTGTGAAAAACAAATTTAATTAGTATACAGTCGTCCACCATGGTGAAGTGGTTCTGCGCTCAAATCTTGTCGACAACGAGAAGTGTCGGATACGAACCTAGATAGCGCTCGTAGACCTAGCCGTTCGGAGTTTTCCGTGGTTTTCTCAGAAACTCGTGTAAATACGGGCTAGAACCCCTTAAAAAGACCCCCACGGTGGGCGACAGGCAGAAGATCCTTAGGTGGGCGACATGGTGTGCGCAGTTTGGCGAGTATGAGAAATATAATGCCTAGAAACAGTTATGATACTTCACTTTAGGACCAAAATATAATAAAAGACGTCCCGTTATATTACCCCTCCCCCCAATCCCCACTTTGGGTATTTCATTTATTATAGGACCAATCATTTTACTAATTTATGTACGGTTGCTTAAATTATATTTCATGTATATTTAAAAAAATTAAAAAATTGAATTGCGTTTTTAATTAAAATATTGCCTGTTTTTTTTTTTTTTTACTTTCTTCTATATGTAATATAGAGAAAGTATTGGATTCGCGAAAATTTTCGACCTCCGTTTTTTGACGAATCTACACGTTTTGGGATGTCCTGAACACGAATTGATAGTTTTTAAAAAATGTCTGTCTGTGTGTCTGTCTGTGGTTTCGTTTTTTCACCGTATCTCACGAACCAATGAATGAAATTCAACCAAACTTGGTATATAGTTGGACCCTGGCGGGGCATTGTGCTGATTAGATTTGGGGATCAATAGCCCAGCAGGCGGCGCTGTGATCGCATTTTATGTAAATTTTTAACATGGCAGTATAGGGCAAATTTTTGTATATTTCACCGTATCTCACGAACCAATGAATGAAATTCAACCAAACTTGGTATATGGTTGGAACCTGACGGGGCATGGTGCTGATTAGATTTGGGGATCAATCGTCCAGCAGGTGGCGCTGTGATCGCAAAATTTCGTATTTTTCACCGTATCTCACGAACCGATGAATGAAATTCAACCAAACTTGGTGTATAGTTGAACCCTGACATGGAAAGGGTCTGATTAGATTTTGGGATCAATTGCCTAGCAGATGGCGCTGTGATCGCATTTTATGTAAACTTTTAACATGGCAGGATAGGACAAAATTTCGTATAAATGTACATAATGAGCGTTATTTTAAACTTGTGATTGTAAAATTAATATGAATTATTGATAATAGTAGTAGTTAACTATGAAAAAAATTTTGTGCATGTAGGGGCACCGGGTCCCCTCCGGGGGGGGGGGGTAAATTTTCAAGATGGGTATCTTTCGAAAGATCTCGTCAATACCTTTAAAACGAATGGTTGAACTATAAATCTGTGACAATTTGAAAAAAAGTTATCGATTTTTTTACTTTTAACGAAAAAAAACTTAGAAAAAAAAATCTTATTTATTTATTTATTTATATTTTTAATGAAATTTAACCAAACTTGGTATTTAGTTGGTCCCCGACATAAAGTGGTGCTGATTACATTTGGGGATCAATAGCTCAACAGGTGGCGCTGTGATCGCATTTTTTCTAAATTTTTAACATGGCAGTATAGGACAAAATTTCGTATAAATGTACATAATGAGAGTTATTTTTAACTTGTGGTTGTAAAAGTAATATGAGTTATTGATAATAGTAATAGTTAGCTAGGAAAAAATTTCTGTGCATGTGGGGGCATCGCTTCGTAAAATTTCAAGATGGGTATTTTTCGAAAGATCTCGTCAATACCTTTAAAACGAATGGTTGAACTATAAATCTGTGATAATTTAAAACAAAGTTATCGATTTTTTTTACTTTTAACAAAAAAAAAAAAAAAAAAAAAAAAAAAAAACTTAAAAAAAAAAAAAAAATCGTAATTTTTTTTTTTTTTTTTTTTTTTTTTTTTTTTTAAAATATTGTTACTGATTGAATATGTATATAGGAAAATATAGAAGAAAGTCTTGTGGTGGCCACAACATACTAGTTTTTTTTAGGACTGAGGGCCTATTAGTCTCAGACAAGAATTTTTGCGTTGTCGTTTTCGATAGTTGGACATTTGTCGAAATCATTTTTCGATACTTGGACATTTATCGAAATCTAAAATTTATCGAAAATATAATTGAATAATTTGAAAGCGATGTTATAATTGGGAAGAAAAAAGAAAACTAATAGTCGATTAGTTTTAACTAATCCTAAACTAAATTCCGCTTTTGCCAGAATTTCATCAAGACCTTTTTTTTTTTTTTTTTTTTTTTTAAAATAAAAGAAAATTAATAAAAATCAGTATCGTTACAAGAGATATCGAAAACGTTTTTTTTTAATAATTTTGAATTAGGAAATAAATAGTGCGCGTGCAATAATATGAAATAAAAATAAATAAAAATATGAATTTAATGATTTGATTTTTATATAAAACACGATCGCGTGCTATCTTAAAAAGTAGATGTAAAATTTAAAGTTTAATTTTCTTGGCAACAATTATAAATTAAAATAAATAATTTAATGAAAGTTTGTTCTTTAGATATACGCCCGTGTAAGATGTCAAAAAATATATGACAAAGTATTATATCTCTTTATTCTTCTAATAAATTGTCGGTGAGAGAAATTGCTCAGAAATTGAGTATTCCTAAAAGTAATGCTTATATTCAAAATTCTATTCATTTTTTTATTATGGTAAATAATTTTACATTTTAATTTAACTTTTAAATACTAAATCTCAAATTTCGACGTTAACTCAACTATCAATAAAACTTGTGTGTTAAGAATAAAATAATAATAACAATGATCACAATATAAATATCGGTTGAACACTTTTATTCACCTTAATATATAAAGCTGAAAGTTTGACGTATCTGTTCGCATTTGTAGTTCACTACAGAAAGCTACACCATTCAACTGATCGGTATAAAAATTGGTACACTTATTAATCAGGACAAAATCTAGCCAACGCCGTATTTTTTAGTTTAATCGACTAATTGGTTCCAAAGGCAATCAATAAAATCCCCATTTTAACTTTAAAATTATTATAAACGAAAAATTAAAATACATTGATGCCGAAGAATAAATAAATTACACATTCTCTCTCTCTCTCTCTCTCTCTTCTTCTTTTTTTTTTTTTTTTTTTTTTTTTTTTCCCATACATATAAGAAAATATATTTATTTACACGTAAAAAGAAAAAAAAATAGTTTTTTTTTTTTTTTTTTTTTTTTTTTTTTTAATTATTATTTACGTGTAATACATTCTTTTTTTCAATTCCTACTGTTAGTTCACACTCTCCCTATATCTTGTACAAATCTTGCATTCAATTTTTAACTAACTTCCCGACTAGCTAGAAATTTGAAACTTTCAGGATTGCTCAGAACACGGTGACAACACAATACTTCGAAGTCCGATTTTCGAATTTTTTATTAGTTTTCTTATAATTAATTAAAATATGAAAATAATAACATCCTAACAGCGTTACTATAGCCATTAAAATATTAGCTATAATTTAATATTTGCCCCCCCCCCCCCCCAAAAAAAAAATAAAAAAATAAAATAAAATAAAATAAAAAATAAAAGAATAAAAAATAAATAAATAAAATTAAAAATTAAAATAAATAAATAAATAAATAAATATAAATAAATAAATAATAAATAAATAAAAAATACGTGTTCATTTTCTTTCGATATCAAAATAAATACATTTAATTAAACGTGACCATAAAAAAATTATAAAAAGTTAAATGATGCATCTCACTAAAATTGATGTCATTATCACTTTAAAAAAATTATGCACATTGATAAGAGCTCTATGATTCATCAGAAAATTTAAAACATGGTATATAAAAAGTTTTTTTCTTTTTAATCTTATAATTATTTTTATTTCATTTTTCACGTGCGCTTTTTATTTCCTAATTCAAAATTATATATATATATATATTAAAAAAAAAAAAAAAAAAAAAAAAACTTTTTCAATAAAGTATGTAAGTAGGAATTGACTTAGAATTTTTTTTTTATATTACTTGTTATGTAGGAAAAAAATTAACGTGGAAACATTTTATTTTATTTTATTTTAATTAATTGTTTATTTATGGTTTTATTTGTTTAAGCTCTCATAATGAGTTCAAATTGCTAATATTAGGTTTTTATTGAGAGTGTACATGTAGGGATTCATTTTACTGCTCTTTTTTTATGCCATTAATATTTTCACTCAATTTTAACGTTTAGCAAATTTTAATACTAAAACTCGACGGTCTTATGAATAAGTAACTTCTGTTTATTCCTAATTACCCATTGCGCAGCATTAGTGTGACGTTAAACACAACCACCCAATTGTTTATTCCTAAGTTTAGTATCAATACATAAATAAAATAATCTGGTGTGTCACTCACACGACTTTCTCTTACCCTGAAATTTAATACTATAAATACAGGTTGGAGATTAAGTGGTAAGATAACGAGTACTGTTATGTAAACCTGTGTTAAACAATTCATATTAGGCTTCTGAAGAAAGGAATGAAACGGGGGGTTGAGGGGGGCTACCGCCCCCTCAACCCCCCGTTTTATTAATGCACCTACATTTATATAGAATTTAATTAGGTTTATTAAAAAATAATTCTGTTTTTAAAAAATAATTTATTAAAATTATTATTAAAAAAAAAAATTATCTTTTATGATAATGCAGACGATTTCCATATTAGAGAAGTAGTATAACACCAAACATCCAAAAGAGTCTATTTTATTCTCAATATTAAAAAAAAAAAAAATAAATAAAAAAAAACGATTTTTTCCCCAAGTTTTTTTTCGTTAAAAGTAAAAAAAATCGATAACCTTGTTTTAAATTATCGCAGATCGTTAGTTCAATCATTCGTTTTAAAGGTATTAGCGAGCTCTTTTGAAAGATACCCATCATGAAAATTTACTCCCCTCGAGGGGGACTCCCCCTCCCAGGGGGGGAGGCGAGGCTCCTACATACACAATTTTTTTTTTCACAGTTAACTATCTCTATTACAAAATATATATATTCGTTTCATTTGGTTTTGTGCGGTCTATAGACGTTAAACTCTACTTACCTGAAATTTCCCCCATAGACGTAATGTATTAGAATTCTCTTGATTGTCCCTGTACACGAACCATTTGCTTGATCTTAACGAAAAGCTTACTGTAGCATCCCTATATGATACACATTTAGAATACCAAGTTTGAACTTTCTGCCATAATTTGTTTTTGAGATATACTGATAACAGACAGACACACACACAGACCATTTGCTAAAAACATGATTTTCGTATTCAGGGGACCTCAAAACGTGTAAATATAACAAAATCTCGCGTTCCTAAATTTGACCCCAAAACAATACTTTCTCTTCCTTATGGGTAAGAGAAAGTAAAAATATTAATGTATCCAAAAATGCGTCTTTCTTCTGGAAAATATTATTGTTCACATAGAAGTTCTACAGATCCGTCAACATGTTTTATTAACCTCCTGGGTTGGGTTTGGAATCCACTTATTCAAAACGTACAATTTCAATATTATAAAGTCGGAAGGTTTTATTTTTAATTTAATTTAATTTTTCATCCGCTATTGTAATGCGCGGATGAAAAATTAAATGGGGGGAGGGAAGTCCCCGTCGAGGGGAGTAAATTTTCATGATGGGTATCTTTCAAAAGAGCTCGTCAATACCTTTAAAACGAATGGTTGAACCAACGATCTGCGATAATTTAAAACAAAGTTATCGATTTTTTTTTACTTTTAACGAAAAAAAACTTGGAAAAAAATATCTTTTTTTTTTTTTTTTTTGAGAATAAAATGGACTTTTTTGGATGTTTGGTGTTATACTACTTCTCTAATATGGAAATCGTCTGCATTATCATAAAAGATAATTTTTTTAAAATAATAATTTTAATAAATTGTTTTTTAATAACCGAATTAAATTCTATATAAATGTAGGTGCATTAATGAAACGGGGGGTTCCCTCACACAGAACTAATTATCATATAAAACTCTTCAGAAGCCTAATATGAATTGTTTAACACAGGTTTACATATGAAATGCTCGCCCTCTGGTGGGCTAAGGTGAAATTACAATTAACATGCTTTAATTCGAATTCCATCAAGCAGCCATTGCTTGCTGATGTTTAGTTTCACATATATTTATTGAATAAAAATGAATAAACCCGGTAAAAAAGATAACACATACTGTTGTGTGCTACAGTGTAACTCCAAAGGATCAAGAAATCCAGAATTGAGCTTCCATTTATTTCCAAATAACAAATTTAAAATTTCAGTTGCTTCGGCTAATGGAAGTAAAGAATTAATCAGATGATTTGAAACTATTATTTCTTCAACTTCAGTTAAAAATCTACTTCCGATCGAACTTTGAATAAACTGAAATATTTTTTTCCAAAAGCAATCAATTTTCCATGATGTAATGGCGGAGAAATTATAGTATGAATATTAAGTAGAATAACAAAAAGAACAATAACAAATACACGTGGCTATTATATTTACTAACAACAAAAGCTGAAAAAGCGCCATCTATCGATCATTACAAACGCGGATACTTTCTTTACTTTGTTTTTTCTTAAATTCAAATATTTTATAAGCACTAGGACAACCCGAGTAGCATCGGGTAGACCTGCTAGTTGTTTACAAATTCGGTTGTTCTATTTGTCTATCCGTTTGCCTGTCTGCGCCATCTTTTATTAGGAAAAATACCTTTTGAATGCTTAGAAACTAATATACGAGGATGGATCCAAAAAAAAAAAAAAAAAAAAAAAAAAAAAAGTCTCTGGGATAATAAAAGTTTATTTGTTACAGAGGCACACCTGCAGATCACTTTACAATGTAACCACGAAATCTAGGTTAATTTCACGCAAAAAAAAAAAGGACAAAAAGACCCTTTTTCAATTTAAAAATAACTCGTTTTTATTTATTTATTCATTTACTTATAAAAAAGTTTCTAGGATAATAAAAGCTTATTTGTTGTTACCAATAAACAGAAATTATAAAGAGGAATTAAGAGGCGCACTTGCCCATCGCTTTACGATGTAATTACGAAATCTAGGTTAATTTCACGCAGAAAAAAGACCATCTTTCAATTTTAAGATAACTCGTTTTTGTTTATTTATTTATAAAAATGTTTCTAGGATAATAAAAGCTTATTTACTAAAAATAAATAGAAAATACGAAAGGAAATTAAGAGGTGCACTTGCCGATCACTTTACTATATAATTGCCATATCTAGGTTAATTTCACGCAAAAAAGGACAAAAAGACTATCTTTTAATTTTCAAATAACTCGTTTTTATTTATTGAAAGAAAAAATATGAAACTATAAACATTATAAACACATTCTATATAAGAAAAAGATTATATACCATTAATAAAAAAAAAAAAAATATATATATAAATAAATAAATAAAACTCAAATTTTATAATAAGTAAGGAAAAGATAAGATTTAAACCTTTCAGGGGCGGTGGTATATATTTTATACCACCTAATTTTAACTCCCAATTTCGAAAATTCACCCCGTAAATTTTTAATAAATTTTTACCTTTTTGACTTAGCCGAAAAAATTCATTTATTACTTATTATCTAACTCTGTTCTTAAATTCTGGTGGCACTTGATATTAAGTAAACGTAATTACTTTGCCCCTGGAAGGGTTAAATGTTTACACATGTTATGCCTACCACGCAAATAAGTAATTTATTTATTTAAATTTGAGACTTTTTTTTAAAATTACTTGCAGGATAAAGTCTTTTTTGTATAATTTAAAATTTCTGAACTTCGGATGTGTCTCATTTTACAGCAATAAAGTGACAAATAGTACGTTGGGTACACGACAAAAAAAGCCAAAAAGCTGCACTTTTTGACTGAAATATGCCACCTTCTGTGATCAAAGTTCATGCCAAAATATAAATTTCCAGATAGGGAGCCACTTGAAAATCCGTGCAGAACACCCAGATGGCCGCTGTCAGCTGCCATATAGGGGCGCTAATTGTTTTGTATCTGAACTCCTAATGATCCGATTTCAATTTTTTTTTTCTTTCTTTTTTTTTTAAATAAATTTTGAATAAGATACTTTTTAACTTCTATACATTTATCTATGTATACTATACGGTGTGACACTCACACTACTTATAAAAACTTCTTTTCAGCCGACATCATCTGCCGTATAGTAGCACTGATATTTTTACTTTCTTCTATATTCAGTAGAAGAAAGTATTGGATTCGTAAAAATTTTCGACCTCGGGATTTTGATGGATTTACACGTTTTGAGAGCTGTAGAACACGAATTGACCATTTTTAGATGTCTGTCTGTCTGTGACAAAATTTTGTGGCAACTGTATCTCAGGAACTACTGCACAGAATTTCATACAAATTGGTACGTAGTTGCACCTTGACATAAATTAGTGCCTGTCAACTTTTGGTAAAAATTGTCTTACAGGTTGCGTTGCCATCCCAATTTTTCTAAATTTTTAACATGGTGGTATAGGACAAAATTTTGTATAAATGTGCATAAAGAGAATTATTTTTCAGTAATCATTATGAAATGTACATGAATTATTTATAATAGAGATAGTCAACTGGAAAAAATTTTGTATGTGAAGGAGCCTCGCCATTCCCCCTGGGGAGGAAGTCCCCCCTCGAGGGGAGTAAATTTTCAAGATGGGTATCTTTCGAAAGGTCTCGTCAATACCTTTAAAACGAATGGATGAACTATAAATCTGTGATAATTTACAACAAAGTTATCGATTTTTGTTTTTTACTTTTAACGAAAAAAAAAAAAAAAAACAGAAAAAAAAATCGTAATTTTTTTTTTTATTTGTTAATTGTTTATTTCAACGAAGTTTAACCAAACTTAGTATTTAGTTGGCCCCTGACATAAACTGGTGCTGATTAGATTTGGGGACCAATCGCTCAACAGGTGGCGCTGTGATCGTATTTTTTCTGCATTTTTAACATGGCAGTATAGGACAAAATTTCGTATAAATGTACATAATGAGAGTTATTCTTAACCTGTGATTGTAAAATTAATATGAATTATTGATAACAGTAGTAGTTAAATAGGAAAAAAAAAATTGTGCATGTGGGGGGCATTGCTTCCGGGGAAAGGGGGGGGTAAATTTTCAAGATGGGTATCTTTCGAAAGGTCTCGTCAATACCTTTAAAAGGAATGATTGAATATGTGATAATTTAATAAATATGTGATAATTTAAAACAAAGTTATCGACTTTTTTTCTACTTTTAACGAAGAAAAACTTAAAAAAAAAAAAAAAAAAAGATTTATTTTCTAATTGTTACTGAGTGAATTTGTACAGGAAAATATAGAAGAAAGTCTTGTGATGGCCACAACATACTAGTTTTTTTCTGTATTTTAACTTTTAATGGCCCGATTTTGATTTTTTTTTTTTTTTTTTTTTTTTGTGTGTAAGACACTTTTTGTCTTATTACATATATCTTTATACGTTTAAAATTCCGCGCAAATTTAAAAAAAATAATTCTTTAGGAGGCATTTTTGTAATTTGAAGATTTTTGACGTGATCTTGATTTCTTTTTTCTTTCTTTTTTTTTTTTTTTTTTTTTTTTTCATTATAATGTTATTCTCTCATTTTAAATACTGAACATTATTTGTTTCAGATTCATCTGTTTTGAATTTTTTTTTTTTTTTTTTAAATGGATTCAATGTGTTTGTGACTGGTAGATATTAACCATCTGACGGTCTTTGAAGAGAGCAAAATTGTAATCTTGTTTACGCTGCATAGTTTTTTCAATGCACTAAATTAATATTTATTTCAACTTGAGAATGAAATTGTAACTGTGTAAGGATTGTAATCATTATAAATATTATTTACAACCTTCAAACCTGAAAAACAAGCTAAAATTCCATAAGTATACAATTTTGAATTATAAGTTTTATTGCGGAAAAAAAGAACAGCTCAGTGGCCGGATATATTCGTCAGCGACGGTCAGATCGTTAAATCCAAATTTCCTCACAGTGACATAGATTGGACCATATGTTGCTTATGTCAAAAACATAGCGATGAAGAATTGATTTGCTTTTCCATATATACTTCTGAATCACTCGTTGGAGCTGGCCAAAACATATATGTATCAACTAAAATTATCAAATCAAATTTTGCCAAAATTATTTTTGTAGATCTATATAATTATTGAAGTGTTTGTCACATGTGCATATATTTTAGCGATAAATCTATTGACATTCTGTGATTTTTATCTCTTTTATTACAAAAATAAATAAATAAATAAATAAATAAATAAATATTTGTATCAGTTGTCACCTGCATAACACTGCTTATAAAAGTTGACCGAGAAAAAAAAAAATCAACAATTTAAAATTTTTTTTGTAATTTTTTCGGTTAAATGTACACTTGAAAATTCAACATTTATCTAAACAATATTGCAATCAAATATTGGTTTGTACTTTCTTAGCAAAAAAAAAAAAAAAAAAAAAAAGAAAAGAAAAGAAAAGAAATTATCTAGTCAAAACTTTTTAATAGACCGGGTGATTATAATTAAAGTTACGATTTCAAAACGCTATAATTTTAATTTCAGACTTTATGTACAGTGCCCCTTGGTTTAGATTTCAAAAATTTAAATGAATGTTAAGAAATAGAAGGAATATTTAGAAAAAATAAAGCACAAAAGTGCACAAAATGTAGGCCATTAACTTTAAATAAAACAAAACATGACATGGCAAAGAAACGCAAAAATTGGCCATCTTTGCCCTGTATGTCATCTCAGGTTGGTTGGTTGTAGGATTTAAGGCCGATTGACTCCTGATGTGTCCTAGGCCTAGAGGGGGAATGCCCTCCGTGGGGGTCTTTCTAAGGGGTCCTAGCCCGTATTTACGCGAGTTTCGGAGGAAACCACGGAAAACTCCGAACGGCTAGGTCGATGAGAACGACCTGGGATCGAACCCGGCACCTCCCATCTACCAGCTTTGAGCGCAGAACCGCTCGGCCGCTGGTGGGCTGTCATCTCAGGACAATCCACAGTACAGTCCACAGTCTGTATTAGAACAAAATGAAACAAGCAATGTTTGTCATCCGTACAACATTATCTATACATATGAAAGATGAAATATGTTTAATATGTAATAGGAAGGACACTACTCGGTGGTTTTTATATAAAGTTTCTTCTTTATAAGACGATAAACTTATGAAATGTGCCGAAATTACAAATAATTTTGAACGTAAAGCATTTCTCGAGTGTAGAAATTTAGTTTCTAAAGAAGCAATGTGTCATTCAAAGTGCTATATGTATTTAACAAATTGCCTACGACCGTCAAGTGAAGTAAAAAAAGAAGAGGCCAGGTCCATCTGTGAAAGTATATGGCTTTTACTTCTGTTGCATGATTCGTAATAAGAGAAAAAATCCAAGCCTTTGAATCTAAAAACACTGAATTTTTTTCAAAATGTCTCATCATAAAACTCAAAGTTTAGCAAATCTTCGGGGCGTGGAAAGCAAAGACCTTCCAAATACACATACTACTCGTTTACGTGAGAGAATTCTCGATCGCTTCTTACAACTCAAAGCTCAATTTTGAGGCAGGTATTACTTTCTGTATCAAGATGGTGCTAATATACTTCAAAATGTACAGCTTGAAAATCTTGATGATAGTGCCATTTCATGAGGAAGATTCATCAAACAAATTAGAAGAGTAATAACCCAGAAGAAAATTACTTTTGATAGTCACCTGTATGAAGATCAACAAACTGCAAGCGTACTTCCAGAACTTCTGGCTCTAGTGTATTAGCGATTTCATGGTTACACTTCAGTACCGAATGCAACTAGAGCAACTCAGCATGCTTTGACTATCAGCCAATTAACAGTTTTCAACCATCGTGAACGTATTCTGAGAGACAACATTATTCGTCATAACCATAAGAAACGTCATGAACCACATTTTCCATTATATCTTGACCTGTCTCTTTTTGGAAGAGCACGAAATAATACATTAACTACAGGCATGCATGAAAGAGACCTCTCAATATCACCAAGCAAAATTCGGGAGATAACAGCAAGTGTTACTTACTTGGAGATTCTCAGAACTCAAGAATAAGGTGTCCTATGCCTCTCAAACTTGCTTCACGATCTTTTTGTCATTGGTGCGTACGACATCATTGATTCTAATTGCTGTAGTACAACTTCAGAATCTTCAATCCATGGAACAGCGGTTTCTATTTTTCAAGTCCCGGAGAAAGGAGAAGTTAGTGAGCCTCGTGAAATTGTTAAAACTGACCTCTTGTATTGATCAAAGTAACATAATAGTGCAAGAGCTTCCAGATAGCTATCGTATTATCAAGCCTCTTATACTGCCGTCGAAGGAACCAATTGTTCCGAAAACAAACCAGACCACTTCTTTCGAAATGCCAATTTCAGAATTTGGATCTGAGTGGAAAATGGAACAGGATTAGTTAGATCATATTATCACTGATAGAAAAGATGGAAATTTAGATATTTCATGGCTAGTTTTTCATGCTTCAAGGAAAAAGTTTTCCATCGATTGAATTAACTCGTTGTTCTCTTTTACCCCTTTCAATGAAAGTTTTTTTTCTGGCAATCCTGAAGCATGCAATGGAACAAATAAAAAAATTACTACATTTTTAAATCCAGGGTAAACTCCTGTCATATGTGTGGATCAGCCTCTATTAGCTTTGACAAAATCTGTCCAGTGCAACTAGTCTGATTTTTACTTTGATCCCAAGGTTGTAGCCATACTTGGAGCTTTTTTGAAGTACAGGTCTTTTTTGGAAGTGCTTGGCCAGATTCTGGAAGATAGTGGTTGGACTACTTTGTTTCAAATTCTGGAATCAAGACAGAAAAGAGCAAAAGCATCTTTTAAAGTTAAACATGTCACAAAAGCAAGAACCATTCATCAGAAGACTGCTGTGGTTTTAAACATGCTACTTAAAGAAGAGTTTATGCAACAAAATCCAAAGATTTCATTTGAAAAATGGATTGATGAAAAACGATCAAACTGTCCAACTTTTCGATTCTAGATTCTAGTGTTAAACCGAAAGATACTTCTGTGTTTATTCGATCAGTCAGGGATTGTAACCACGAATTGTTTAAACAAATGCTAAAAAAAATAGCACCTTGTTTTTTTTTTCTTTTTTTTTTAATGGACCATACCAACTATGTTCGCTGGTTGCCTGTCTATATAAAAGATTTATTAGTACGTAAAGACACAGCCAGTATATATGATTACTTTTGCAGAGGTCAGTTTGCTATCCACAAAACAATCCTTTTTCTATGTCGCTGTAGATCAAGCTCATGAGCAAGACCATTCCCTTATGAAAGGAAATAGTGGTGCTATTGGTCTTTTGCAAGATACAGCCATGTTGAGGGGATAGATGCTCTCTGGGCCACAATTAGTTAATATTATTTAAGTGCTTTAGTCTACAAGCATGATTAACAGTACTGACAGGTCTGTTCACCATGAACAGCATGCTGCTTATCAGCGAAAGTTTCAGGGCGAAATAGAGGATTTGAGAAGAAGCTTTCATAAGTAGCGTGAATAGCCCACCATATAATATACATAGATAAATGTATTGGATTTAAAAAAGTATCTTATTCACAAGATATATATAAAAAAAATCGAAATCGGACCATTAGGAGTTCAGATACAAATGATATTCATGATATATGATGTTCAGAATGATAAATGATGTTCAGATACTCATGCCCCTATATGGCAGTTGACACCGGCCATCTTTGATGGCCGCTATCGGGGTGTTCTGCACAGATTTTCAAGGGGCTCCCTATCTGGAAAGTTATATTTTGGCACGAACTTTGACCACAGAAGGTGGCACATTCCAATCAAAAGTGCAGCTTTTTGGCTTTTTTTGTTGTGTACCTAACGTACTATAAGTAGTGTAAGTGTCACACTATATAATATACATAGATAAATGTATAGAATTTTAAAAGTATCTTATTCACAAGATATTAAAAAAAAGAAAATTTAAATCGGGTCGTTAGAAGTTCAGATACAAAACAATTAGCGCCCCTATATGGCAGCTGACGACGGCCATCTTTAATGGCCGCCATTGGAGGGTTCTGCACGGATTTTCAAGTGGCTCCCTATCCAGAAAGTTATCTTTTGGTATCTACTATGGCCACAGAAAGTGGCATATTCCAATCAAAAAGTGCAGTTTTTTTTTTTTTTTTGTTTGTGTGTGTGTACCCAACGTACTAAAAGATAGATGAGTCACTGAAAATAATGTCTTTTTTTCTGTCATGCCTTTCCCGCTATATTCTTATCTTATTAAGTGCAGAGTTGCCAACATTTTAATTTATTTCAGAGCATTTTTAGCCCCGCCTCTATTTGTTATGATGTTCGTTGCTGCAGTGATCGTTGTTTTGTGGAGAAAGCTACAAGAAAAGGTAAACAAGAGACGTTACAAAAATACAGCGATTGCAGTCATCAGGATGTTTTTTACTGAAGAATTTTTCCAAAAATATCAATAATGAATATTTCTAACAAATTGATTCCAAACGTTGTAAACCGTTTAATGATGATGCAAATGATTCCAGGGAGCAACGTTGAGATTGTCGAATACGATGGGGGAGGGAGCGAAAGTAATTACGTCTCAGTGCTGCCAGATCGAAATTTTAAAATTTCCCACATTTCGCTAGAAAATTTCCCTTTTTGGCAAAAAATTTCCCTCAATTGTTCAACATGCAAGGCTTTGAAGCAATTTAGGGCAAAATAACTTGCACTGAATATAGTATTGTGTAAGGGTTAAGGTAAATTATCCACAATTTCAGGGCGTCTTGCGGTTTTTTAATTAAATACCACTCTATTTTAATCGTAAACTTCATATTATTCAATCGAAAAAAAAAAAAAAAATGGCATCAAAATATTACTAAAGTTCAATATTAAAAATGTATGTTATTCAATTAGAGATGGCTAAAAGCCCTATGCGTTGGACCTAGGTCTGGGTAAAATGCCCTTCATAAGTATCTTTCTAAGAAATCATAGTCAATATTCGCGCGTATTTCTGAGAAAATCAGGGAATGCTTTCAATGACTTGGACAAATAAAACTAAATCGATATATATATATATATCGATTTAGTTTTATTTTATTAAAAAAAAAAAAAAAAAAAAAAAAAAAAAAAATATATATATATATATATATATTTTTTTTTTTTTTTTCAGAATATTTTAGATTATTATTAGAAAAGATGAAAAAATTGCACTGATTAGCTTTCAAGATCTCAGCCTATAGAGAATTAGTTGGGACAGTTTGGGTTGGAGGAAAAAAACTTAACAAAAAATACTTTAAAAACTGACAAAGTAAAATTTCCCTTTTTCCCTCAATATCTAAAATCGCATCAAAATTTCCCACTTTGAGGGAAATTTCCCTCAATCTGGCAGCACTGGCTATACTATGACCTGGAGCAGTTCTGTTTTACCTTCACTAGAACAGATCCGAGATGTCTGAAGTAAAGAGCCAATATTCAAAAAAACAACAGCCAAATTACAGTGCCAAATACTTTCTTTGTTTCTCGAATAAAATGATATAAATATTTTGAATTCGAAAGTTCGTTATTAAAACTTACAGCCAATTATTTCGCCAATGAAATAAATCACACGAATCAAAATCAGTTACATCTGACGATTGCAGCATAATTGTAATTTAGCAACTAAATCATTTCTTTAATGATGTTATCTGGCAGGGATTTTTAAATTTAACTATACTGAAATAAACGTGTGCAATATATTTGATGCTGAGTTTTCTAAAAGAGTAATTTATTTAATAAATAATACTCTGAACTGTCAGTTAGTTGATTCTAATGGGTAATCAGCAAGTTATTTATTAACCAAAAAGATTTAAATTGCATCAGTTAATGCTATTTATTCAACGAACAAAGCAATAAATCTTACACTTAATTATTTGAGTTTAACGGAAAATACAAATTGTTCTCTTTCAATAATAAAAGACTTATTATTGAAAGAGAACAATTATGATATTGAAAGAAAATTTGTGAAAGAAAATTCTTATGATATTGAAAGAAAATTTGTACTGTTCATTTAAATGAATTGAAAGAACTAATATTAATAAAAGTGAGCTTCTCAGATAATTTCGAATACTTTAAGTAACGTAATTGCGAATTAGATTTAAATTAAATTTATTTATTTAATTATTTAACTGATAATTTGATACTTAATAAATTTAGAATAAAATTAGATGGATTAAAATAATATGAGAGTAACTTCCTCCCGCTATTCTACACCATTTTTATTTCAAGAGTAAATTTTTCTTATTTTATGCCAGTTATATATTGGAAAAAAGGTATTCTATAAATAAAGTGGTGTGCAATAAAGGCTGGGCTAAAAATGCTCTGGAATAAATTAAAATGTTTTTAGTTATGTAAGTGGAGTTATTTATTCTTAGGGAAAGAGTTTTGTATTACTATTCATAAGCAAGACATACAGATATATCGGCACACCAAAATTCTTTAAGACAAATTAGTAGTTAGTATTTAAAATTAGGCAAAACCTGTATGAAGTCATGTCTGTTACAAATGAAATTAATCTTAAATATATATCTGAGCCCAGGACCAACTTATTTAGAGCTATGTTAGAACACTGTGCAGCTCTCAGTGAAGGCAGCTGCGGATTAATTAACACTTTCTGGCAAAGTTAAAAAAAAAGAAATAGGTTCTTTTTCTGTCTGTCTGTCTGTTCTTATTTCTTGTAAATATTTGTAGCATGCCTCAATAAATTTAGAATGGCGTGTATTATTTATGTTCAAAATAATACGTTTATTTTAAATATAATTTAGAAATCAGATTAAAAAACGATTATTGAACAAGTAAAGAAAATTTTAAATAGTCAGATAAATAGATATTTATTTATTTATTTTATCCCTTTTTTTTGTTAGTATTTTTAATATGTCAACAAAGTGGAAAAGATTTTATTAATTCGATTCAACTGTTTGTCTGCACTTCTATTTTATGTGAATATTCTTAAGAGTGCCTTGAAATTATTACATGTTACTTAATTTCCTTATATCGTGTCTCGTGTTGAAAATTATATAAACACCACAATTGATATATGCGCAGGAAATCACATAAGAATTCAGATACATTGCGATCTATAAGAGGTATTTATCTAAAGCATATTTTAACACATTTGCGACCGCTGACGTAGATTCACGTCATTTGAAAATCTGTAACTCCGCCAGTGTGGATCCCTTCCGTGGAGGATCAAAATTGTGATGGCATGTCTCCGGACCACCTTTAGGGGTGAGTCCCAGACCGTCGCCAATTGCCCATCTGTGCAGCATTAGTGCGACGTAAAACTCAACCAACCAACCAACCGCCAGTGTGCATTTCTTTCGCAAGTTGTATGACATTTATTCCATGAGAATATTCTCAGTATTCAGATTTGTTCAATCAATATACTATGGATACAAATACTTTGATTAGAAGGAGTATAATCATAATGCATATCCATTTGGCAATATAATTGTGAATAGAGAAGAATTTTTCCTGAAATGTTGTAGCCTGGTAGAATAACACCTACAGGCTGGTCTTACTGTCAAAAGCATGCGGTCGCGAAAGAGTTAATAACTGCATATTTGCAGAGAGTAATGGAATTGAAACACATCGTTTAGATGCACAAAAGAACTTTTTTTAAAAATGGAATATTAGGTATGATTAACATTAGCCATTGTTAGTTTTATGTCTCCTAAAATTATTCCAGATGTTACTCAAAATTAATTTCCACTCGGAATTTCTTCTTTCATAATTAAAAACAAAATATATTCAAAACGGTCCGATATTACGAGCTAGCACAGTTAGAAAATGCTTTATAATCTATGCAATCTGTATTATATTTCTTTCTTGTTAAATTTTAAAAGTATAATATCTCTGTCCAATTGACACTCGCTTTACACCAATGTCACGTTTGTTTTTCTATTTCTTCTGCTAAATAAACCAAAGGTGTTTTTCATTTTAATTAAAAAACGTTTTTCGCCTGTTTGTGCTATCAATTTCATATTACGCTTCAGATGATATGATTATGATTATTATTATTATTATTTTTTTAACATTTTATTGTTTTGTATTTCATATCACTCAGTTTTTTTATGATATCACATTTTGATGGATAGTTTTAGTAATTTATTTTAGATTATTAGTAATATTATACCCTCCTTCTTTTTATAGCAAAATTAGATAGAAAATGGGCTCTACTTGTCAATTATCTTTTTAATTTTCTATCAGAAATTCCTAGTATTAGTTTATTTAGTGTCTTTGAACCCTTGAAAATTTCACCTATCTTATGCTAACACGAGTTTTTCACCCCCCCCCCTCCCTATTTTCTTTATCCTTAACATAAATATGTGTTTTAACTTACTTAGAGTTTTTATTTATTTATTTTTTTTCACATCATATAAAGATTTTTATTGACTATTTGAATTATATATGCGCGTGAGTATATGATTTTTAGCTTAATATATAATTTTATCTTATTTGACGTGTGGTAAAGGTATTTTAAAGGGGGAAAAATGCTTGAGGTTAAAATTTTCTGCATACGTTTAACACAACATTGATAATTTTTATGTTTAAAATAGTTGTTTATGCAATTTGTCCACAATAAATAAATAAATAAATAAATAAATAAAAATAAAAATAAATAAAACGTGGACTAATTCTTTACTTATTAGAAATAAGTGTATAATGTGAAAATGCAAAAGTGTTGGAAATGAGATATAAAACAAGACTACGTTAATAGAAATTTCTTCCTATTAGTTTTTAAAAGGTCATACTTTTTAAATTTTTATGCGTCGCCTTTTATGCAAATTTGGTTAATGCAACAACATCATTACAAAAAGCCACATACCCGTTTCTTTAATACTGACAATAAATACTGACACACTGCTAGGCGATTGATTTTGAGTACTTGGCGGAAAAGCAAAACACGGTTCTGTTAGTACACGGCAATCTCGGTGCTAGCAAACGTATCGCCTAACAGCGCTAAATCGCCAAATATGCTTAATTTTGATAATTTTTTGTGGTCGCTGTAATTAATTTCAGCCGATATTTTTTCATTTTCTGGTGTTTTATGAAGAGTAGAATCACATATATTTTTTTCAATACTTTTTGAATATGACCCCTTTTGAATGTTTCCTTGTGAGTGAGTTATACGTCATTGAAAATTTAACGCTGAACAAAGGGACCATATACCAAAATCGAAATGTAGCCGAGCGATTCTGCTTTCAAACTGGTAGATGAGAAGTGCAGGACTCATCGACCTGGCCACCTGGTTTTCCGTGGATTTCTACCAAACTCGTGTAAATATGGGCTAGGATCCCTTAGAACCCCCCTCCCCCCCCCTCGACAGAAAGCACTCAATTTGTAGGCCTACGACTCAAGAATTGTCAATCGAGCTTAAGCCACACAACCAATCAAGCTATTAAAACCGAAATGTAAATTTGTAAAGTTATAAAATGCTGATATGCATGATATACATTAAAACAATTTTTGGGGTTTAGGATAGATTCGTGATCCAGTCACGTATTTTAAATCGTATTTTACATTATGAGAGTCCTTTATTATATGAAAAAAGTAAAATAATTTATAAATAAAGGCATGGAAGTATGTAATTTATTTTCAAGCTTATCATGTCTTTTAAAAACGATACCCTGATATAATCTAAGTCACAGTCCATTTTCCTTTCTTTCATTGTATTTAATTTAGCCTTTCAAATATTTATATCAAAATAATTTTTAAAATCTTCATAGTGATATAGTGATATAAAACTATTGAACTGAAAAGTTTAAAAACCTTTTTTTACACACAATGCTAAATTAAAAACACATTTATTTTTTTATTTTATTTATTTTTTTTTTTTAAGTTTCATATATTTGTTCTGTATTACTGGTGTGTTTAATTTTTTTTTTTTTTTTTTGATTTTATCAGATTATAAGAACAAACGCGAATTTTTTAAATGTATTTTGCAAAATGTCTATTCATTTGTATGCATATTTTTGGGATCATTCGTTCCAGACTACTAGTATTTATCTCTGCAAATTCAAGCTTCATTTAGATGTATTTAGAATTTTTTAAACTAAAGTTGTAGCCTTCTGGGATCCGGACATAATATCGAGGGACAAAATCTCGCGTCGACTAATCGAATATAATGTGATCTACTTCACGTATGATTTCTCGCGGGGTCCATAGGGTCTTATAAATATAAATATATATATAATAGAGTGGAATTTTATTATTTTATTATATTTAATTTTAAGTTGTTTTATCATTCGATTTTCAGCATTCAAAAAACATTTTAAAAATATTGTACGCATCACTGCTGACAAAGCTGAACACTGTTCACATATCTAAATTAAAAGTTATAAAATTGATAAGCACGATTGAATTCATTATGACAAATTTTGAAAAAGTTCATAAACGTAGTCTTTAAACTTTTTTATGCAAAATTCATAATTTTTTTTTTGTGGTAAATATGCATGTGTTATCATGAAATTTTATTTAACATTACTTATAGTTACCAACTAATTCAAATAAAATGTGTAATCTTATTTGTATGAACAAAAATCCCATTATTTTTGTTTTTTATTTAATTATGTAGGCGATATTTTGTCCGCGCGAGATTTTGTCCCCAAATTCCACTATCATTTAGTATACGATCCCTATTTTCGCTAAATAAAAAATGGTCTTTTAAATTATAAGGAAAATGGCTTAATATATTTTATTTTATTTTATTTTATTTATGTATTATTATTATTATTTTATCATAATTTATTTGGTTTTAAAGATTCACTGATGCAGATTTTTCTAATGCTATTATTGGATTAAAAACTTTCGAACTGGCGAAATTTTGACTCATATAACAATATCAAAAGTATATATTTTTAAAAACTTAACGTGTAGATTTTTTTTTTAAATTTTACCTATTTATTTTTGACGCTGGCTTATTTAGAACATATTTTTATTTTACACTGTCTACTCATCTCTAACAAATGAAGCACTAAACAGCGTTTTGTTCTCGTTCTTTTTGAACACCCTGTATCCAAATACAGTGAAACTTGAATAATTCGAACTTGTTTAATTCGAAATTCTGGATAATTCGAATTTTTTACTCGGTCCCTTGAATTTTGTATTAAAATAATATTAAAAAATCATGGACAATTCGAATTTTTCTTACGATTACCTTTAAAATATTACAGTAAAATTTCTTCCCGAGATTATTCTCAGCTAAAATGCATTTTTTTTTAACAGTCTTTCAAAAGAAGGATGAGGAAATACATGAGTATTTCCTACCTAGTGCATCTGAAGAAGATATGGTCCATATACATGAACTTCGAGGTTTTTTTTTTTTTTTTAATTGAAAGCCATGTCTAATGTAGAATATTCTGCTTTTGTATCAATTGATAGGTTGAAGTCATATGCTATGACACAAAGATTATACTTAAAGAAGCAACCAAAATATCTATTTTTTTTAAAAGTGTTGAATAATTAAGCTCGTAAAATATTGATTTAATGGGGGGGGGGGGAGGATGTAGCAGTATTCTTAGATATAAAGTTTATGTGTTAAATCTTTGATCGTAGAGTTTTATTTTTATTTTTTTTATTTATCTCTTCTTTTTGACAAAATAGTATATGTAATTCGAAGCTTTGGATATTTCGAATTTTTCTCTGGTCCCTCCAGCTTCGAATTATCCAAGTTCTACTGTATAAAACAAAATTTCTTTAAAACTATTTAAATTATTAAAATATAAAAAAATATTATTATTTTTTTTTAAATGTGGTAGTCTTACATTATTATAGTTCAAATGTATATAATAATGAACATATTTGGATATTACTTCTTAGATCTATTGACAATTTATGACAGATGTTTTTAAGGCTGAATGGTTAAATTGCATGCGAATTTCCGGTTCTTCAAAAATAAAATCTTATTTTAAAGTTTAAATTATGACGGGAAATAGATACGCAGTTACTAAAATAGATAAGCAGACTTAGAACGTTAATATCTATATATTTAAATAAATTATGTTTTAAAGTCTAAATTACGACGGAAACTAATATGGATATGCAGACATAGAACGTACCTTCATTTATCCTAGCTGTATCCATAACTATTAATTTGCATCCGCTAAATTGTATAAATGTTTGTTTTTGTAAGAGTTCATATCAACCTTATCGCACGGGGTACTTATTGGTTTTTTTTTTTTCCCAATATTTTTATCAGTTTATATATTTAATATAAAATTGTGTATTTTACATGTTATTCCTTTCATCTATTTTTTTTTTTCCTTTTCGTATTCTGAACTGCAGTAGATTTGTTCTTTTTATTTTGATAATACACTATCTTTCCATAAATGTCCGGACACTTTCGATTTCAGACGTTTTTTAGAATATCTCAAAAAGTACTAGACAAATCATCTTGAAACATCAGTAGTGAAAAGAGCTTGTTATAACTCATATATTTCAAATAAAGCTTTGCTCTGAAAGCAAAAGGAGCATCACCCTGTAAAAAGTAATGCTTGAAATGTAATTTGGCTGTAGCATGTGATTATGGGGCTCTTTCTTATTATCTGTATAATTTTTTATGTCTCTACCGCATGTAATCAGGGAGCTATAAATGTTTCTTAATTTTTTTTTTTTTTTTTTTAACTTTTTTAGCTATAATACGCACGGTATTAAACGCAGTGCAAAGCTATTTTCAGGAAATTCGACATATAATATTAGACACAGCATATTACAATCAGAATGAAAAAATATTAAATATCTAATGAAATATGAGCAATTTTACGAAATAATTTTTAACTGCGCATGCGTAAGATTTAGCGAAATTTTATTTGCGTAATTCAGGGCTGCCAACCTCTGGGAGTGCTAAAGTGTAGTTAAAACGCAAAAAAAGTGTAGTTTTAAGCTACAAAGTGTAGTCGCTAAAAAATTAGAAAATACTTAAAATATAAATAAGCATAAAATCTTTTGTTTACATTATGACTTACTTTTTGAAATTTATTGATTTTTAATAATCAAACATTCAAAAATAATAGAAATTTTATCCAAATTTACCTTTTATATTAACATGGATACATGAAAATACACTAATTCTAATATAATACACTAATATGCAGGGTTGCCAACTTTTCAAAAACAGTTTGAGGAGTAATCAGAGAAATTTTGAGGAGCAATTTTAAAAATTAAAAAAGAAAAAGAAAGAAAGAAACTACTAACAAAAATAAATTAGCAATAATCATATGAAATTAAGTGAAGGAAAAAAAAAAAAAAAAAAAAAAAAAAAAGGTAAGATGTAGGTATGCATCAAATTTTTAGTTATTCAGTATACTGAATATTCATTATTCAGTAATAATCAAACATTTAGTGCATGCCTATTCAAAAGAAACTTGTTTAATTACAAGAACAAGACAATTGATGTGAAAATAATTTCAATGCTATACTTCAAACAGATACAAAAATTGGATTTTTTTAAACAAAATCTTAAATTTTTGGAGTAACAAAAGTCAAAATAATGAACAATTTCAATAGTTTAGATATTAGAAAATGTAATAAAACTGAATCTACAATAAAATAATCATTGTTATTAAGGATGGAAAAGGATTGAAATTGTACAACATTAAATTCAATTTCAGTGCAAACTGACAGCCATCAACTTTTCTAAAACTTTTTTTTCCCCCTTAAGATTATTGCTAAATATACCTAAAAAATCGAGTTTCCGTAGAGGGGGGGGGGAGGTAGAATTACGTTTTTATCATTAATTAAATAAATATGCTATTTTTCTCGTATTTGACAGAATTCGCAATATTTTTACGACCGATTGCTGAAATTCGTAATTATTTCACTGCAAATTTACAAAATCTACGTTTAATAGCAAATAATTGCTAACATATACTATAATTTTGCTCTAATTGATAAAATTCACTCTTCTTTAAAGGTAAATCCTAAAATACGCGATTATTATGCGGCCGATTGCCGAAACACGCTATTATTTAGCTACTAATCTATGCAAAATACGTTCATCTAAAAGCTGAATCTTAAATACTCAACTATTTTGCCACTAATCAGTGAAATTTCCTTTTTTTTTTCTTTTTTCAAAGTGTAATCTCGGAAATCGGGAATAATTTTGAAGTAGTTTTCGCTAATACGGGATCGCTTACCCACTAATAATCAAAAATTTACGTTTTATATGCTATCATTTGGCTGCTAGCCAATAAAGGTTTTTTTTTTTTTTTTTTTTTTTTTTCCCAGTTGATTTCAGTAAATCGCGATATTTTTGTAGCCGATGACGGAAATACGCAATCATTTCACCGCTAATTAACAAAATTTATGTTTAATCGCTGAAAAAGGCTTTATTTTAATGCTAATCGATGAATTTCTTGCTTTTTTCAAACATGATTTACATTATAAGTATAATTTTGTGGCCTTTTATAGAAATACGGAATTATTTTACAGCTAATTTTTAAAATTACGTAATCGTAAACTAATTGCTAAAATAGATGTTATTTTTCTAAAAATGTCTAATTATTTAGTCATAAATCAGCTTTTTTTTTTTTATTACTGAAATGTCATTTTTTGCGGCTGATTTATAAAATACGCAATTTTCTTGTGCTATTTTTGTGATGAATCCATTTTAAATCCGACGATTTTTGTGAAAGTCCCATTTTCAGATATGAAAATTTCTTAGAATCACCCACGCACTATAAAAACTAAGTTATCGCGTATTCAGTTATTCTAAGAAAGAGCACAGGAAATATTCTTTTTCTTTCTCCAACGGTAGATACTTGGTACGATAAAGTTCGAAATTTTCCATGATTTTTTCAGAAACTTGTATATTAAAACACTTAAGAAAGTTTCCTATTACAGAGGGGCCCACCAGCGGCTGAGCGGTTCTGCGCTCAAAGCTGGTAGATGGGAGGTGCCGGGTTCGATCCCAGGTCGCGCTCATCGACCTAGCCGTTCGGAGTTTTCCGTGGTTTCCTCCGAAACTCGCGTAAATACGGGCTAGGACCCCTTAGAAAGACCCCCACGGAGGGCATTCCCCCCTAGGCCTAGGACACATCAGGAGTCAATCGGCCTTAAATCCTACAACCAACCTATTACAGAGGACAATTCCTCCGTTAAAGTCCGACTTTATACTGTTTTCTCCAAAACTCGCGTGATTAAGGCTTCAGACACTTTAGAAAGTCTCCCACGGAAGATAGCTCTTCCTGGGCTTAGTTTCCTTGCGTTGTCAATCGTACTTAAAGTTCAGTAACTTTGAATCCATTATTTTTATCGATAAATAATTAAAATAAACAATTTTTTTCGTTAGAAAGTATTATTTTTTAGCGACTTATTAAGCATTAAGATAACTGAAACATTGATAGAGTTTAAATGAAAATCAAAATACAGCATAATCATAGCCATGAAGATAATCATAGCATTCGGTTTCTTTCTCCCCCCCTTTCAGCTTGCGGTGTCTGTGCTTGCGGTTTTAATTAAGCACACTCTCAGCTAATGTAAACAACTTGTTCCCGTTCTGAGTCAGCAATATTTCGATTACGCAATGCCTAGCAGTAGAATGTTTTTTTTTTTTTTTTTTTTTTTTCTTTACTATTTATTTATGAGTATTTACGATGAAGCATGTGGTTCTTCAACTAGATTGTAAAAGTTAGATTTGTTATTTTTATATTTTCAAGAAGCACTTTCATACATAAAAAATAAAATTCAAAGAATAATGTTTTATGCGGCAACTGTTGGAAATGCAAAATTAAAAGTTGATAAGGATTGGATTGCGATTTCTGGCTAGATGTGTGCAAGGGGAAAAAAAAAAAAAAAAAAGAAAAGAAAGAAAGAAAAAAGATGTTTTTTTTTTTTTTTTTTTTTTTTCAGTGTCTGCCACTATTCAGTTTTATATTATACTTTTTTAATCCGTGGTGAAATCGGAGTTCGCTCATTGTAAACAAGATGACGATGAGGAAAGGAAAAGCGTAGCTTTAAGTATACGATGCGTAGAGTGTAGTAGAAGCAGGCTAAAGCGTAGTTACTACGCCAATTGCGTAGTTGTTGGCAGCCCTGGTAATTTGTGAAGTTTGCGTTGCTGCAAACTCCATCTTAACTTACTTAATTAGATTACTAAGAGAACACAAGACTTTAAATAACAATAACTAAAGTTTATTTGAGCAGATTAATGGGATTTAACTTAGCTCAGTCAGTATGTTACTTAATCAAGTTATATGAATCAACAATTTAATTAGATAATTTTAAATATCTCACCCCAGCAAACAATTGAAGGTGTAGCGATGGTTGCACTCGTAACTCCACTGCTTTAACTTCCCTTTCGATCAGAGGATTCCTTACAGGTCGAAAGTCTCTTTTACGAGCGCTAGCAAAAACTCGTACAAACTCTCATCACAACTAACTTTCTACTAACTCTCCAGAATAAGACATTCTCCAATCCACTATAATACTCCAATATCCACTCTATAATATACTCCGACCATCCGGCTATAATATCCTCCAACATCCACACCATCTACTAAAACCATCTCTATTTTTATACTTCTTCCTGCACCCTCCTTTCACTACATTTCAATCCGTACTTTTAAAAGTCACTTCTAATTTAACTAATATTCAAAATCTAAGTCTTTTAATGCAGCACCCTGCCGACACAAAACTAGCTCGACCTCAACCGTCACCGAGCCACTGGCGACGGAGTGATTTTAACCGTCCCCACTTCCTACTTTGCTGGATCCAGCTTAATTGAAACAACTGTGGTGACGTTATAACGTCTCAACCTTACAAATTTAATAGCCAAATGTATTGAGCTATTTATACAAAGATCTCAAATAAATATCGTGTAAACTCAAAAAGTTGTACGCGATAGAATGAACTGAATTTCAGCTCTTCCCGAAAATAAGAAAATGATAAGAGGGTTTTCTTAATATTTATTTACAATCATCGGAAACTGTGTGACGACCTAATGGACATCATGATCTCATTTAACTTAGATTAAGCTTAACTTAATTACTTTATGAGATAACTAAATGGTAGGTAAAGAGAGCACAAGACTTTAATTATAAAATAAATAACGAGCTTTTATTTAGAGCTTAAATGAAAAGGTGGCCGTTGGACTATATTCACATTCAATACCTTTATAAACTTAAATGGGCAGCCTTCATAAATACTCTAACATCAATAGATAACCATAATTAATCTCAACCGCTTCACTTAACGTCGTTACCTCTCTCGACTTTACTCATCTTTCGGTAGTGGGAGGATTCCCTAAACCACTATACTACTCGACTAACTATCTTCTACTATAGCCGCTCGCTACTAACTCCTTTGACCTCCTACCACTTCTACTCTTACCACTAACTCTCTTCCTCCAAGCAACTTCCAAGTCACTACCACATCACCTTTTATATCCATCACATTATCCAAAATATTAACATATCGCAAATTATCATTTAGTTTATCATAGGAACTAACTCCATTAATCAACTGAATCCTAAAACTCTGCACATTCACGTGTTATTCGTAAAGTGCGAACTTCGTTTGTAGCGTTACGCTAACATAACATTATCTCACAACTGTATTACCCATTCACTGAATAAAAATAAAAATTTGAGTAAAACCCCTTATAGTTTAGCATTTTTTTTTTTTTTTTTTTGAGAAAAACTGAACAGCAGTTCATTCTATCACTTACAACATTTTGAGTTTACACGATATTTGTTTGCGGTTTTTATATAAGTAGCTCAATGCACTTGGCTATTAAATTACGCAAATGAAATTTCGCCAAATCTTATTACGCAAGCGCAATTAAAAATTAAAAATTATTTAGTAAAAATGCTCATATTTCTAGATACAGTGAAACTTGAATAATTCGAACTTGTTTAATTCGAAATTCTGGATAATTCGAGTTTTTTACCCGGTCCTTTGAATTTTGTATTAAAATAATGTTAAAAAATGGTGGATAATTCGAATTTTTCATAAGATTACCTTTAAATATTACAGTAAAATTTGTTCCCGAGATTTTTCTCAACTAAAGTGCATTATTTATTTTATCAGTCTTTCAAAAGAAGGATAAGGGAATACAAGAGAAGTCCCTACCTAGTGCATCAGAAGATATGGGGCATATACATGAACTTCGAGTTTTTTTTTTTAATTGAAAGTCATGTCTATTGTAGAAGATTCTATTTTTGTATCCAATTGATAGGTTGAAGTCATATGCTATGACACAAATAAGATTGTACTTGAAGAAGCAATACAAAATATCTGACTATTTTTAAAAAAAGTGTTAAATTATTAAGCTCGTAAAAAATATTGATTTAATGGAAGGGGGGGATGTAGCAGTATTCTTAGATATAAAGTTTATATATTAAATCTTTTATCGTAGAGTTTTAATTTTTTTATTTATCTCTTCTTTTTGACAAAATAGCGTACTTGCCAACATCCTAATTAATATTCCGTAGTGTTGTTAGTCCTACCCCTTTTTTTCGCATCTGTAAATTTTTAGAGTAATTAGTATGTTGGCAAGTATGAAACAGTATATGTAATTCGAATTTTTGGATATTTCGAATTTTTCTCAGGTCCCTTCAACTTCGAATTATCCAAGTTCTACTGTATTTAATATTTTTTTCATTCTGATTTCACTGTGCATGTGTCTAATATTATGTGTCGAATTTCCTGAAAATAGTTTTGCACGGCGTTTAATACCATGCGTGTTATAGCTAAACAAGTAATATAAAATAAAAAAAATTTAAGTCAATTCCTACTTACAAACACTACCGAAAAAGTTTTTTTTTTTTTTTTTTTTTAATAATTTTGAATTAGGAAATAAAAAGCGCGCGTGAAAAATGAAATAAAAATAATTATAAGATAAAAAAGAACTTTTTATATAACATGTTTTACATTTTTTGATGAATCACAGAGCTCTTATCAATGTGCATAAAATTTTTAAAGTGATAATGACGCCAATTTTTGTGAGATGCATCATTTAACTTTTTATAATTTTTTAACGTTCAAGTTAAATTAAATATATTTATTTTTATGTCGAAAAATAAATGAACTCGTAAATTATTTTTGGCAACAATTAAATTATAGCTAATATTTTAATGGCTATAATAACGCTATTGGAATGTTATTATTTTCATATTTTAATTAATTATAAGAAAACTAATCAAAAATTCGAAATCGGACTTCGAAATGTTATGTTGTCACCGTGTTCTGAGCAATCCTGAAAGTTTCCAATTTCTAGCTAGTCGGGAAGTTAGTTAAAAATCGATTGCAAGATTGGTACAAGAGGGAGAGTGTGAACTAATAGTAGGAATTGAAAAAGTGACAATTATTTTTGCAATTTTTTAGAGTAGCCTTTATATCTCCCTGATTACTTGCGGTAGAGACATAAAAATGCCTACAGATAATAAAAAAAAGCCCCATAATCGCATGTGCTAGCCAGATTGTATTTCGAGCATTACTTTTAACAGGGTGATGCCAAACACTTTCATCTTCCTTTAATTTTTTACTGGTCTCCCTTTCACTTTTGAAGCAAAACTTTAACTGAAAGATATGAAGTATAACATGTTCTTTAAACTCCTGAAGTTTCAAGATCATTTGTTCAATGCTTTTTGAGATATTCTAAAAATCGTCTGAAATCGAAAGTGTCCGGTCATTTATAGAAAGGTTGTGTATGTAAAGAAGTAAGCTGATTTTATTTTTACTAACGGCTCTTGGAAGCACTTATTATTTTTTTCTCTTCATTGACGGACTCTCCTAAAGATCACCCTAATGATTTTTGAGTTTGGTAAGAATGCTTGTCAGACTTTTTGCCTGTCTCCCTTTCTAATATTTTTAATTTTTGCATGCGTATACATACACACAATGCATATATGCACACAACTTCGTTTGCCGTGCATGCTGATACGCTGCATAACAGCTCTTTTTATGTGATTCCTCCAAGTAGCCACTAGATAAAATCTGTATCAATGGCAAAAGCAAAGTGATATTTTAAGAGTGGTCCGACCACTCTGCGATCATTTTTACTTTTTTCTATATATATATCAGAAGGAAGTACCGGATTCATGAAAAATTTCGGAGAATTTACACGTTTTGTGACGTCATGAACACGATATGACTGTTTTTAGAAAATGTGTGTCTGTGTGTGAGTATCACAAATTTTATATCTCATGAACTAATGAACAAAATTTAACGAAACTTAGTATGTAGTTGGATCCTGACATAAACTGGTGCTGATTACGTTTGGGAATGTATCACTCATTAGTTTGCTCTGTGATGCCATTTTTTCTAAATTTTTAACATGACAGTATAGGACAAAATTTTATAAATGTACATAATGAGAGTTATTTTTAACGTGTGATAGTAAAATTAATGCGAATTATTGATAATAGTAGTAGTAAACTAGGTAAAAAAAAAATTTTAACGAAAAAAAAAAAAAAAAAAAAACGTATTTTTTCAGATATTGGCACAAAATTTACTTTCTTTCGGCATTTAGCGTCATAATTCTATCAGATAAAAATCGTCTGCATTTATTATGGAAAATAGTTTAATAATTTAATGCGTAATTTGTACTGCATGAAGTTGTGTAAAATTATATAGAAGAAAATCTTGTGGTGGTCACATCATACTAATTTCTTGAGATATCGTATACACAAACTAACGAACTAACCTACTAACAAACTGACACAATAACAGACTAACACATCCTACAGACGGGCACCTGAAAACGTGTAAAAAACTCAAAAATTTGAGGTCGAAAATTTCCCCGATTACCTAAGTTCCCCATACCTATAATATGATGGGGGACTAATATGTAGTCACCAGATAAAATCTCTATCCATGGCTACGTATTTTAACGGATTATAGAAAAATTGAGTCTTATGAGAGATTAAGATGTAATTTTACAAAAAATTTTCATAGTTTTTGAAAAATAGAAATTTTCTGCAGGCAAAATTACAGAATATTTTTTGTTTTTGTTTTCTAACGGATTTAATTTAATTTAATTTTTTTTTTTTTTTTTTTTTTTTTTTTAAGTGCATTTTAGAAGGTGTCGAATGATTTCTTGACAAATAAATAAATGGAAGAACTTTATCCTAATTTTCCAGTTAGTCATTTCATTTGATGGATGACAGCAGACTTTTGTGTTAAAGAAAAAAATCTGTTCGACGAAAAATCTTTATTTTTCTTCTAAGGAAGGATGATTGATTGCAGTGTCAAAAAATTTGTATGACTTCCAAAAATTATAGAGTTGTATTTTCTTTTGAATTTCAGTTTAAAATGCATATAATATTAAAGTTCTTTCACCATTTTTACTTTTGGTTGTTAATGCAATTTCAAAAGATTTTAAATAAAAATTCAGACTTTAAATTGTTCAATTAATTTTTTCTTGGTTGTGGAGTTTAATTTCTTATTAAATGGATTTGTATTGCTTGAATATATATATATTAATAACAGTATGAACGTACACTAAAATAATTCCTCATAGAAGATGCTATTAGTATTTAGACAATTAATAATTTAAGTTGAAAATGCCTTGATATATATAAAAAATGAAAAAAGATATACATATTTATAGTGCATTTCTTTTTACTTCCATTACTGTACTACAACAGGTACTGGAAGTATTGTATTGGGTTCAAAAATACGATATCGAGATTTCACCTGATTTACGCGTTTTAAGGTCCCCTGATTCCAAAAAAGTGGTTTTTGGCAATTAGTCAGTGTGTGTGTATGTGTGGAATCTTCTGGTTATCATACCTCCAAAACTAATAGAGACAGAACAATAAAACTTCAGAATTGAGACAGGCATAGAGTACAGATACATTTTCCAAATTTTGGTGGAAATTGAAAAACCGGAAGTGGGACATTAGAAACCGGAAGTGGGACCATAAGTCCATATCTCAAAAACGGCTCTGACGATTTTCTTCAAATTTTCTATATAAACAATCTATTAGATGTGCTTTCGAATGATTTAGTTGGTTAGTTTAGGAAAAGCGATAGGCGTCCTGCATAAATAGCTCAGTTTCAGGTCTCGCAAGCGCGTTCCTTGAAAAACGGCTGTACGGATTTTTTTCAAACTCGCCATATTAACTCCCTTTTAAATATCCGTTTGTATTTAATTATTGTTTTCCGGTCAATAATTGAGTTTTGGTAAAAATTAGTATCTCAAAAACGGATCTAACGATTTTCTTGAAAATTGTTATATAAATCCATTCCTTTCTCATGTATTACCTGGTTATTAGAGGAAAATTAACAGTCATCCTGCTTAGGTAGATCAGTTTTAGATCTCGGAAATTGGTGTTTCAAAAAATAAATCTACCATTTTTTTCTTTTTTTTTTTCTCCTTATTTTTTACCTCGCTATATGGAAGCTTCGTTTTATATGTCTTTACATGTGTATAAAGTTTCTCTTACCGGAAAAATTTTAGATTTCTACTCTTTTTATAGGTCACTTTCATGTCTTCTGATCACATTATCTTCAAAAAATGTATATAACTAGCAGGCGACTCCCGCTTCGCTGGTCCCTATTTTTAAATGAATCACTATAATTACTAAATTCTTAAAATTGCATTAATTTTTATCACGTGAAAAAAAAGAGAAACAAAATTTGATTAGGAAAAATGTCGCACCGGGTTCTCACTGCTTCGGAAAAAATTCCCAAAATGCTCGAACTCTAATTTCTATTATTTTCCACCTTCGCCCCCCCTCTCGTCTATCCTAATAATTTTACAAATTCGAAAATATTCGCAATTGATTTGTAAGTATCAAAAACCTCTATGCACCAGTTTTGAACGATCTATCTCTATTTTTATTTTTTTGCCCCTCCGCTCCCCTTCCCCCTTCTCGCCCCTCCCAATAATTTTAAAAATTCGAAAATATCCGCAATCGATTTGTAGGTATCGAAAACCTCTATGTACCAATTTTGAATGATCTAACTCTATTTTTTTCCCTCTGCCCCCCCCCCTCTTCCCGGCCCTCCTAATAACTTAACACTTTCGAAAATATCACCATTCGACTTGCAGGCCTCTAAAACCTATCTGTACCAATTTTGAACGGCCTAACTGTATTTCTATTTGTTTTTGCCCATAGCCCCCCTTATCGCCCCACACCCTTCCCGCCCTCCTAATAATTTTACAAATTCGAAAATATCCGCAATCGATTTGTAAGTATCGAAAACCTCTATGTACCATTTTTAAACGATCTAACTCTATTTTTATTTTTTTGCCCCCCCCTCTCCTCCCCCTTCCCGCCCCTCCGAATAACTTTACACTTTCGAAAATATCTCCATTCGGCTTGCAGGCCTCTAAAACCTATCTGTACCAATTTTGAAGCGCCTAACTGTATTTCTATTTGTTTTTTCCCATAGCCCCCCTTCCCGCCCCTCCTAATAATTTTACAAATTCGAAAATATCCGCAATCGATTTGTAAGTATCGAAAACCTCTATATACCAATTTTGAACGATCTAACTCTATTTTTATTTTTTACCCCCCTCTCTCCTCCCCCCCTTCTTGCCCCTCCTTATAACTTTACCCTTTCGAAAATATCCCCATTCGACTTGCAGGCCCTTAAAACCGATCTGTAGCAATTTTGAACGACCTAACAGTATTTCTATTTGTTTTTGCTTCATAGCCCCCCTCCCCTCCCCCCCCCCCCCATCCATTGCTGCCCCACCTGGGAGCTGAATTTCTAAAATTCCAGAAATTGGTTTTTAGATATTTGCATAAGCTATATTTTAGAGAAAAAATTTCACGTATATCTATTTTTTTGTTTGAGATATATAGGATTATGTGAAATCACGTTTAACGCATGTGAAATCAAGTTTCGCCCCCTCCACCCCCTTGGGGACCGAATTTCTAAAATTCGTGAAATCGATTTTTAGACATTTGTATTAGGTGTATTTTAAAGCAAAAATTTTATTGATATCTGTTTTTCACGTTTTGCCCTCCCCCCCCCCCCCTTGGTGTGCGAATTTTGTAAAATCGCTTCTTAGTGGATGCCTATGTCATAGAAAGAACATTGTCACAAAATATCATGCTTCTAGGTCCAGGGGTACTCAGTCAGTCAGTCAGGAAGAACGATTTTATATATGTAGTTGTAGATAAGTGTAACAGTGGATGATGGAAGTCTGTTTCACACCATACTGTTTTATATGTTTTTCTTAATTATTTATACTTTATTACTTCATTTGTCAATTTTAGATCAGAACTGTTGTTTATTTTATTTATTTATTTATTTGTAGAAATTTTCAGTGACATTTTTCTGAAGGATTTTGAAAATGATTCGATCACATAAGCTTGCAAGTATAGACCTAATTAGGAATTTTTCGTTAGTTAAAAATATAACATTAAGATCATTATAAATATAATATTATGTTTATGATAAAAGTATCTCGGTTAAGTATATATAGGTGCATATGTATATTTAAGAAACTTGGTTTGGTTTATCCCTACAGTCATTTTTTGAATACAAAGGTTAAATATATTTGTAAGAATGATTGTAGATCAGATAATTATTATTGATCGAATTTTCAACTTTTGAATTTAATTAAAAAGGAAAGTATAAATAAAATAAAATGTTCAGATAAATAAATAATAATAATAATAAAAAAAAAAATACACAACTAGAGAGTTGCATTTTTGTCGATATGTACTTAAGTTCTGAAACTTTAACGGCTTTTTTTTCTGAAGATTGTTTGGCTAGTGAGCGTTACAGTTTTAATAATATGTTGTTAATTTCATTGTATACTACAATTTTCCGCAATTTCGTCTCGATCTTAGCTTTCTATGACCTCTCCTCGTGAGATTAAAATAGTCCGCAATCATCATGGAAAATAATTTTAATCAATAATAATTTTAATAAATAATTTTTATTGAGTGAATTTGTTTAGGAAAATATAGAACAAAGTCTTGTGCTGGTCAGAACATACTACTTTTACACAGATGAAGTTACATTTTGTTTCAGTGATTTTTCTCGTTAGAATTCATATCCGACATTGCAACATGCGAACGGATTCCGGTGCAGACTTTTTTCTGACTGATTCTCATTTATTAGTACGACAGGGCTATTTCTTTCAATCTGGCATTTTGCGTCGTTACCAATTTATAGTGTTCCACTTCGAAAATACAAGCCAATATCCAATTTTGACATTTAATTTCTTACTCAATCTTAAAATATTTTTTGAAATCCGTAAAAACTTTTATACAGTCGAACCTCGTTAACGTGAATTACTTTTAATATGAACTGTTTCAACAATCCCCGTCAAAATGAAGATTAGTTACTGATAGCATAAACAAATATTTTATTACCCCTTGAGATTCACGTTAACGAGGTTCGACTGTATATATATTTTTTCACTTCTGATCGGTGAGGATCGAACTCACAACCTTCGGGTCCGTAGTTGCGTACTCTGACCACGGGTCTCGGTTGAATATTTTCTGACTATTTATACTAGAGTGCTTTCAGATTTTTTTTTTTTTTTTTCACTTCCTATCAGTGAGGATCGAACTCACAACCTTCGGGTTTGTAGTTGTGTACTGTGACCACAGAGCCGACGAATCTCGACTGAATATTTTCCAGATTAGTTAGACTAGTGTTTTTAGATTTTTTTTTTTTCCTTTTGGAAAGGGTGTTTAAAAAAAAAGAATATATATATACTATATTTTTTCTTGTATTTGTATATATAATCTATTTGCATATATACATATATATATGTATATATATAAGTAGTCCTGTCGTATTAAATGAAATTCTGTCAAAGACAGAATTTCCTCCATATTTAATTTTAATTTTTTGTCTTAGCTGGGAATTTACTTAGAATCTGGTTAGTTTTAACACTTTATCTACAGCATTATGAAACATAAACACACAAAATCTATTTCAAACATATTCTTTAGTTTCTTAAGAGTAATTTTTAGAGATATATGCAATAAAAAATATGCGCATTACCTCATAATAGTAACTAATGAGGATTTAGTGAGGTAGTACGTCAGTGCAGCATCGGTACAAAGAGGTCGAAAAAGATATTAGGACCTTAAATAAAAAAAAACAGGTAAAATAGCATTTACTATTTATGTTCCTTAGATTTCTTTTCTGAGATTGATGGTAGGTTCTTGGGGGTAAAATAGGAATTAATTATAACACACACGAAGATCGTGAAAAATCTCTATAAAACGCTTTCTTGACCAAAAACAGCTGCATATAGCATCCATAGATATAGTAATAAGATATAGATGGATCATTGAGAGGGAAAAGTGATTCCTTTTTACTCGGGAAAAGACGGCCATTTTACTCTCTTATGGATGTTTTTCTCCGAATGAATATATTTTACCGCTAAAGTGCAGAAATCAGTTAATCTGCAGATTACCTAGATAATCTGCACATTAACTAGGGTGATCCGTTAAAGTGCAGAAAATTGTTTCATTTTTTTAAATTACCTAGTTAATTTGTGAATTACCTAGATAATCTACACATTACCGACTAGACACTCGTTAATCTGCACATTACCTACTAGTCACTTGCTAAAGTCAAAATAAGATCTTTGGTGGAACAACAGCAATGTTTCTGTTCGCTTAAATTAAATTTTATTTATTTTTTGATATCTAAAGAATCAAGTTAATACAATCGAACAATCAACATATTAGTTGATAGAATCAATCATCTCATCAGTCAATTGAAAAACTGTAATATAAAGAATTAAACAGTTTAAAAATATTATTGCAATTAAGGAAATTGAGATAATATTATTTATTTATTTTTAGATATCTAAATAATCTCGTTAATATAACCAATCAAACAACAAATTAGTTGATAGAATCAATCATCAATCAATTGAAAAATTATATTACAAAGAATCCAACTGTTTAACATATTGTTGCAATTAAGAAAATAAATTTGCGAAACATATAATAAAATTCTACTTACTTGCTAGCGCAATCTAAAGCTTGGTGGCACTTTGAACTGCATAGCAATTGTTTTTTCCAATAAGCACACCTATTCGTGGTACATTTAGATTTACAATCACATTTTTTGGAACCCTGGCTGATTGCAAGGAATTGTTTTATTGCTGTTTGACAGAAAGATATTTCTACAGCAGAGACATCTTCTTCTTTCGATAAAATTCTCTCTTTGCGAACACTGAATTCAGATCTTGCATACAATTGTTTTAAAATACCCGTTTTAGTACAAAGTTTATAAAACTCATCTTCTGTTTTACTAAGAGGTTAGTGTTTGCGTGCATGCTTCGAGCTAAATTTTCTGCTTAAAAAAAAGGAAAAAAAAAAAAAAAAAAAAAAAAAAAAAAAAAAAATCACAACGGAAATTCACGCGCTAAAAGTCAGAAATATAATTTGAAAACAGAATTAACTATGCTACGCACAGACAGCCAATGGAAATTATGAGAAATAAAAAATAAAAGCAATCGGCGGCGTTCAGACACTAGCGAAACCAAAAGTCGAGTGACGGGGAGAGGATTAAGGAAAGGAAATAAGAGGAGCGAAACTATAACAAACTAAAAGTGGAGGGAAAGGGGGATGCAGAGGGGAAAGGAAATGAGACAAACAAACTTTTGAACTTTAACGATACAGAAGCCGCTAATGTGCAGATTACCTAGTTAAAATGTGGAAATCTCTTGATTTCGCACTTTAACGGATCATTTTAGTTAGTCTGCAGATTAACTAGGTAATCTGCACTTTAACGGATTTCGAGCTTTAACGGTAACGTATACACTGGAATACACACAGTTAATTTAGCAAATAAAATTTATGTACTAAAAGAGAATGAAAAACTCCAGATACCCATTTTTCTTCCTTTCTTTCTTTTTTTTTTTTTTACTACACTCTCGTATACTTATGTCTGCACAAAACTGACTTTCTTTCTTTCGGCATTTACTATTATACATCTTTGAGATAAAAATCGTCTGCATTCATCATGAAAAATAATTTTAATAAATTATTTGTATTGCGTAAATTTGCATAGGATTACATATAGAAGAAAGTCTTGTGGTGGCCACAACATACTAGTTATATATATTAAAAATTTCGCGGCTGCTAACTACATTTAAAAGAATTTTGAGAATTCCATATTACTTACTAATATAAAATATTAAAAAATATTAAATTTTAAAAAAGTATTCCATTAAATATGAAGACAGTAACTTAACTTGAAAACTTACCCCATTTCTTTTCATATATTTATTAGAACACTTAAAAACCGCACAATATTTCGGCATTTTCAAAATTCATTAACATTATTTTCTGTTACTATTTTCGAGTTTTATACTCTCTAATGGCTGATGCCAAAAAACTTTCTCGGCATCAAAAATCTTTGTTCGATAACATGGGGATGACAGATCTATATAAATTACTATATCTTTGGTAGGATCTATCACCATTAGTGAGAATAAAGTGGGGTATATGCTTTCTATTTTTATTTAATAATCTATTCTTATTTAATTTATCTTTGACATTTCTTCCATCCAATCGATTTTATATGCTTTATAAATTAGTAGTATTTTAAAGTGTGGCCAGTAGATGGAGGATTAAACTTTTCTGGGTTCAGGTGAATTTTGATTTTGAGTCTCACACGGTCTAAACCGTAAAATACATATATAACATTATATTTAAATTAATTGATGATTAAAAATGCATTTCACACTTCATTAAATATATTTTATATTAAATTTGCATAAAATATTTTCATGAGATAAAACTATAGATTTGCTAAACAAATAGATTAAAAATATATTCTACTGAATCTGAAAATTGTTCGATCACGACCCTATTTACTCAGCAATCACTTACTTGACAAGCATTGTAAATCATACTCTAACTTAAATAAAAATCACACTGAATGCATATTGATTGTTTATAAACTTGAGTCTAACTCTAATCAGGGATAGAATATGTACTGGAATTAATCCGATTGTTTTGATGTACAAAACAATAACGTACATGACATTCACCGTCTGACTTAAAAATGTAAAGAAGTTTTATGCATTAAAGTCCGATTGTATATTTGTATGGCACATTAACTCTTCTCAGATTAGAGGGAATTATAAAGTGAAATGAACATTAATCATTCTTAAAGATCCGGTAATGTCATATTAGAACACGCAGTTTTAATTAACTGCAGAAGCTGTTAATTTATTTTTAAGTTTTAATTGAATTTCTGTTAAAATATCAGTTGTCAATAATTGGATTAATATTTGTTGAAAAATAAAAAATAAAAAGGTGTTAAAAAGAGCGGGAATGAAGCTTAATGTAATTAAGAAATCTTCCATTTTACTAGACGGTCTTCGCTCAAATAGCTCTGGAATCGTGTCAGGTACAAACACTCAAAAAAAAAAAAAAAAAAAAAAAAAAATATATATATATATATATATATATAGAAGGCTTTAATTCGTTGTACGAAGTACACAGTTCCACCGATCACTACGGAAGTTGGTACACTTATTAAGCCGAACAAATCTATCTAACGTCATAAGTTTTTTACGTTCCGAACACTTTTGTGAGGAAAGTATTGTAATCATGTCAAAAATCCGAATTTAAAATTTTCATGTTTCTATACGGTTCGATGTCCCCTAAATCCGTTTTCACTATTTTTACGATGATGTATGTATGCAGGGCCCGAAATTTCAACTCAGATTACACTCGCCGAAAAAAAAGTTTTACTCGCCACAAAATAGAGTTGTCATTTTTTTTTGTTTTTGTTTTTTGCGCATTTTGGGTTCTGTTTTCTTTTTTTCATTTTTTTTTTTCCTAACTATTTGAAATGCTTTTACAAATATACTTAAAATTATATATATTAAAAGTGTGTCGTTTATCATCATATTTCATAATCATCTGTAATTAAAAGTCATTTTAATCATAGGCAATATCTTTAAAAGGGCTCGGGTTCATTTTCATGCGCCAATATCGCATAGGTAAACTTTCACATTTCTCTTCTGCTGGATAGTGGGCGACGGGCAAAGAGGTTCTCTTCCCGTCTATTCTCCCTCTGCTTGGTGAAATCATAGTGGGAGAAACAAAACTGCCGAAGAGATTAAAAATTTTAAGCATGCACTAAGCATTTTTCCTTTCCAGCTAAATATTAGGTTATAAGATGGCAAGATTTTGCCATATTTAAATCTATAAAAAAGAATGTTTTCTGTCACCATATCGTGTAAGAATTCTATCTATAACTAGACCAAATTTTTACTCGCCACAGTAAAAATTCCACTCGCCAATGACGAGCTGGTGAGCGGAAATTTCGCGCCCTGATGTATGTGTGGGTGTATGTATGTGTGTATGTATATGTGGGTGTATCTATGTGTGTATGTATATGTGCGTGTGTATGTCTGTGAGTGAACACGCTAGCGTCTAAACGCTTTGTTCTAATAAGCTGAAAGTTGTTACGTGTATTGTAAGTCAACATAGTACAAACCCTATTGATTTTGGTGAATCTAACACTTATAGTTTTTTTACAGGGACACCAGGAAAAATTCTTTTTCATTATGGCCTATGGGGCCAAATTTTTAAAAGTGCGATAGCGTCTAAACGCTTAATTAATCTGAGCAAAAAATTTTTTACACATGTTATAGGTCACAGTTGCACGAACTGTATAGATTTTGGTGAATTTAGCACTTACAGTTTTTTTTTTACAGGGGCACAAAGAAAAATTCTTTATCATTATGGCCTATGGGGCCAAATTTTTAAAAGTGCGATAGCATCTAAACGCCTTATTCAATTGAGCTGAAAATTTATATGAATATTATAAATCACTGTTGCACTAAATATAAGCATTTTGGTGAATCTAGCATTTATAGGTTTTTACAGGGACACAACGAAAAATTATTTAAAAATTCTTTAAAATTCTTTTTCTTTAATAAAACATCGTGTAATATATCATCAAACACTCTATCATGGTTCTCTCTCTTTTGTTTGTTTAACAACTTCTCTTTCTTTACTTTATCTACAAAACTGTTAATTATTCAATGTTCGGAAAGTCGAGTGGAGTCACTCCAGATTAATTTTTAATTGAGCCATAATTTTTAATTGAGTCAAATAATTATTTCAAAAGATCTTAAATAAAAACTCTATAAAAAAAAAAATGTTGACAAAAAAAAAAAAAAAAAAAAAGTTTTTATTTTATTCTTGACTTAAAAGGAAATATATTTATGTGAGCCTGTAACATAAAAAAAATTCTGATGAAACTTACGTTATAAAAGCTTTAAATATTTTATTATAATTCATTTATTTTTAAAATATTAATTTTAATTAATCGTATATGCTTATTATGCTTATACGTTTTTTTTTTCTATATTTTACAGTCCACAAAAGTAATGCGGGCGCAGCTTTAATACAGCATCCTTTTAGCGACTTTTATTATTTTTTCCCGTTTTGATGATGACTGATTATCAAGGTCTTTCATTGCGCATTTTCCGCAATTATTTCAATTTATCGCCAAAATAGCAATACATATATGTAATTCAAATTGCTAAGTGTGTCCCATATTAAAACTGTGCCAATTATTAATTTAAAAAGTCGTTTAAATATAGTGACCGGTGAGGCGGGAAAAGCCTGCTCCTATATAAATAAGTATTTGTTTATGTGTCTTTGCCTACTTGTAACACTAAGAGAAAAAACTATGGCATGTACAAATCTAAAAAAAAAATTTAGATAAAGAATGTGTGCATATTCGCACATGCATTCAAATTTTCGATATTCCTATTGTATTTTTCGAAAGTTTATTTTTTATGCGATTTTTTGCATTTTTACCCGGCATTTCAAGATGATGCCAAAATATAAAAAGCTTACAACTTTTCATTTCATTTATTTTTTTTTTAACATAATATATATATATATATATATATAAGTTAGGGGGAAAACTATATTTTCATTGCACCTTAAGCAATCAGTAGGTTAACAAAAAAAAAAAAAAAAAAAAAAATCACTATATTTAAAGGGGACTAATGTGCAAGTTGTACCTCACGGGACTAAAGTGAAAGTTGTACCTCAAGGGACTAATGTGAAAGTTGTACCTCACGGGACTAATGTGCAAGTTGCACCGAACGAACAAACTATTTCTTTCAACGAAAATGCCTACTAACCCTGAACGATAGGTCTAATATATCGTATCATATTATATATCGTATTTATCGTAATATAACTCAATACTTATTTCGCTTCCTTCTTCGACTCGTTTTAATACGCATTTTTTATATGTATGAGCAGCCCCCGGAAAACAAAAACATTAAATCATTAAATTCATTTTTTTACTTATTCTTATTTCATATTATTTCACGTGCACTTTTTATTTCCTAATTCAAAATTATTAAAAAAAACTTTTTCGATATCGCTTGTAACGATACTGATTATTATTAATTTTCTTTTCTTTTTCTTTCAATAATAATAATAATAAAAAGATTTTGATGAAATTCTGGCAAAAGCAGAATTTAGTTTAAGACGGAGGACTATTAGTTTTTTTTTTTTTTTTTTTTTTTCTTTTTTCAAATTATAACATCGCTTTCAAATTATTCAATTATATTTTCGGTAAATTTTAGATTTCGACAAATGTCCAACTATCGAAATCGACAACGCAAAAATCCCAGATTGAGAGTAATAGGCCTTCAGTCCTAAAAAAAAAAAAAAAAAAAAAAAAAAACACTTCTTTACACGCGAATAATAATAATAATAAAAAAAAAATAAATAAATAAAATTAAACCTATATCATTAAAATATCTGATAAAACGGACGTCATAATAGCTTTACAAGTTAAATTATTTTTTAAATATTAATTTCAATTGACTGAATTGTCTTATAGGTTTTTTAATTTTATCGTCTGCAGAGTAAAGCGGACATTTTGTATAATAGAATACTTTTGGGGACTTATATTACTTTTTCCTAGTTTGGTTATGAATCAAAATGGCTAAAAAAGCATGCTATAACTGCAATCCAATTTAAGCATTATTTTTTAAAAAGCTGATATAAAAAATATTTTTCTTTAATTCATTACATTTTTTTTTTCTTCGAGACAAAATCGTTGTTGAAATATATGATAAATGATATGTCCTTCACAGCTCTGAAGTTTCAGAATAATTTGTCAAAAAGTTTTCTAGATGTTTGATGAATAGTCTAAAATCGAAAGCGTCCTGTCATTTTGAGAAGTTATTGTATTTACTTAATTCCCTATATCAAAGTAATTATTTTTAGTTTAAATTAATAATCCAATGTTAATGTTACATTCCAAATAAAAACTAGAATGTTCTGGCCACCACATGACTTTCTTCTACATTTTCCTATGCAAATTCACTCAGTAAAAATAATTTATTAAAATCATTATTTAATAAAATTATCTTCCATAATAATGTAGTACAATTTCCATATTAGAGAAGTGGTATAACATTAAATATCTAAAAAAAAGTTAATTTTATTCTCGATATTACATAAAAAAAAAAAAAAAAATCGATAACTTTATTTTAAATTATCGCAGATCAATGGTTCAACCATTCGTTTTAAAGGTATTGGCGAGCTCTTTTGAAAGATATCCATCAGAAAAATTTATTCCCCTCGAGGGGTGACCCCCCCCCCCCCCAGGGAGGGGTGTGTGTGGAGGCGATGCTCCTACATATACAATTTTTTTTCCCAGTTTACTATCTCTACCTTATATAATTCTTGTAAATTCCATAATAATTATTAAAAAATGATTCTCTTTATGCACATTTATATAAAATTTTGTCTTATACCACCATGTTAAAAATTTAGAAAAAGTGAGATGGTAACGCAGTCTGTTAAGATAATTTTTATCAAAAGTTGATAGGCACTAATTTATGTCAAAGTGTAACTACATACCAATTTGCTTGAAATTTTGTGCCGTAGTTCCTCAGATACAGTTGTCCCAAAATTTTGTCACACACAGACAGACAGACATTTTCTAAAAATAGTCAAATCGTGTTGTATAGCTCTCAAAACGTGTAAATCCATCAAAAACCTGAGGTCGAAAATTTTTACTAATCCAATACTTTCTTCTATTGAATATAGAAGAAAGCAATAATCACTTTAGTCTATGGTAAAATTAACTGGAAATGTAAGCTTTATTTCATAAAAAATAATATTTATATAACCTTTTCAACAAAGGTTTTTATTCCCTTCCTTTACTTTATACTCTTTTTTTTCAAAACCATTAAGCGATTTTTCGAAAGGAATAAAAGTAAATAAAAGGTTCTACGTACTAGATGGAGAAGAATTAGAAGCTTTATTTTATACGTGGTCTGTGTGATAGATCCGTAAAAATGTCCGTGTTGCATTTCACAACAGCAATAGAAACAAAACTGATAAATCCTTAGAGAGACATTGCTTGATTTTTCATTTAAAATTTAAAATGAAAATTTGTGATACTGAGCATAAACAAAAAGCGACCGAAAGTGTTTTCAAAAGTGTGGATCGTGAGCTTTGGAAAAAATTTTAGGACTACAAAGAAAACTTGATAAAAAATCGATTTCTTTGAAAAGTTTTGTATAACATTATTATGGCTATGGTGAGACAAAAATATGTATGGTTTTAAAGAAGATACGACATGTTAAAATTTTAAAGGATATGACGAGTAAAAAATTTTTGTTTATTTTAGAGATACATCGTCATTTTAAAAATTGAAAGAGTATTTAGTGAGAGAAAAATATTTATGATTCGTTGGATTGGAAGGATATAGTGAGACAAGAATGTTTATGGTTTTAGGACTCCTTTCTACTTAAAATTTTTTAAAAATGTCGCCGGATTAAAAATAAATAACAATAAATAAATAAAAATAAATGCACTCAATAAACAATTTATATATAATTGTAAATACAAAACACTTGGAATAATCGATAAAGAAACTGCTTTTAAATTTGTCATTTGGAATTAGGTATATAATTTTTAGTCGCGTGTTTGAAAATAAATAAATAAATAAATAAAAATAGAAAAGACAAGAAAAACAAAGCAAATGATCAATTCCTTTTTAAAGTCTTGTACAAATTTATTAAAATTTAAAAATATATAAAGAAAAATGGTTATTATTTTAAAGGTGCTAAATACTAAATAAAAAATAGTAGAATTTGATCTTAACATAAACAAAAAAAAAAAAAAAAAAACCACCAAAAGTATTTTTAAAAGTGTGAATCGTGAGAGTTGGAAAAATTTTAGGATAACAAAGATAATTTGACAAAAAAAAAAAAAAAAAAAAAAAAAAAAAACAATTTCTTTAAAAAGTTTTGTTTAAAATTAATATGGCTATGGTGAGACAAAAATATGTATGGTTTTAAAGAAGATTCGACATGTTAAAATTTGAAAGGATATGGTGAGAAAAAAAGGTATTTTTATTTTAGAGATACATCGTCATTTTAAAAATTGAAAGAGTATATTTAGTGAGAGAAAAATATTTATGATTCAATGGATTGGAAGGATATAGTGAGACAAGAATGTTTATGTTTCTAGGGATTCTTTCCATTTAAAAATTTAAAAGATGCCGCCAGATTAAAAATAAATAATAATAAATAAATAAAAACAAATGCACTCAATAAACAATTTATGTATAATTCTAAATACAAAACACTTGGAATAATCGATAAAGAAACTGCTTTTAAATTTTTCATTTGGAATTAGGTATATAATTTTTAGTTGCATGTTCGAAAATAAATAAATAAAGAAATAAAAATAGAAAAGACAAGAAAAACAAAACAAATGGTCAGTTCCTTTTTAAAGTTTTGTACAAATTTATTAAAATTTAAAAATATATAAACAAAAATGTTTATTATTTTAAAGGTGCTAAATACTAAATAAATAATCTGGTGTGTCACTCACACGACTTTCTCTTACCCTGAAATTTTACTATCAATACAGATTGCACATTAAAAGGTAAGATAACGAGGTCTGTTATGTAAACCTGTGTTAAACAATTCATATTAGGCTTCTGAAGAGTTTTATATAATAATTAGTTCTATGTGAGGGGGGCTACCGCCCCCCTCAACCCCCCTTTCATTAATGTACCTACATTTATATAGAATTTAATACGGTTATTAAAAAATAATTCTATTTTTAAAAAATAATTTATTAAAATTATTATTTAAAAAAATTAACTTTTATGATAATTCAGACGATTTACATATTAGAGTAGTAGTATAACACCAAATATCCCAAAAAAGTCCATTTCATTCTCAACATTTAAAAAAGAAAAAAAAAAAAAAAAAAAAAAAAAAAAATTCTGTTTTTTTTTTTTGTTAAAAGTAAAAAAAATCGATAACTTTGTTTTAAATTATCGCAGATCGATGGTTCAACCATTCGTTTTAAAGGTATTGGCGAGCTCTTTTGAAAGATACCCATCAGGAAAATTTACTCCCCCCACGAGGGGGGACTTCCCCCCCAGGGGGGGAGGGGAGGCGAGGCTCCTATATACACAATTTTTTTTTTCCAGTTAACTATCTCTATTACAAAAAATATATATTCGTTTCATTTGTTTTAGTGCAGTCTATAGACGTTAAACTCTACTTACCTGCAATTTCCCCCATAGACGTAATGTATTAGAATTCTCTTGATTGTCCCTGTACACGAACCATTTGCTTGATCTTAACGAAAAGCTTACTGTAGCATCCCTATATGATACACATTTAGAATACCAAGTTTGAACTTTCTGCCATAATTTGTTTTTGAGATATGCTGATAACAGAGAGACACACAGACACACACACAGACACACACACAGACACACACACACAGACACACAGACCATTTGCTAAAAACATGATTTTCATATTCAGAGGACCTCAGAACGTGTAAATATAACAAAATCTCGTGTTCGAAAATTTGACCCAAAAACAATACTTTCTCTACCTTATGGGTAAGAGAAAGTAAAAATAGTAGAATTTGAACTGAACATAAACAAAAAGCGACCGAAAGCATTGTTAAAAGTGTGGGTCGTAAGCGTTAGAAAAATTTTAGCATTACAAAGAAAATTTGACAAAAAAACAAACAAACAAACAAACAAACAACAACGAAAAAAAAAAACAATTTCTTTAAAAAGTTTTGTTTAAAATTGTTATGGCTATGGTGATACAAAAATATGTATGGTTTTAAAGAAAATTCGACATGTTAAAATTGAAAGGATATTGTGAGAAAAAAAAAAATATTTATTTTAGAGATACATCGTCATTTTAAAAATTGAAAGAGTATTTAGTGAGAGAAAAATATTTATGATTCAATGGATTGGAAGGATACACAAGAATGTTAATGGTTCTAGAGATCCTTTCAATTTAAAATTTTTAAAAGATGTCGCCAGATTAAAAATAAATAATAATAAATAAATAAATATAAATGCACTCAATAAACAATTTCTATATAATTGTAAATACAAAACACTTGCAGTAATCGATAATGGAACTGCTTTTAAATTTTGTCATTTAGAATCAGGTATATAATTTTTAGTCGCACGTTCTAAAAAATAAAATAAATAAATAATTGAAAATAGAAAAGACAAGGAAAACATGACAAATAATCAATTCTTTTTTAAAATTTTGTATAAATTTATTAATATTTAAAAATATATAGACAAAAATGTTTATTATTTTAAAGATGCTAAATACTAAATGAAAAATAGTAGAATTTCGGTAATAAGATGGATATCTTACACAGAAATTGTACTGATTTCTATTTTCAATTGGAGACCTTAATTCTAATAGATTTAAACACTGTTCGTTCTAAGACATATTTTAACTGTTACACCATAAATACTACATTACATCATAACAACATTGGAAAGTGTAAAAAGTCCATAACGAAACATAAAGTGCACCGCCATATAAATCTGAATACTTTTGTGTGACATTACAAACGAATCCTTAATATGAATTATCATATTAGTATAATTAATATTAATTATTATTCATATATATATATATATATATATATATTAAACGAATCTATGGTTTTGTTTTTTGATTGATATTATATACTTTTGTGTGACATTACAAACGAACCATTAATATGATATTATATTAATTATGATATTAATGTAATTCATATTTTATTTCTTATTCATATATAAGTTAAACGAATAAATGATTTTATTTTTTGATTGATATTATATACTTTTGTGTGACATTACAAACGGACCAATAATATGATATTATGTTAATTATAATATTCATATAATTCATATTCTTATTTCTAATTCATATATAAGTTAAACGAATAAATGATTTTATTTTTTGATTGATATTATATATTTCTGTGTGACATTACAAACGAACTATTAATAAGATATTATATTAATTATGATATTAATATAATTCATATTTTATTTCTTATTCATATATAAGTTAAACGAATAAATGATTTTATTTTTTGATTGATATTATATACCTTTGTGTGACATTAAAAACGAACCATTAATATGATATTATATTAATTGTCATATTAATATGATTCATATTCATTCATATTCATACATACACTACCTACCAATAAGTATTTGGACACTTTCGAATTTAGACATTTTGTCAAATATCTAGAAAAGTTCTTTTGGAACACGTTTTACCGCATATATTTCAGCAAAAGTTGTGTCCTAAAAAGGAAAAGGGAATCAGTAAAAAATTAAAGAAAAATCAAAATGTTTTGGATCACCCTGTAAAAAGTAATGCTTGAGATGTATTTTGGCAAGGTGATTAAAAGGAATTTTCTCATTATCTGTACAAATTTTTAAGAGGCTAACACGTATATTCATAAAGATACGGTTACATAAAGGTTTTTTTAAAAAACAGAAAAAAAAAAAAAAAAAAAAAAAAAAAAAAAAACACTTTTTTAATTTAAAGAGTTATGAGATATAGAATGAACAGAATTTCAGTTCTCTCAAAATAAAAGCTAGACTATAATGGGTTTTACTCACATTTTTATTTTGGTTCAACCAATGCCCAATGGCAATACAGTGTTTGCTGATTGTAAATAAATTTTGATAAAACCCCCTATCATCTTCCTTTTTTTTTTTTTTTTAGAAGAACTGAAATTCTGTTCATTCTATCTCTCATAACTTTAAGGTTACCTTAGAATCTCCTGTCACTGACCTAAAACAAAGTTTATCCTACAAATATTTGCGGAAAGTAGTCCTGGTGCTACCATGATCGAACTCAACCAAATCCTATGAATTCAAGTAACAAGTTGATTTTTCCTGTTCAGTTTAAGCTGTCTTCCGTCACTAACCTAAGACAAATTTTCTCCTACTAGAATTTGCGGAAAGTAATCCTGGCACTACCTTGATCAAACTGAACCAAAACTTATGAATTCAAGTAACAAGTTGACCTTTTCTATTCAGTTCAATATGTCTTTGCTGTAACCGTTGAAGAACATCGGATATACAAAAGGTGCTGTCTCTTCTGCTTTTTTTTTTTTTTTTTTTTTTTTTTTTTTTTGTAAAAAATGTAATTTACCTGATGATGCCTTGACTTAATGGCGAAAAGCTTAGTAAATGTTTGTATAATATGATTTTAATAAAATTTTTATGACGTGTTTTTAATATGTTTTTAATTACAATGATAACTCGTGGATTTTCTACGAAATCTCAAATTTAGACGATTCGAGTTTTAAATATATACAGGGCGAGTTTGACATAATCTGCCAAACGAAAGGAGGTGAGAGAACAGCCCATGGGTAGCATAAAACACCATAGAAACCATGTCCTATCTCTAACCGTTTTCGAGTTACGGTAGATAGAAGAAAAATCTGTTTTTTTTTTCCATCCCGTCTGAAAAAACCCACATTTGTGAGCTTCTTGAAAAACTTACACGCAAAATAAGCACATATTTGGAAAGAGCAAAACAAATCCTATCGGGTGACACCATTTACATCAGGATACCTTAATTTTACGGCGAGCTACAAACGCTAAAACATTGGCGAAGTTTAAAATCGAGTTGTCGCCAAATTCTTTAACCGGCAATTCTGCAAACACCACTCAAGTTACAATCGGTCAAATTTACCAAAAACTTCTCTATTCCACAAGCTTTAGAATGAACCCACAATAAACCATATCGGTGTCTCAGTTCAGGAGAAATTTAGCCTTTTGTTTGCAATCCATTACTGAAAACGGCGTTCGCAATAATTCGGCAAACGAAAAGATTGTGAGTAAATGGAACGTATGAAAATTCGTGACTATCTGCATGTGGACTCTTAGTGATATGGAGATGTATTCCAACATTCCTGCGCGTGCATCCCACTCGTGGGTACAAAAGGCGAGTCAATCTGTAACAGCTCATTAGCTCGTCAGCTTCTTTTACGTTTTATGCTGCTTCTTGCTTTAGCATTTTCTGGACTTTGCCTGAGCTCAGCCGATTCTTTTCACGCTGCTGTCACATCTACTTGCTCTCCCTTAGTTCATACTTAGTATGTTTTCCTACATTGGTACGAATTAACCAAGTTGGTTCTTACTCAGTTGCACTTTTTTTCTTCTACTTTTGTAAATTAATATTGAAATTTTATCTCTTTTTGTTTATCCTTCTGACTTTTATTTTCAACTGAAGTCATCACAGGGATCAAATTGTCATACTTTCCAACCTGTAAACAGATATGCCTAGTTTTACAAATGAAGAGTACGCGGATATGCATTTTGTGCATAGATTTTGCGATGGTAACTCTCGGTGAGCCGAAGAAGAGTACCGTCTGCGTTATCCACATCGTCGTGCGCCCAACAGTGTTGTATTTGCCGTAATTCATCGAAGGCTTAAGCAGAGTGGGTCGTTCGGTAGGGTGTAAGAAAGGGGCCATGGTCGCCGCTCCGCCACCGCTGAGGAGGCCGTACTCGACCGAGTAGAGGAAAATCCAAATATGAGTTCACGCATACTTGCGAGAGAAGGTGGAATCTCCCAAAGTAAAGTCATAAATGTTTTGCGCAAAAACCAGTATCATCCATATCACTTAACATCGGTACAAGAATTGCGCCGCTCAGATTTCCAAAAGCGGGTAACATTCTGCCGCTGGCTTTTGGAGCGAGATATTGAGGAACACCATTTCCTTAGAACGATACTGTGGACAGATGAGTCACTTTTCATTCGGGATGGCATGTTAAATTTACATAACTGGCATCATTACACTCAACAAAATCCATTTGTAACACGAAACTCATCGTTCCAGACGCGATTCAGCTTAAATGTTTGGCTTGGAGTGGTTTGCGAGCACTTGATAGGTCCACATGTGTTCCAAGGTCCTCTGACAAGCAATACATATTTGGGGTTTCTGGAACATCATCTTCCAGGATTACTTGATGTCATTCCTGTACCCCAACGAGCGGAAATCATTTTCCAACACGATGGAGCCCCTGCACATTCTTCCAACGCCGTTCGGGACTTCTTGACTCGGCAATATCCGCGATGGATTGGTCGTAATGGACCAATTCCTTGGACACCTAGATCACCAGATCTCACTCCATTGGACTTCTATGTTTGGGGTTTTCCTGAAGCAAGAAGTTTACCGCACAGAAGTTGCCAGTTTGCAAGATTTAAGCAGCCGGCTCGATGATGCAATAATAAAACTGAGGGATGAGCTTTCGCTAAGCACTACTGTGGTTTCCGTTCGTAAGCGGGCAAGGGCATGTATCAGGTGTGGGGGTGACCAATTTCAGCAGCGGCACTAAATTTCACACATCCTTTCGAATGCATATGTGCTTTAATCATAAACGTGAGATACGTCATTTTTTTTTTTTTTTTTTTTTTTTTTTTTTTGCATATTCCTTTGTGAAAGACGGGAGAAACGGCATACTTCTTTTGCTTCCATTGTGTTTGAAAACTAAATACAACTGCTACTTTTCTTGTATGTCTTTAAAACTTTCTTTTTTGCATCTAAAAAACAGCGGGCTGATGGCGGACAGGAAATCAGGAACAACCATGCCACCCCGTGAGTCTCCTTCTCGACAAACTTCGAGTTCAGTGATGAATGTTTTTCAAACAAAATGCTAAATTTCTCCTGAACTAGATCACCGATATGGTTTATTGTGAGCTCATTCTAAAGCTTGTGGAATGGAAAAATTTTTGGTAAATTTGACCGATTGTAGCTTGAACGGTGTTTGCAGAATTGCCGGTTAAAGAATTTGGCGACAACTCGATTTTAAACTTCGTCAATGTTTTAGCGCTTGTAGCTCGTCGTAAAATTAAGGTATCCTGATGTAAATGGTGTCACCCGATAGGATTTTTTCTGCTCTTTTCAAATATGTGCTTATTTTGCGTGTAAGTGTTTCAAGAAGCTCACATATGTGGGGTTTTTCAGAAGGGATGGAAAAAAACAGATTTTTCTTCTGTCTACCGTACAGTCGGTAACAAAATTGTCCGAACACTAGCAAAAATTCCTATGTAAAAAAAGTACACTTCATACGTTTTTTTTAAATAAATCCTTATCGAATCATGTTCTTACACTGACTAAGAACAGGATTCGACAAGGATTTATTTAACAAAACTGTATGAAGTGTACTTTTTTTACATAGGAATTTTTGCTAGTGTTCGGACATTTTTGTTACCGACTGTAACTCGAAAACGGTTAGAGATAGGACAGGGTTTTTGTGGTGTTTTATGCTCCCCATGGGCTGTTCTATCATCTCCTTTCGCTTGGCAGATTATGTCAAACTCACCCTGTATATGCATATATATTTTCGTATAGCAATTTATGATTACTTATGTAATATCGCCGCAATCATTACACAAGTCTGTAAAACCGTACTTTTCAATTTTTCCCCCCACTGCTTTGGAAGTTTCTAATACTTTATACGCTGAATCTACAAATGCCTATTTTTTCTTTCTATCACATAGAAGTTTCTCAGAAAATTAGGGTGAAGATCTGAAAAATTGACACACATTCTATAACAGAACGGAAACATTTTATGCATAAAATACATTAAAATAAGTTATTATTCCTACGTTATCTTTTAAACGTGTTTCTTTACTTCGAAGCTCCGTTTAGAGTTTTTTCGCTTGTGGTTCTCTCTATGCAGCAAACAATAACACAGGTATGTAAAATCGTACCTTTTAATTTTTTTTTCATTACGTTGGGTATCTCTAACATGTTTTGATACATTGAATTCAGAAATTATTATCTTTTCTTCCTATCACGTCAGGAATTTTCCCACAACAAGATAAGTAAAGTAGAGTGCTGATTCAATGGATAAAGGATTAGCTTTCCGTGGTTCAACATGAATCACGTGATAGGTTGTTGTTGTTGTTGTCGTGTGCCACTCGGAAATTCCGAGCCCCGGTAGTGGAACTAACCGGATTTTTAAGGCATGAGGGGTGCGTCTTCCGTTATTTAGGAGCGCCTCATAGGGAGGAAGTACGACTTTAGCTGCAGAAGCTGGTGAAAGATGGCAGCACCAGCCAGACACCAGGAACTCGAATTTTGATCCGGATCAGAGCGAGTTAAACCCATGTTCCGGTACCCCCAGAGGTGTAATTTTTGATGGGAACTTGGAGGACTTTGCGACCACGACGGAATTTAACGTGCACCAGTCGCCATTAGCGTACACGACGGTCTTCGGCCGGCTCGAGGACCGAACCGGCAATCTTTCGATGATGAACTCGCTGCTCTTACCGACCAGGCTACCGCGGCCCATATTACGTGATATGAACCAATAGACTGAACGTTATGTTTGGCCCTTTATCGCTATTTTGGCATTTAAAATTTCATTTCGGCAAATTGTCAATATTATTAGGTAACACGACAGTCCTATAACTGACATAAATTGTTTTAAAGGTAATTTTTCACATATTTCACATTATAATAAAATACTTTTTTTTATTATTATCATTTCCCAACAAAGTTTAAAAGTGTTTATAAAAGAAAGTTAAACTGTTAAATGAACTAAATTTAAAGACAAATAATAATTCCTCAACTTTTTTTAAATATTTTGCCGGTTAAATTTCAGCTACAAGAAATATAAGAGAAGTAAAATAAAAAAAAAAAAAAAAAAATAATAAAAAAAAAAAAAAAAAAAAAATTGTAAATTACATACAGTCGGTAACAAAAGTGTCCGAACACTAGCGAAAATTCCTATGTAAAAAAAGTACACTTCATACGGTTTTGTTAAATAAATCCTTATCGAATCATGTACTTACACTGACTAAGAACAGGATTCAACAAGGATTTATTTAATAAAACCGTATGAAGTGTACTTTTTTCACATAGGAATTTTTGCTAGTGTTCGGACACTTTTGTTACCGACTGTAACTAAACAAAAACATTGGCAGTTGTGATTTTCGCCAAGTTCAATCTCCAAACCTTTGCCATAGAAATTTATTGAAAATAAGCTGTTACCAAAGGAACTAAAGCATAGACGGTTCATGTCATATGACTCATATTGGACCATGTCGAGGTTGCCATTTATCACTCTACTTTATTTACTTCGTTGTTTTCACAAAGTATGAATGAAGATCGGAAAAATTCACCCAGAGACTATCACAAATTCGAAACAATTTATGTATAAAATACAGGGTGTTTATAAAATCCCGGACCCATTTTGATGTTTAATAACTCATAAAATAATAAAGATAGATTAAAATTAATAACATAAATGGTTAGATAGACTCAAAAAGTTTCACGACCCTTGTCAATGAACTTCCACGCGTGCCCCCTTCGTCGCACGGAGAATATCAAGTCGATAGTCAATTTCACGCCAGGTAGCGGCAAGCATGTCGGCATCCACAGAGGCTATTGCGGTTGTAATTCTGACTTTTAGGCCATCAATGTTCGACACTCTCCTCCTGTAAACATTGTCCTTTACAAATCCCTAAAGGAAAAAGTCCAGCGGCGTTATATCAGGTGATCTGGGTGGCCAAGAAATTGGACCTCCTCGCCCAATCCATCTTCCTGGAAAATGGTCATTCAAAGAAGTACGAACGATGGTACCGCAAGATTTTCCACCGCAAGATGCTGCTTTTGGATGGAGGATCTTTTTGGTAAATTCTTCTGCAATTTCTCTGTGCTTGCACTATCGATTTCGTTTCTATGCACCACCATAAAATCTGTGCTTTCTCTTGTGGTATATGCATTCTCCTTAATAACCGCTCGAATAAAACATCACATACAAAAGTACTACATAGAACAAACACATCAAAAGTAAACATAACATTGCAATAGTTGCCAAAAACAAAAGAGAGAAAAATGCAATTAATAAGCAGACGATATTTAGAAAAGTACAGATATTTAGACTAGAAAATGAAATTATCTGAAATTAACCACACGCGCAGACGATATTTACAAATGTAAAGATATTCAAACCTGAAAAGAAAATATATGAGTTATTCCATCAATAAATGCCATAAGTTTCTTTATATCTTCATTATTTTATGAGTTATTAAACATCAAAATGGGTCCGGGACTTTATAAACACCCTGTACATTAAAATAGACTATCATTTATGTGGTGTATTTCGTCATTGTATTCCTGATAAAATCTATTGGACTGTTGGTAAGTGACGTCACGTCCAATCAATGATCTGTTCATTCCTTTTTACGTTTATCTCTGCTAGAACAGGTCGCAGTCTTAAAAATGTAGTCGTTCATGTTACTTGTATTTTTCATCTGTAATTGTCTTAGTCATTTATTAAATTTTATGTGTTTAAAATGAAACGCCTCGTCATATCCTAGTTATGGCTTATAAATCTTCTCCTGTCCACAAAATATTAAAATGGCGACGAGATGAAAAAGAAAAAAGCAAAAAGAAGTTTTGCTCTTCAACATTTTAACAATATCTACTTCATGATGATTAAAAATGAAATATGCAGTTCATAAAAAAAGAACGGAATATCTTCTATACATGTGTTTATTCAAAATCTACTTATTTCATAAAGAAAATTATTTATTGAAATGAATCATTATGCGGTCGGAGACAGCAGCAGTTAATATCATTGTCTGGTGGCGGGCAGGTACGACTTAGGCGCCAGTGAGTGTAATTATCGTCTGCGATAATCTGCGACTTTTTATTTTTCGGGAAAGAGAAAAAGAAAGGTATTTACACATTTATTTTATTTTTTTTTTCTTTCTGTTCTTTTATTAGATTGCATGTTTTTATTGTTAAAACTAGCATATTTTCATTAAAAATGTTTCAAAATTTTAAAGAATTCAATGATTCGATTGAATCTTTTGATACCTATATTAGAAGATTGGAACAAAACTTTATATTGTTTGATATTAAGGATGAAAAAAAAGTTAGTGCTTTAATAACTTTTATAGGCCCGAAATTATATAATTTACTTACTAATTTACTGTTCCCAGATCTCCCTGAATCAAAAACTTACACTGAATTAGTAAATGTCTTAACAAAACATCTATGTAAAATTCCAAACAAAATCAGTGAACGGATTAAATTTAGAAAATGTTGTCAAGGAGATAACGAATCTGTGCAGGATTTTAGTGTTCGATTAAAGAAGCTTACAACACATTGCGCGTTTACAGGCGAATCGCTGTCAGAAAATTTGTTAGAACAATTTTTACGCGGATTAAAAAATGAAACAATCCAAAGCAAATTAATGTCTCAGGTTGAAGATTTAACATTTGAAAAAGCAGTAGAACAAGCTGTAACTATGCAAAGTACTGAAAACGACATGATAGAATTACAAAATAAAAATTTGAATTTGAATAAAGTTTCTGTTAGTGTTAGGAAACCAAAACAAAATTATTCTCAAAATAACTTAAGTAAACAAAACGTGAACAAAACTGCGAGTGCAAATAAAAGTAAAACTTATTGTTATCGTTGTGGAAATAGCTCTCATTTAGCAAATGTTTGTAAATTTATTAACGCAGTTTGCAATTTTTGTAAAAAACGTGGTCATTTGAGTAAGGTGTGTCGGAACGCACAAAACAATGTTACTCAAAAGAAAAATGTAAATGTTCTTGATACTGTAGACATTTTGTCATTACAATCTGAAGGCACTAAACCTATAAAAATTTGGGTTTTGATAGAAAATAGTGCTAAAGCAGAAATGGAACTTGATACGGGATCGGCGATTTCCGCCGTACCGATAAATCGTTTTCGGAGATTATTTCCAGAACATAAAATGTTTCCTGCTGATGTACAATTAAAGACAGCCACGGGAGAAATTTTCCAGCCCGAGGGATTTGTTAGAGTAAATGTAACTTACGAAAACAAAACTAGGAATGTTAAGTTATATTTAGTTAAAAAAGACAATTTTCCTTTATTGCTAGGTAGGGATTGGATAACTACATTTAATATATTCCCAAACAATTTACAAACTGTTCCGGTAAACAAAGTACAAATCTCGGAAAATTTAAATAATTTACTGAATAAATTTCCGGATTTATTTACAAATAACGTAGGTGAAATTAAAAATGTTAAAGCTGAATTACATTTAGAGAAAGACTCATCACCAATATTTTGTAAATCGCGAACAGTTACGTATGCATTAAGGAATGCGGTAAATGAAGAATTGGAAAGATTAGAAAATGAAGGGATAATAAAATCTGTTAGTACTAGTAAATGGGCAACACCTATTGTTCCGGTGGTAAAACCTAATGGGAAAATTCGTTTATGCGGCGATTTTAAAGTCACGGTAAATAAATTTTTAAAGGTTGACAAATACCCGCTACCAAAAATTGAGGATATATTAGCAACTTTAGGGGGTGGATTACATTTTACAAAAATTGATTTAAACCAAGCATACTTGCATTTACCGGTAGAGGAAAATTCACAAGAATTACTTACGATTAACACTCCTAAAGGCTTATTTAAATTTACGCGATTACCATACGGAATTGCCAGTTCGCCAGCAATATGGCAGAGAACTATAGAACAAATTTTAAAAGGTATAGAGGGTATTTCAGTTTTTATTGACGATATATGTATCTCAGGGGAAACTGATGAAATACATTTAGAGCGATTAAAGCAAGTGCTAGAAAGGTTACGTGAATATAATCTTAAAATAAATAAAGAAAAATCTTTTTTCATGAATGATGAAATTACATACTGCGGTTACAAAATTGATAAAAATGGCATACACAAAACGCAAGAAAAAATTTCTGGTATTTTAAATGCTCCAATACCTCAAAACGTAACTCAAGTAAAAGCGTTCCTAGGCTTAGTATCTTACTATTCTAGATTTGTTCCTAAATTATCTACGATTGCTTATCCTCTAAATGAATTATTACGTAAAAATGTAAATTTTCAGTGGACTAAAAAATGTGAAAATTCATTTAATGAAATTAAACAGGAAATTACTTCCGAAAGGATTCTCACCCACTTTAATCCTAAATTACCCTTAATTTTAGCCACTGATGCTTCTCCTTATGGAATTTCGGCAGTACTTTCGCATACAATGCCAGATAACTCCGAAAAACCCATAGCTTTTGCTTCTAGAACTTTATCTTCTGCAGAAAAGCGGTATAGTCAGGTAGATAAAGAAGCGTTATCAATAATTTTTGGTGTAAAGAAATTTTTTCAATTTTTATATGGTAGGAGATTTACACTGTATACAGATAGTAAACCCCTAGTTTCCATATTTTCACCCGTAAAAAGTATTCCGGTACTTTCGGCAGCTAGAATGCAACGATATGCATTATACTTACAGACATTTAATTATGATATTAAATATAAAAAATCTGAAGAGCACGGAAAGGCCGATGCTCTATCACGTCTTCCATTACGTAGTGAAGACTTACTGCTGCCGTCGTCCGATTCGCTACAACCAGAAAAAGTGTCACCAACTTTGTCACCAAATTTATTTGGCAACCTTGATGAATCCGATTGTTTATTTATTCATCAAATCACATCGTTACCGTTAAATACAAAGATATTATGTGCAAGTTCTAAGCGAGATCCAACATTGAAAGAAATGTACCGACATTTAATATCAGGCACACAGATGCCAAATTACTTACTTTTCGGACATAAACAGCAAGATTTTTCTATACTAAATAATTGCATACTACAAGGGAATCGTGTTGTAATTCCTACTGTTCATAGACAAAAAGTGTTAGAAGATTTACATTTTGGCCATTTTGGCATAGTAAAAATGAAAGCACTGGCACGTAGTTTTGTATGGTGGCCAGGTATTGATAAAGACATTGAGAATTTAGCAAATAACTGTTCTGTTTGTATTAAATTAAAACATAATCCTCCTAAAATGGAAAATCATCACTGGGAATGGCCTACAACACCTTGGAACAGAATACATGTAGACTTTTTTGGTCCAATGATGGGGAAAATGTTTTTAATCGTAGTAGATGCCCACAGTAAATGGACAGAAGTGTTCATTGTTCCTAATACTACGGCTGAGAACACTATAAACTGTCTTTCTTCGCTTTTTGCCAGATATGGCTATCCTGTGTCCCTTGTGTCTGATAATGGGCCACAATTCATTTCAGAAAAATTCGAACATTTTCTACAAAGTAAAGGCATAAAACATAGTTTAACTGCACCATATCATCCCTCTACAAATGGTCAAGCCGAAAGATATGTCCAAATTATTAAAAAAGGATTGAAATCCTTAAGTTCAGAACCCGGAAATCTCCAATTTAAGTTAAACGAATTTTTATTCCAATACCGAATAATGCCTCATATTACAACAGGGGAGAGTCCCGCATCATTATTTCTGAAAAGAAATATCAGATCAAAATTAGATTTGCTTGTACCAAATGTTAAAAATTATGTTGAAAACAAACAACATAAAAATGTTTTTAACAAGAAAAAGATAAGAGAATTCGAAATAAATGAAAAAGTTGCAGTACGCAATTATACATCAGGAGATAAATGGAAAATAGGTAAAGTAATTGCCAGACTAGGTAAACTACATTACAAAATTCAAGTAGGTTCATTTGTATGGAAAAGACACGTTGATCAACTGAAAAGTGTAGGTTCCAGAGTACAAGTGGAGGAAGCTACAAGTCCTGGTGCAAATATTTCCATGGTTCCTGATAGCAATAGTCCACACCTACAAAGCAATGGAGAATCTAAGTCTGGTAGGAGGCCTGCCATGATACCAGATCCAGCGCCAACCGATCCTGTCAGTACACCAGATCCATTGCCAACCAATCCTTCCACTACATCAGATCCAGTACCAACCGACAGTAGATCTGTGTCTACAAAGCCTGGAGAAATTGACTGTGATAAAAATATCAACAGTACTCTAAATAAAAATGAACTAAAATGTGAACATTCAAAACTTAAAAACACTAATTTGTCTTTTTCTGAACAGGTTGTAAGACGATCATCTAGAGTAAGAAAACCTCCCATCAGGTATGGTATACAGAATTAAGGGGAGGAGAAATGTGGTGTATTTCGTCATTGTATTCCTGATAAAATCTATTGGACTGTTGGTAAGTGACGTCACGTCCAATCAATGATCTGTTCATTCCTTTTTACGTTTATCTCTGCTAGAACAGATCGCAGTCTTAAAAATGTAGTCGTTCATGTTACTTGTATTTTTCATCTGTAATTGTCTTAGTCATTTATTAAATTTTATGTGTTTAAAATGAAACGCCTCGTCATATCCTAGTTATGGCTTATAAATCTTCTCCTGTCCACAAAATATTAAAATTTACATATTATCTTTTAAATGTCGTTTCTTTATATAGAAGCTTCCTTTAGAACATTTTACCTCGTGCATGGTTTGAGAACCTTGGGGAGTGGGATTCTCTATGCAGCATGCAACAATAATCTGCTAATATGTTAACACTCCCACCGTCTCTGATACTTGTTTTCCATTTATTTGATTTCTTGATGAAATAGCTCTCGTTGTTCTGCACTCACATCATCCAAATTTTCCGGGAAATAACCTAGATGGGAGTTGAAAAAATGAAGCTTTAAGCTCAAACAATTCCATTTTTATCAAAACTGTGCGTGATGGAAAATTCGGGATATTTTTTCTTTCATCAGCATGAGCATCCAAAAATACATTGGAAAAGCATGTCACATTGAAGAAAAAAATTTCAACGTCGATCTGTGTAATCAGCTAACAGGTTAACATTCTGTCCGCCTTGATACCGCCTTTCTATATATTTTTTTTTATGTCTTGATGAAATTGCTCTCCCTATATATATTCTTTACTCAAATCGCCTAGATTTTTCCGGAAATAACTGAGATGGGAGTTGAGAAAGTGGAGTTTTAAGCTCATTTTTGACAAAAAGTCACATTTTCAGTCAAAACTGCACGTTATGGAATTTTTTGTATATTTTTCCCTTAATCAGTATCCAAAAATACACCAATCACCTTGAAGAAAAAAATTTCATCGCTCACGTATGTTATTGATGTATCGATTCATGATTAATTCTCATGTGACAGCTGATTATTCGTGTAACATCTCATGATACATTTTGCAGATGTTCGATGAGAATGAATGGATTTTACGCATTAGAGTTACATAAACGTAGTGAAGTACAACTATTACTAAATCCATATACTCTTATTTTCCTAATTACATATTAATTATTTTTAATTTTCATTATATTGAAAAAGGTACATTCGTAAAACTGCAAATAATAATAATACTGAAAAATGTGACTTTTTTTAAAAGTATTGTCTTAATCTAAGACATTTCTGTCATTTTCAATAAAAATTCCTCAGTTGTGACCGAGAAATTCTGCCCTTAAATCTGATAAACGAGAGGTGCTGGGAAATCATATGTGAGAAATCATATGTGTTTATATTTCTCACATATAAACTTAATACGTGAGATATTCATCATGGAAGAGATTAAAGAATATCTCACACATGAAGTTTCGTGCTTTTATTTGCATAGAAGCTGAGATATAGCTCACCCGTGAATTAGTTAAATTGCAGAATAGCAATGCCATCTGTCGGCTGATATGCATCTAATATGAATCAGCATAGTTTTTTGTAAAGGCCTTCTCATATATAAAGTTTTGTGCAAATATACGAAGTAGAAGCTGAGATATAGCCTTCTCGTAAATGGGAGAAGTCGAAGTATATTAGTGCCACCTGTCAGCCGATATGGATCAAAAGTTGATAAACACTAATTTATATCAAGCGCAATTAAATATAATAGTTCATGATTTCTCGACATAGAACGGCTACAGTTTTTTTTTTCCACACACAGACAGCCAATTTTTTTTCTAAAAGTGGTTAAATCATGATCAGGAGCTCTCTAACTGCGTAAATCCTGCAAAATCTGTAAGTTTAAAGGTTTTGACGAATCTAATATTTTCTTCTTATAAATACAGAAAATAGTAATTAAAAAAAAAAAAAAAAAGTGAAATGTTTATTTATTTTTGAATTTCAATCTGTTTCAATAAAAAATTTTAACGACTTTCAAATTTGATTGGGACTCCATTAATTTATCATCCAGTCTATTTTTTTTTCTTTGTAAATATTATACGAAAAATGATGAGTTAGAAACTGAAAATACAATTTATACGACTGAAATTCTTAATCTTCAGTAGCAAAAATATTTAAAAAAAAAAAAAAAAAAAAAAATCTTACAACATAAAACATTTTATCATCTTAAAATAATCAGAGTCTTTCTTTCTTTATTATTTTATTAACTTTATATTTTTCCCTTTTCGTTTTAAATTTTAACACGCTACTTAAAAAAACGTAAAAAAAAAAAAAAAATCTTTTAGAAGGATCGAATAACTTTTATATAATACCGAATTAAGATCTTCGAAAAATACATTTAAGAAAAGCATTTATTTTAAATTACTTTTTAATGATGTTGAACGTTTTCAATTTTTCAGATGCTTAAAAAGAAAGAAAAATAAAAGTAAAATAAAAGTAAAATAAAATAAATCTAAAACAATTTTAAAACAACGTTGTCTTTTTTTTTTTACTTTCTTCTACATTTATAACAGAAAATATTGTATTAGTAATATTAATCGATTTTCGGTTTTCGATGCATTTCCACAATTTGGGATGTCCATAACACAATTTGAATATCTTTAGAAAATATCCCTCTGTCTGTGTGTATGAGACAAAAATTTTGTGGTACCTCTAGATCAAGAATTTATTCATAGAATTTCATAGAAGTTTACATTCGTTGCAATTTAACACAAATCAGTGCTATTTAACTTTGATTCAAATCGCCCAACAAGTAAAGCTGCTATGCTTTAATTTCTCCCATTTACAAGAAAGCTATACCTCAGCTTCTATAGCGTGTAAAAATACACTAAACTTAATATGTGAGATGGTCATTATGAGAAAGAATGCTCTCTTAATTTGTTTCTGTTTAATTTTCTTAATTAGTTTCTGCTGATATTGTCTCATAAATCTTATTATCACAGTACAAGACTATATTTCTTTTTTACTTATATATAAAGAATGCGGACTATTTTTAACTAACCACTGTGAAATACATATATAGTCAATGAGAATAAAAGCTTTGTATATGTAAAAGCATCTTTTTTCTCTCTGGAGACCCCCTAAAGAGCATACATTTTTAATATAGGGGGAAAGTGGCGTAAAATAAGGGGAAAAACTTGTATAAAACAACATAACTGTTTAGATTAAACTTCATCCCTTTGCTAGTGTGTTTTACGCTACAATCTGCATTATAAAATACTTTACAAATATTTTAAACTTAATTTGTGTAAAAAAAAGAAAAATAGATTTTTGAAAAAGGGTCCAAAAAATCATTTTACCTTCACAAAAGGGCAAATAACTCCTTCATTTAAACATAATTGTAAATTGCTTTTATCTGCAAAATGAAGAATATAAAAGTAATTATGACAATATATAATGAAATAAAATAGGGGTTACAATCAAATAACATACATAATTTATTTGATGAAATTAAAAAAAAAAAATAATCTGGTGTGTCACTCACACGACTTTCCCTTACCCTGAAATTTAATACTATAAATACAGGTTGGAGATTAAGAGGTAAGATAACGAGTACTGTTATGTAAAGCTATGTTAAATAATTCAAATGACGCTTCGGAAGAGTTTTATATGATGATTATAGTTCTGTGTGAGGGGCCTACCGTCCTCCTCAATCCCCGTTTTATTAATGCACCTACATTTATATAGAATTTAAATCTGTTATTAAAATTAAAAGTTCACTTAAAACTATACAGACAACTTTCACACGCAACATTCCTTGAAACTTATCAGTCTTGATCAAATTTTTTTAGCAACAAACTTATATTGACTTGAAAACACAACTTTTGGATCGCTTAAATTATTCGTTTTTAAGTTACTCTAAGAGACACAGACAAAAATCAAACATTAAAAAACTTGACTTCGGTGATTAGAAAGCCTCAAAACGTGTAAATAAGCAAAACACCAGCGAAGAATATTTAGCTTAAAAACATACATTATTCACCATATGTCTATGAGGAATTCATTTCAATTCCTGAGCAGCTTTCCTGGAAATAGTAAAATATCATAGTATAGCACTTCCACTAACAGTAAAAAAAGAAGGTTATCGCTTTAATATTTACAGCCCTGTACATCATTTGATAATTATGTACCTAAATATAATCCTATAGTAGTAATACACGGCATAATCTGAAATACACTTCTATTAATTTTCAGCTATTGTCGCACTATAATTTAGTTCTTTTAATTTTCTTCTTCTTCCCTGTAAATGAACAGTGGATGATTTCCCTACAATATTCTACATGAGACATGTTTTTACGCATATAAAAAATATACATTCATTTCATTTGGTTTAGTGGAGTCTATAGATGTTAAACTCTACTCACCTGCACTTTCCCCCATAGGCGTAATGTATTTGAATTCTCCTGGGTGTCCCTGTACATGAACCATTTGCTTCATCTCAACGAAAAGCTTAGAGTAGCATTCCTATATGATACACATTTAGAATACCAAGTTTGGACTTTCTGCTGCTATTTGTTCTTGAGATATGCTGATAACAGACACACACACAGATTCACAGACAGACACGCAGACACACAGACCAACCGCTAAAGACATGATTTTCGTATTCAGGGGACATCAAGACGTGTAAATATAACAAAAACTCACGTTCGAAAATTTGACCCTAAAGCAATACTTTCTCTACCTTATGGTTAAGAGAAAGTTTTAAAAAAAAGTGTATCAAATAACTTAAAAAAAAAACAAAAAAAAAACAAGAAAATGGAATATTTGAAAATTAGGATACGAAAATAATACATATAATAATAGACCCACAATAAAGTCAGAAATAAATTAAATAGGGGAAGCCGGGGTAATAAGAGACGCAGTCAAAAAAACCTCCAAAAAATATACATAGACAACTTTAAAAATATGTAATATTAAGTATCATGTGTATTCTTTACTACAATACACTTGTTGAGAAGTTTATAACACATTTTGAACTTTTTTTTATACGATGAAAAAAACCTTCACTTTGAACTTACCCTAAAAGTTCGTGACATTTTCTAAATTTTTTGTAATTTTTTTTTATAGGTTAGATGTTTGGGATTTATTAATGTGTAACCTTTTGACCAAGACTATGACTTTTGATGTACAATTTTTTAAAACCTTGAAAGCATTCTTTATTTACATGTTCTAGGCATGTTTCTTATTACCCCATTTTTATTTTTTGTGGGGGTAATAAGAGACTCATGTCTCTTATTACCCCCACTGTTAATTCCTGTGTCCCCCCCCCCCTTCATTGTAGTTCCTGTTAATTCAGTCTGACTAGTTTATGAAGAGTTTACCTAGCGTTAGGCCTAGCCTAAGTTTACCAAGAGAACTTTTTTTTTTTTCACTTTAAATCAAAAAGCAGTTTTATTCATTAGGCTGGACCATATTTAAGGTTTATGATTATGTAAAATTATGTTTAGAATGTCTATAAGTTAGTATTTAGTCATTAATACTTCATTACATAATAAATAAGTTCATTTATAATTACTAGAAATTTTTTTATAACATTTTGTTCGCTTGTATACACTTCAAAGATACGGTTTTTTGCCTATTTTCGACTACACTTTAGAAAATGCGTAAAATATTTTCTGCCCATTTTAAAAATTATATTGATGTTTTTGGTTAGTCCCTAGGTTATGTTGATTATGTAGAACTATCATTAAGTACATTATTATATTATTTAGGACCTAATATTAAAATAAATGAATTTCACAAACACATTTATGACAGTTAATTTTCGAGAAAACGTATTTTTTGGATGGATGTAAATAATAAAAATTAAAAACTATTGGCTGATTCAGAATTGTTTCCAGATGTCTTTTATTATCCCACATGATTTTACATTGCTATATATGGACAGTTACAAGCCTGGTCTCTTATTACCCCACGTGGGGTTATTAGAGACAAGAATTTAATGAAAATTAAAAAATTTTTTTAAACAAAAAATTTAAGTTCAAAAATCACCTAAAAAACCAAGAGGAGTCCATTTAATGAAATTAATACCAGACATTTATTTCAAGTTATTTAGATTAATAGTATAGATTTTATTAATATTTTTTGTCTCTTATTACCCCTTTTGTCTCTTATTACCCCGGCTTCCCCTAATTCCTATTTCCGTCCCATCCGATCCGAATAATGAAATCATAACGATCCACATAATGGATCCAAAACTATTCACATACTGGATCATTTTACCCGACAACATGTCCATCTATTTTAGGCCATGTTACTGCATGATACCGAGAAACATAACGAAATTAGCAAGTGTAATATACATCTAAAAACATATTTTATCAAGTAAACCAAGTCATTTTTCTGTAGCATGAAAGACTGTTATCTAAATAAATAGGAAAGTTAGTGCTTAACTTTTAACAGATTTTATAAAACCTACCTTTTCAAAGAATTTCATTCAGACGCGTAACATTGCAATCGTTTGAATACCACCATTGCTTCTTCTTGACTTGGTACAACTAGTTTATATATTACATAGAGACCATAGCCTTCTAAACTAGATGCCTTCCGCGTGGCTCGGAAACTTGGCAACAGTTCAAGCGGTAGACAGCGCCACCTGGTACAGATTATGGGTTTTTTTATTCAACAGCCGCCAAAAATTTTTAAAAGTGGGATTTGATATAAATAAAAGGCGAATAGAATCGAAGAAACGTCGATTATATGTATCACATATCACTTCTTAAAATTGTTGGTGAGAGTTGAATAAAAAAATCGGGCAATCTGTACCAGGTGGCGCTGCCTACCGCTTGAACTGTTGCCAAGTTTCCGAGCCACGCGGAAGGCATCTAGTTTAGGAGGCTATGTAGAGACACTACATGATAAGAAACTGGACACTGACCTGTCAGACGATCTCCCATGTTTATTCAAGTTGTTATATGCGGTACCGTTACGTTCTGCAAAATTTCAAATGGCACTCTACAAGACATTCAAGACAAATTAAAAGGTTTTATCGAGATTTTAATTAAAAGAAAAGTGTCAGACGCTGGCAAAATTAAATAACTTTCTACGGCGATCGACTGGTTTTGGAACGAACGACCGCCATATTTGTTCACTGTATAATCTCTCTCTGTTTAGGGTCTCTAATATTACCCGGTATATAGCGCTACCTGTTTCGAAGAAAACTAGTAGATCGTTTGCGCGCTAGGATAATTTTGGCTGCCTTTCCCTAATATTTTACAAAAAAGATCTCAGCACTTTTAGTATGAGTTATTAAACAATATATTTCTAATAATTTGATTTTTTTTTCTTCATGAAAAAAAAAAAAAAAAAAAAAAAGAATATTCTGAAAAGAAAATGCTTTTTCTAGGAAGTTATTAATAATGTGCAAAGCTAAAAGTGTCTTTCGATGTTTAGGTTACACACTTTTCTGAAATTAAAATAGTCTGAATTAACTTGACAAACTAGTGAGTTGTGGCCACCACAAGACTTTCATCTGTATACTGACTTATAAATTTACGCATTACAAATTATCTCCTTATATTATTAAAATCTGTGCGCATCTGTCTGTCTGTCTTTCTGTCTGTCTGTTTGTGAGAAATGCCTTGTGACCACTAAAGCTCCGGCGCTAATGGTCGCAGCGCCTCGAAGTGTCGACAGACGCAGAATTTCTTAATCTCGACATCGCGATAATTCGCTAAGCGATGCGACCCTAATTAGCAGAGATATTAATTAAAACGTCGACCCATATCTACCGAAAAATGACCCAGAATTCATGATTAAATGCTTAAATAGTGACATTTTTACGGAAAAAGTGGAAAATAAATTAGAAATATCAGTCGTATCGTTACAAATAAGATACCATTGGAAAGTGCTTTTTTTTCTTAATCCGATGGTTTAAACGGCTTATCGATCGGACAATTAGATTTTTTTAAATTAACTAAAGTATGAAAAAAAGGTGGCAACAAATCACAAGAGTTTTATTAATTTCGCAATTTCGGTTACCATGGCGCCGGGCGAAAGAATAAATAGATTTTACTTCCTGCTTTACTGATTTTGTACTGGAAATAAAAATTGCAAATTTCAAAATGCTTCAATTTTCTTCGAAATTATTTCAAACTTGCTACACACTTTTAACATCACAAGACGAAGTTGCAGTTCAAATTTCATCGGGTTTCGAGTATAAATAAAAAATGTATAATTTAATTGCAAATTAAATTTTATTCTAATACGCGTATTTCAAATTCTAACTATGATTAAATTATTTTTAATACATCATTCGAAAGATATTTTAAAGTACTTTTATATTATCGAAAGTGGGATTCAAGATTTCGCTTCATTTACACGTTTTGAGGTCTCCTGAATCGGTTTTCTTTTGTATCTCAGCTACTAATTAAAATAATTTCGCAAGTAATACATCATTAGATAGCTTTGTTGATTTGGAATCGAACAGTAGATTATAGAAATTTCTACCGCCAGATGGTGCTGTAATATTTTAAAATTTCAATATTTCAATTTCTAATTATGATTAAATTATTTTTAATACATCATTCGAAAGATATTTTAAAGTTCTTTTATATTATCGAAAGTTTTAACCAGATTTGCACGTTTTGAGGTGTCCTGATTAGGTTTTCTTTTGCATCTCAGCTAATTCAGTTAGACCGTTTAAAATTGGTATATGCAGGTTAAATAGGAAGGGATGAAAGGGTGGGGAAGATATAGGCGTGCACCGCGCGCACGGGACAGCGCTGCCGAAGGCAGTGGGGACCCGGTCCGACTTTTTAATCGATGAGAATTGATTTTTTTTTCATTTTCTTTTCTTAAGAATAAAAATTTGATTTGAGAAGGAATATGTGCACGTAGCGCGCGTATACCTTCACACGTGCGCGCGCAGCGCGCATGGGTCTGCGCTGCCGAAGGCAGTGGGGACACGGTGTGAGTTTTTACCCGATCAGAAATGATTTTATTTTAGGGGGCACAATAGGTCAGGGAAGGAATACGCGCGCGCAGCGCGCACGGGACTGCGATGCCGTAGGCAGTGAGGACTCGGTCCGACTTTGTACCCGATGAGACAGGATTTTTTTAATTTTCTTTTCTTCAGAATAAAAATTTGATTTGAGGAGGAATATATGCGCGCAGCGCACGTATACTCTCACACATGCGCGCTGCGCGCGCATGGGTCTGCGCTGCCGAAGGCAGTGGGGACCCGGTGTGAGTTTTTACCAGATCAGAATTTTTTTTTTTGGGGGGGGAGGGCACCAAGGGGCAGGGAAGGAACGCGGCGCGCACGAGGCAGCGCTGCCGAAGGCAGTGGGGACCCAGGCCGACTTTTTACCCAATCAGAAATGGTTTTTTTTTTTAAATTTCTTTTCATAACACTAAATGTTACTGTTAGTGATTCATTAATTTTAGTGATTCATTTGAAAATACTGACCCGCTAGCGGGCGAAGCTCGCTAGTTTTTAAATAATTATTTACTGAATTATTATTCATCAAAATCATTTTCCATAATGAATGCAGACGATTATTATCTCAAAGACAATCTCCTTATATTATTAAAATCTGTGCGCATCTGTCTGTCTGTCTGTCTGTCTGTCTGTGAGAAATGCCTTGTCATAGCTAAAGCTCCGGCGCTAATGGTCGCAGCGCTTCGAAACTGGTGTCGACAGACGCAGAATTTCTTCATCTCGACATCGCGATAATTCGCTAAACAATCCGACCCTAATTAGCGGAGATATTAATTAAAACGTCGACCCGTATCTACCGAAAAATGACCCAGAATTCATGCTTAAAAAGCGACATTTTTACGGAAAAAGTGGAAAATAAATTAGAAATATCAGTCGTATCGTTACAAATAAGATATCAAATGAAAGGTCCGATTTTTCTGAATCCGACGGTTTAAATAGCTTATCTATAGGGCAATTAGATTTTTTAAAATTAACTAAAGTATGAAAAAAAGGTGGCAACAAATCACAAGCATTTTAACTTGGCAGACGATCTTGAACGGAAAGAAAAAACATCTGGTGTTTAATGAGACCACGTGTTTTTCTACTGCGATTAAAAATTGCAATTTTCTATTTTCTTCAATTTTTCAAAATTCGCACATTTCAATTAGTATACAATCTTAACACCACAAAACAAACTTGCATTTCAAATTTCATCGATTTTGGTCAATAAACAAAAGATTTACATTTTAATTGCAAATTAAATTTTATCTTTACACGCCTGACATTTTATCTGTCGAAAGAGGATACCAGTTTCAAAACGACACAAATACACTTAGGGTTAAAATATTTCTTTTTCTATTTACTTCCATTAACCGACTACCGTAGATAATGGAATTCGAAATTTCACCTGACTTACACGTTTTGAGGTGTCATGGCGCTGTAATAATTTAAAATTTCAATATTTAAAATTCTAATTATGTTTATTTATTTTTTTTTTTTATATGTCATTCGATACACATTTTAAAGTGCGGTTACATTATCGAAAGGGGAATTCGAGATTTCACCCGATTTACACGTTTTGAGGTCTCCTGATTAGGTTTTCTTTTGCATCGCAATAGTGGAATTCGAGATTTTAGCTTATTTACACGTTTTGAGGTCTCCTGAATGGGTTATCTTTTGTATATCAGCTACTAATTAAAGTATCGAAAGTGGAATTAGAGATTTCACCTGATTTACACGTTTTGAGATGTCCTGAATGGGTTTTCTTTTGTATCTCAGCTGTTAATTAAAATAATTTCACAAGTAATACATCATTTGAAAGCTTTGTTAATTTGGAATTGAATAGTAAATTACAGAAAGTCGATATTTCGACATTTCTCCTGATTTAAACGTTTTGAGGTGTCCTGAATGGGTTTCTCTTTTGCCTCAGTTACTAATTAAAAAAATTTTCATAAGTAATACATCATTTGAAAGCTTTGTTGAGTTGGAATCGAACAGTAGATTACAGAATTTTCTACCGCCAGATGGCTTTTTAAATTACAATATTTCTATTTCTAATCATGATTAAATTTTTTTTAATGCGTCATTCGATACACATTTTAAAGTACTTTTACATTATCGAAAATGGAATTCAAGATTTCACCAGATTTACACGTTTTGAGGTCTCCTGAATCAGTTTTCTTTTGTATCTCAACTACTAATAAAAATAATTTCATAAGTAATATATCATTAGAAAGCTTTGTTGATTTGGGAACGAACAGTGGAAAACAGAAATTTCTACCGCCAGAGGGCGCTTTAATATTTTCAAATTTCAATTTCTAATCACGATTAAATTATTTTTAATACATCATTCGAAAGATATTTTAAAGTTCTTTTATATTATCGAAAGTTTTTAGCAGATTTACACGTTTTCAGGCGTCCTGATTAGGTGTTCTTTTGCATCTCAGGTAATTGAGTAAGATCGTTCAAAATTGGTATACGTAGGTTAATTAGTAGGGGCTGAAAGGGTGGGGAAGAAATAGGCGTGCACCGCGCGCGTATCCTTTAATTTGCGCGTGCGCAGCGCGCACGGGACTACGTTGCCGAAGGCAGTGGGGACCCGGTCCGAGTTTTTAACCGATGAGAAATAATTTTTTTAATTTTCTTTTCTTAAGAATAAAAATTTGATTTGAGAAGGAATACGTGCGCGCAGCGTGCGTATACCTTCACACGTGCGCGCGCAGCACGCATGAGTCTGCGCTGCCGAAGGCAGTGGGGACCCGGTGTGATTTTTTACCCGATCAGAAATGATTTTTTTATGCGGCACGAAGTGTCAGGGAAGGAATGCGGGCGTGTAGCGCGTATATTCTTTAACTGGTGCGCGCGCAGCCCTCACGGGACTGCGCTACCGAAGGCAGTGGGGACCCGGGCCGACTTTGTACCCCATGAGAAATGATTTTTTTTCTTTTCTTTTCTTAAGAATAAAAATTTGATTTGAGAAGAAATATTTGCGCGCAGCGCACATATACCTTTACACGTGCGCGCGCAGCGCGCATGGGTCTGCGCTGCCGAAGGCAGTGGGGACCCGGTGTGAGTTTTTACCCAAACAGAAATAATTTTTTTTTGGGGGGGGGGGGGCACGAAGGGTCAGGGAAGGAATACGCACGCGCAGCGCGTGTATCCCTTAACTTGTGCAAGCGCATCGCGCACGGGACTGCGCTGCCGAAGGCAGTGGGGACCCGGGACGACATTTTACCCGATCAGAAATGATTTTTTTTTTAATTTCTTTTCTTAAGACTAAAAGTTACTGTTAGTGATTCATTAATTATAGTGATTCATTTGAAAATACTGACCCGCTAGCGGGCGAAGGTCGCTAGTCTCCTTATATTATTAAAATCTGTACGCGTGTGTGTGTGTGTCTGTCTGTGAGAAACGGCTTGACGCAGCAAAAGCTCGGCCGCTAACGGTCGCACGGACTTCGAACAGGTACCGATCGACAGAGAATTTATCGCAGATCTGGGTTATCTAATTTGCTAAACGATGCGACCCTAATAAGCGGAGATATTAATTAAAACGTTGACCATTGTCTACCGAAAAATGACCCAGAATTCATGATTAAATGCTTAAAAAGCGACATTTTTACGGAAAAAGTGGAAAATAAATTAGAAATATCAGTCGTATCGTTACAAACAAGATACCATTGGAAAGGGCTTTTTTTTCTGAATCCGATGGTTTAAACGGCTTATCGATGGGACAATTAGATTTTTTAAAATTAACTAAACTATAAAAAAATGTTGGCAACGAATCACAAGAATGTTATCTTTGCAGACATTAAGTCTACAGCAGTCTTCAACGGAAACACATCTGGTATTTAATAGAGTCACGTGTTTCGTAGTGCGATTAAAAATTACAATTTTCTATTTTCTTCAATTTTTCAAATTTTACACATTTTATTTAGTAGTATTATTTACACCACAAAACAAACTTGCATTTCAAATTTCATCGATTTTCGTCGATAAACAAAAGATTTACATTTTAATTGCAAATTAAATTTTATCTTTACACGCCGGACATTTTTGCAATATTCTAATACGCGTATTTCAATTTCTAATTACGATTGATTTATTTTTTATACATCATACGAAAGATATTTTAAAGTTCTTTTACATAATTCAAAGCTTTCAACAGATTTACACGTTTTGAGGTCTCCTGAATCAGTGTTCTTTCATGGCGCTGTAATATTTTCAAATTTCAATATTTCAATTTCTAATTATGATTAAATTATTTTTAATACATCATTCGAAAGATATTTTAAAGTTCTTTTAAATTATCGAAAGTTTTCACCAGAATTACACGTTTTGAGGTGTCCTGAATCAGTTTTCTTTTATGGCGTTGTAATATTTTCAATTTTCAATATTATAATTCTAATTATGATTAAATTATTTTTAATACTTAATTCGAAAGATATTTTAAAGTTCTTTTATATTATCGAAAGTTTTCACCAGATTTACACGTTTTGAGGTATCCCGAATGAGTTTTCTTTTGTATCTCAGATACTAATTATAATAATTTCATAAGTAATACATCATTAGAAAGCTTTTTTGATTTGGAATCGAACAGTGGAATACAGAAATTTCTACCGCCAGATGGCGCTGTAATTTTTTCGAATTTCAATATTTCCATTTCTAATTATAATTAAATTATTTTTAATGCGTCACTCGAAAGATATTTTAAAGTTCTTTTAAATTATCGAAAGTTTTCACGAGATTTACACGTTTTGAGGTCTCCTGAATCAGTTTCCTCTTATGGTGCTGTATTATTTTCAAATTTCAATATTTCAATTTCTAATTATGATTAAATTTTTTTTAATACATCATTCGAAAGATATTTTAAAGTTCTTTTATATTATCGAAAGTTTTCACCAGATTTACCCGTTTTGAGGTGTCCTGAATTAGTTTTCTTTGTATCTCAGCTACTAATTAAAATAATTTCATAAGTAATACATCATTAGAAAGCGTTTTTGAATTGGAATGGAACAGTGGAATATAGAAATTTCTACCGACAGATGGCGCTGTAATATTTTCAAATTTCAATATTTCAATTTCTAATTATGATTAAATTATTTTTAATACATCATTCGAAAGATATTTTAAAGTTCTTTTAAATTATCGAAAGTTTTTACCAGATTTACACGTTTTGAGGTGTCCTGATTACGTTTTCCTTTGCATCTCAGCTAATTGAGTTAGACCGTTCAAAATTGATATACGTAGGTTAATTAGGAGGGGCTGAAAGGGTGAGGAAGAGATAGGCGTGCACCGCGCGCGTATCCCCTAACTTGTGCGCGCAGCACGCACGGGACTGCGCGGCCGAAGGCAGTGGGGACCAGGTCCGACTTTTTAACCGATGAGAAATGATTTTTTTCATTTTCTTTTCTTAAGAATAAAAATTTGATTTGAGAAGGAGTATATGCGCGCAGCGCGTGTATACCTTCACACGTGCGCGCTGCGCGCGCATGGGTTTGCGCTGCCGAAGGCAGTGGGGACCCGGTGTGAGTTTTTAACCGATCAGAAATGATTTTTTTTTTAGGGGGCACGAAGGGTCAGGGAAGGTATACGCGAGCGCAGCGCGTGTATCCGTGAACTTGTGCGTGCGCAGCGCGTGTATCCGTGAACTTGTGCATGCGCAGCGCGCACGTGACTGCGCTGCCGAAGGCAGTGGGGACCCGGTCCGACTTTGTACCCGATGAGAAATGATTTTTTAAATTTTCTTTTCTTAAGAATAAAAATATGACTTCAGGAGGAATATGTGCGCACAGCGCGCGTATACCTTCACACGTGTGCGCGCATGGGTCTGCGCTGCCGAAGGCAGTGGGGACCCGGTGCGAGTTTTTACCCGATCAGAAATGATTTTTTTAGGGGGCACGAAAGGTCAGGGAAGGTATACGCGCGCGCAGCGCGTGTATCCCTTAAGTTGTGCGCGCTCGTGCGCTGCCGAAGGCAGTGGGGACCCGGGCCGACTTTTTACCCAATCAGAAATGATTTTTTTTTAAATTTCTTTTCTTAACACTAAAAATTACTGTTAGTGATTCATTAATTTTAGTGATTCATTTGAAAATACAGACCCGCTAGCGGGCGAAGCCAGCTAGTATAACACTAAAAGCTGAAAGAAAGTCAATTTTGTGCCAACAACAGAAGGAATGAGACTTTTTTTTTTTCATTAAAAGTTTAAAAAAAAAAAAAAAAAAAAAAAAAAAAAAAAAAATCGATAATTTTATTTTAAATTATAACAGATCAATTTAACTAATCGTTTGAAAGATATTAACGAGTTTTTTTGAAAGATGTCCATATTGAAAATTTATATACCCCCCTTGGAGCGGGTACTTGGGTACCCAGGGAGGAGCGATGCTTCTATCTATATGCAGAAATTGCTTTTCCTATTTTACTGTTGCTATTATCAACACAGTCGAACTTCGTTAATGTGAACACTGTTAACGTGAATTACTCTTAATATGAACTGTTTCCACAATCCCCGTCAAAATGAAGATTAGTTTAGTTATATGAAGATTAGTAACTGATAGCATGAACTACTGATAACATCAACAATTTTTTATCCCCCTTGAGATTCACATTAACGAGGTTCGACTGTAATTACGATTAATTTTACAATTACGCGTTAAAAATAACTCTCATTATATACATTTATACAAAATTTTAGCCCACACTGTAAAAAAATGTTGTAATTTTTCCTGCACTTTCTGCTGTTTTTTTCCAAGCACTGGCACTATCTAATAAAATAACAGCAACAATTTTGTAAAAATTTATTTCTACCGCTCGCAACCAATAGCAACGTGACTTCCTTTGGACTTTAGACGGAATTTTGCGGTTTGTAGCAGATGTTCCAATATATCTAAACTGGCGGCGAGGAAAAGACAGCTGAGGAAACAAGCATATGTCATGTGATCAAAGGAGGGAGCATTTGAACTTCTCGTTTCACCGAAAGCTGCTAGCGTTCTTAAGATTGTGGTGATGCACGTGCTTCCTGGATTGATTTAATTATTTTATATTTAGTGATTATTGTAAAGGATATACTTATTTTGTAATAAATAACAAGAAATCGGTAGTCAATGCTGTATTCCTGACAGAAAATTACTGGATTTCGTGTGATTTTCTTCCTATAAAGATTGTTTCGTATGCATACCAGCCAAGTCTAGTGTTGTTACCAGTAAACTACTATTTTTTAGCTATTTCTATTGGTCTACTAGTTTTTGTTAAAAATCTACTGTGTTTTAGGAACCTACAAGAAATATCGTAAAATCGAGCAATTTTCCTGTAAAAAATATATGGAGGATAAGAGAATAAATATATTAGTATAATGAGGCTTATTAAATGTATGTGTAAAAATTGAAATATTGATTTTAATTATTTCAAAATAATCTTAAATTTTTCGGTGTTTTAAATAATGCTTTTGTAATTAAATATATTTACATAGTCATTGTGAGTGTATTTTCACTCATGTGAGATAATTAAAAACTGAATTTTTATCCTCATTATCTGATGAAAATCTGGAGAATATTTTAATTTCTAAATGCAATAAAAGTTGAATGAACAACAGTTTAATTATTCTTTTCTTAACAAAGCAAAATCTGCTACAACAATGTAAAAAATTGTGTTTAAGTAAGTATTATTGACAACATTTTTTTTTTTTTTAACCTATTTTTGGGATTTAAAATTAATTTTTTAATATACATAATCTCAATATTTTATTGCTTTTCATTTGAAAGATTAGCGATTTATTTAAAAAATATTAATATTTATAGAAAATCTTTTATAAATTCATATTTTTTTCTTTTCATCAACTATATATTTATATAAATTCAGACTTTATTGTTAAAAATATCAATTTATAAAACCTACTTTTTTTTTTTTTTTTTTTTAATTGAAGGTTTGGCAGGTATGTAATAGTATTACAGCATAAAGATCAATTTTTATTTATAGCAGTTTATTATTGTTAGTTTAACCTAGCGTTTGATTTCATTTAAAATAATACTAGTAATAAGAAGCATGTGTATCTCTTATAAGATACTATTTAATATTCTGATAGATAATATAGATAAATAAATATGGACAAGTATTATTTTTGATTCCTTAGATTTGAATTTTAATGTTTCTACTTCCAAGATTTAAAAAAATACAATAAATAAAAAAATAACTGAAATATATCTATTATTTTTCATGCAATTGGAAACGCATCTTTTTATTTTAATATTATTTCAAGTATTTTTACAATTGTACTGTTATCTTTTTTTTTTTTTTTTTTTTTTTTTTCCAAAGACTTTGAATCATTTTTGAAAAAAAAAAAAAAAAAAAAAAAAAAAAATCAAAGTAACTTGTATAAACTTATTTATACAAGTACTTGTATAAATAAATTGTATAAATACTTGTATAAATAACTGAAATGAGTCAATTTGACATTTTATTAAAAAGTAAATGAATAAATAAAATTAAGCCAAACATTTTCAAAAATTTCCGTTTGTGTATGGGGGAAAAAAATGTAATTAAGCATATATTTTTAATTTCATTTAAGATTATGCTTATTAATGTATAATTAATCAGTAATTAAAAAAAATAACTTGTTTTATTTTTACATAATTTACATATAATTTATTATTGTATCAACTTTAACAATAAATAAATAAATAAGTGAAGACGTTATTTATTAATGCATTTTTAAATGAATCATTTTAATTTCTCTACATTTTTAAATGACATTACCTACATTTAATTATTCTGTTTCAATTTGATATACTTTGATTCAATAATATGTTAAGGAAATATACTCTAATTAGATTCGCAATTATCATATTCAAATAATACCTTATATATTTATAATGATTTGATTTGATTTTTTTTTTTTTTTGAGGAATGGATTTACAATTTCTAAAGTAAATTATTTTTTCTATCCTACTTCTTTTTCTAATGCAGATTTTTTTTTTCTTTTTTTAGCCATGTAATTAAACATTTATAATAATAATAAAAAAAAAAAAAAAAAAAAAAAGGCTGTTACTTCGTTATATCTTCATTGCCATAATTTTTATAGAATTTCATCTTATAAAAATACTAGGAAATTAGTAGATATTTTTTCCTCTATTCTGCTAATCAAAAAAAAAAAAAAAAAAAAGAAAAATCAAATGTGTGAAGCCATCTTTTTAATTATAACTTCAATTTGTAATAAGCCATTTTAAGCTATTTTTAAATTTTGCTGATAAGAAAACTTTATACAGAGCAAGGGAAGGGGGAGAAAAAAAAAAATATTTCAATATTGAAATAATAATAATAAGCGTCTTGAAATTTAGATAATGTTATAATGAAGATTTTGCAGTTTGTAATAAATAATTAAAAGTTATTTTTTATTTTGTTTTATTTTTCTTACAGATAAACAAAGATTTTTTTTTTTCTCTCCTTCCTTGTATGTTTGTTGGAGCAACATTAAACATTGAATTATTTCATCAAATCATGACTGCCAATTTTATTCAGAATTTTTATCTTATAAAAATACTAACAAATTAATATTTATTTTACTGTTTTAGATTTTTTTTTTTGTTTAACTACACAGTTAATTTTAAAAGTACTTAAATGAGTTAAATTCTCTTTGCATTTATAAAAACATCTTGCAATAACCTATTTTTTAAATTACATTTCTGATATGAAAAAATTACGTATGTTAAAAAAATAAAGACAGAAAGAATTGAAACATTGATGCAATGAAATATTTTCATCTTAATATTTTAATGTAAAAATATATATATATATATATATATATATATATATATATATATATATATATCTGCAGTTTTTTTTTTTTTTTTTTTTTTTTTTTTTTTTTAATCAGTTTAAGGTAGTATCTACTATCTTTTTCTTCCCCTGATGGAAGTTAGCCCCTTTGTTTTATTAAAAATAATAATAATAATAATAAATAAACAATAGTTTTCTTTGTTTGAACAACGTAATTAAACATTGAAATATTACTTCATCCAAATCTCGATTGCCATATTTTATGTATAGTTTTATTATAAACAAATACTAATTGGTTAAAAAAAATTTCCTTTTATTTTTTGTAATTCAAAAAGAATTTAAATGTGTTACGCTCTCTGTTATTATTTATAAATGCAATTTTAATTAAGCTATTCTTTCAAATTAAATTACTCAAATGAAAGTTTTCTTCATATTTAAAAAAATAAATATTAATATAAGATATAATTAATATTTTATCTCGAAATTTATATAATGTTATAATGAAAATTTTCTGCAGTTTGATTATAATGAACAATTTAAGTTAAGTTTTTTTTTTTTTTTTTTTTTTTTTTTTTTTTTTTTTCTTTTCCAATTTTGAAGAACATAGATCCATACATTAAACATAAGCAACTATTTCTTGTAAATTAACTAACTAAAAAAAAATATATATAGATACAATAATTCATTTATGATATCTGCATAGTATACTGCACGGTAAACAACATTCTCTCCTTTCCCCTAGCGGTGAAAATGCTGTCTAGGCCTCTTAAATATCCTAGAATGCCTTGTACAAGGCCACTTCTTTCTCCCCCCCCCCCTACCCTACTGACAAAAATACTGTTCTATATTTATTTTATTTTATTTATTTTTATGTTACATTATTAAAGATTAAAAATATTTTAAACTAATTCCTAAATTTTAAAATTTATAAGGAAATTAATTATTTTTTGTGTCTTATATGTAGCTGTTATTAATGTGTATATAACATAAAAAATTCTGTCGTTAATAAAGCGATAGGTTAAGAAAATTACTTTGTAGTATAGTTATAAGTGAAAAATTAATTTACTTTGCTATTGCCATTTGCAATGAATACTTCTCTTTTAATTGCTGATACACATCTTAATAAAACATATTTTTCTTTTAAGAAACTATACATCGAAACTTTCTCTCAGACATTAAGTCAAAATACATTAAGTGGCATTAACTGAAATAAAATCGTTATAATAAATTTAACTATTAAAATGATTTTATATTCTAATAATTATTTTTATATATAATGCTACAGGAAAAATTACATTTTAATGACATCTATATATTTTCCTATTTTTCTTTCTTTGCAAATTTAGAAAAGCAAAATATTTAAATTAAAAATAAGTATAGTTGTCAATATGTGAAAATCTGAAATAATACATGCTTCAAAAAATTTATTTTTCATTAGCAAGATGTATCATTTAATAGTCGTTTTTCATGTTTGTAAAACTTTGTAATAAATCTGAAAATAGTAAAAAAAAAAAAAAAATGTTTATTTTTAGCTTGAAATAACTAAAAATATAAATATTCAAATATAAACATTTTGTTTACATACATGCATATGTATAATGTAAATCAGAATATTATATTGGGGAAAGAAAATGAATTTTTTTTTTATCACATCAATAAAAAATAAATAAATAATTCTTTGCCGTAATTCTTTTTTTTTTTTTTTAATTTTTAGGTGTGTATGAGAATTTAATTAAAAAGTACAGGTTTTTTTTTTTTTTTTTCCATGTATGCAAGAATTCTTAAGTACAAATTACAGATATTCTTTTGGAACATGCGCAGTAAATATATATATGTATATATAAATGTTCATATATCAGCGAATATCAAACATGTGAATTTTATGTTTCATAGCAATGTATCTCTAATGTTTTGTCAAGTTTTCAGCATCTTTTCTAAAATTTTGTTTAAATTCCTTCTTGTTATTTTTTTCGGTAAGTTTTTCTGTTTAGAATTTTTAAAACGTTAATTATAAATTAACCTGAGTAAAATTTGTGCAATTCCACACAAAAATTCCATGCAAATATTGAACATAATAAGTACAACAATGTATTAAAATTACAAGACATTTGTAACATTTTTATGATACAGGGTTATCCAAAGTGTTTTTGCTTTTCTCCAATTTATATTTAATCCCCTAATTATATTCCCATGTGAGTATAAATATTCTTTAGATGTCTGTAGTTCAAAGCCATTACGTCCAGTATCTTTTTTATAAAATCGGAAAAAAATGTCAAAAATAAATTAATAAATAAATAAATCTAATAATTTGATCACTCACAGTGTTTTTTTCTAATTATTCTCTCTCGGGGAGAGAAAAAAAAAAAAAAAAGTTTTTTACGAGACTTTAATGAACAAGGAATAATTAAATAGATAGGATTCCTGTCAGTGTAACGACAATTATCTAAATTCGGAATAATTGGTATCAATTTTGCGATTAGGAATAACAAATATGTCATCTAGAAAATTTGTCATTAAAATATTTGGTCTACCGGAAAGTTCTGTTTTTTTGAATTAATAAAATGAAAATTTTTATTTAACCATTATCATCTTGAGAGTTACACAAGAATACCTTAAATATTATCCAAGATAACTTTCCGATGTCCGTATTTTAATTAAAAAGTACAAAACTTTCCGGTAGGCCTAACATATCTAATATTCACATTGGAAAAAAAAAAAAAAAAAAAAAAAAAAAACGGGAATTGCTCCTAGCAGAATCATGTTTTCATAGAGAACCAAACATCATTTCCCTATTCTTACCTTTATAATTTTGATGGCACACCTACACTGCAGTTCCCCTGGTGCTCTCCCCAGGACACCCTTGAGATATCTTGAGAAATAAAGAACACATTCCCTAGAGATATCACAAAGATGTACTGGGGGGTGTACTGTTAGGTCATCTGTGCGAAAATACTTTATTTTTTTATGACTTCGTAATAAAAAGAATAAATAAATAAAATATTTTGTGATTTCTGCAATTAAATATAAGACAGGGATCGGCGCAATCACTTTTTTCAATAACACTATTTTTATAAAGTAATATCTGTAATATTCAATCAAAGATAACTGCTGTTACAAAAATAGAAACAAACTGCATTTTTTTTTTTTTTTTTTTTTTTTTTTTTTAATGGAAAAATATTAAATTAAACATAGCACTTAAAAAAAAGTATGTCAACCCCCCCCCCCCAAAAAAAAAAAAAAAAAAAAACATTGAACAATTAATTATAGAAAGGATACAGCAACTATACAAAAAGTTGAACCAAAAATCGGAAGCAGTATTAAAAATTTATTAGAATTGATTCAGAATTTAAATCTGTATCAATAAACATGAAGTAAAACTTAATTTTAAAAATGTTAACGTATTTTTCGCATTCATTTGTCTAAAATTTGTTGTATTTGAACCACACCACCTGGCATTTTGGATCATCTAATTTACTTGTCTGGCAAGAACTCTACCAATGTAAAAAATTCTTGCATAATAGTATACATCTAAAAAACTGATTTCTGATATTTGGATAGCTGCAGTTGGATATATATTTATAACAGACAAATCATAAACAGAGTGTAATATAATTTTGTTAACAAATTATAAGCATGTAGCTCAGAAAGTGAGACTTTATAATACTAAAAGTATTTTCTGAATAGAAAAATAAGTTTTCGGAAAGCTTATGAAAAGCATCAAAAAACAAGCACATTCAAATAATAATTATAATAATTATTATTTTATTTATTTATTTATTTATTTATTTTATTTTATTTATTTATTTATTTTATTTTATTTATTTATTTTATTTATTTATTTATTTATTTTTTTGTCAAACAAAAAATTAAGTTACAAATACAATAAGAAAATAAATACTATAAAAAATTTATTTTTCAAAATGGTATTAAATTTTGAAGATATTTTAATCAGAGCAAGGGCCAGAATATGTCCAAACGCCCGAACGATGTTCGGGGGAAATTTAAACTGACTGGGGAAATTTTGAATACTTTTTAAAGAGAAAATAAAAATGTAAGTCAAAAATAACAATTTGCTACTTTGAACTTCTTATAATATACAGTAACAGCGATATTTTTATGTTACACTGTATACTTATTCTCTTAAAGATATATTACATAGAACAAGTGACTTTGTATAGCAAAGTAGATTTTTGCATTATTGAGGGAAATTTATACTGTGTTTTTGGGAAATTTCCGAGATCTGAACATTTTCTGCATTCCTGAATCAGAGTACCTCAAATTGGTCGAACCAAGCTAAAATGTTTTTTTAATCTTTAAGCCATAATACAAAATCAACAGGTTTAATTCTCTATTGAGTAAGGAAAAGTAGAAAATACTACATTCCAAAAATAGTTTAAATTATTAGTCCATGTCTCCAGTTATACTTTTTCTGAAGCTTTATTTCAGGCTTAACATGGCTTTAAAGAAAAAGAGAGAGAGGGGGAGAGAAAGATGAAAAAGAAATAAACCGATCTTTTCATCTGTAAGTTGTGAAATTTATAGCGCTGATAAGAATACCATCCTGTAAAATTTGCAACAAAATGTAGTGAATTTTACAGAATTGTAAAAAATGAGAGTTTGTAGCTCAGCAAATGCTCAGAATCTGAAGCAGCAACTGAATTAAGATGACATGGCACCTTTGACGGCATTATTGAATGCAGCACTCGTGCCTACTTTGTTCGCCACACAAAGGATCGTGAGTTCTTTCGACCCGAGAAATTATTGCGAGTTTATTGCATTTTATGGTGTTTATCCAAAGTTCTGTAATTATTATTGAAGTAAGTTTCATATAATAGCCTATATTTCCACTTAATATTTATAAACTGGACTATAAGGTTTGTCTATTAAAATATATATTCCGGTATCAATTTTTGTGGGTTTTAATACTTTTTTTTTTTTTTTTTTCAGCATTGAAATCTATAAATTATGTTTTCTCAGTCTGCTTTTTTTCATGAATTAATGATTATCTTCATGAATTATCTTCAAACAGCTAAAACTTTTAGAGATATTTAGGAAAGAACTGGCAATTTTTTTGCATGTTTAAGGGAAACAATTTAAAAAGAATTAAGTATGGGTTTTGAAATTTATTCATTAGTTAAAAAAAAAAAAAAAAAAAAAGTTAAAACGTGCTTCGTAAAATTTGGGAAGAAAGGGAAAAAAAGGTGATTTTTTTAAATTTTTCTTTTAAAGTTACTGCAAAATCGATCCCAAATTCTTTTAAGTTCTATTAAACATCCACACACATTAAGTTTATTCTTAAATATCTTTGGAAGACTTAGATTTTGAAGATCATAAATTCATGAAAAAATGTAAACTGAGAAAACGCTATTTAAAGATTTCAAATCTGTAAAAACAGTCTATCAAAAACCTTGAGAATTGTTGCCTGACTATATATTTTATTGAACAAACAAAATTTATAAATATTAAATGTAAATACAAACTTTTAAATAAAGTATACTATTAATAACAGCATCTTATGAAGTTTACAGCAAAGTGCAGTAAATTTCACATCATTATTAAAAACACCAACTTTTAAAATTAACAGAAAAGTGCAGTAAATTTCACATCACTGTTAAAAACAGTATATTGTAAAATATACAGCAAATTGCAGTAAATTACACAGCACCGTTAAAAACAGCAACTTGTGAATTTTACAGCAAAGTGTAGTTAATTTTACAGCACCATAAAAGACAACAACTTGTGAATTTTACAGCAAAGTGTAGTTAATTTTACAGCACCATAAAAGACAACAACTTGTGAATTTTACAGCAAAGTGCAGTTAATTTCACAGCACCAAAAAAGACAGCAATTTGTGAATTTTACAGCAAAGTGCAGTTAATTTTACAGCACCATAAAAGACAGCAACTTGTGAATTTTACAGCAACTGTGCTGGCAGCCGCGGTGCCAGCAACTTTTGTTGTAAAATGCCGAAATTTTTTTTTACAGTGCATGCTGCAATTTTAAAAATTTAGAAAAATAAAAAAAGTAGTATCACAGCGACACCTGTTGAGCTCTTCATCCCCAAATGTGATTAGCACCAGTTTAGATGAGGGTCCAACTAAATTCCAAGTTTGGTTAAGTTCATTAACTCGTGAGATACAGCGTCCATAAAATTACTTATACACACAGGCACACAAACAGACAGACATTTTTTAAAAATAGTCAAATCGTATTCAGGACATCTCAAAACATGTAAATCCGTCAAAAAATAGAGTTCAAAATTTTCATGAATCCAGTACTTTCTTATTATATATAACATATGTAGAAGAAAGTAATAATGTATAATACTAGGATGATGTTCTTGTTAAAATTATATGTAAATTTATGAAAAAGACACTTTAAAACCACGTAAAAGTTTAAAAAATATATTTAATTAAAAAATATATTTATATTAAAATACATTTCAAAGACTTTCGCCCTGATCAACAAGGCATCATCAGGAAATTAACAGAATTTAGTTTCATACAATTTGCAGCCATGAGTTCAAGTATATATCTTACAATTATCATGCGATAAGTGCAGTTAAGCTTGATATATGAAGAAAGTCAAACATCAGTTTAGGTCGAAAATTCCGGAGTCGGTCAGTTGGAGCTGCTTTGGGTTTACAAGGAAGCAACATTTGATATCCGAAACTATTGAGGAACTAGCGTGGAGAAATCAGTGGTGGGAACTGGAAAGGTTGAACTGGCGCTGGCGGTAACAACTGTTGGAAAAAATTGTAGAATAGTCCAAAAAACTTGTAGGAAACTTGCAACGATTAGGAGTTACTAGCAGGCTTTGCCCGCTTCGCTGGACACTATATTTAAATGATTTCTTTGTAACTGAATATATTTCGATTGGCGACTATTTTCGTCACAGCTTTAGTATGGGACCTCCTTGGCAATATCAAACATTTTTTGAACTACTCGAATCTGTACAACAAAACTATTATTAAAAGAAATATTTTCGAAAACAGTCCAATAGCTGGTGTTAATTCTTCGAATATTCTGGAAACAGTTGAAGCTGTTACTCGTACAGTATAAGTCATTATTCGATGAATGTTCTGGGACAGACTAAAAAATAGTCACTTGTTCCACAGGAGTAAAGCAAATAACATCAACTACACCAGAGCAAAAATTTTCGCTCAATCACGAAAAATGTCCAGTCGCTTAGAGCTCAATCCCTAAAGTGCAATGACTCAGAATAGGTCTCTTAATAACTCTGGATCGCAGTGACTACATACTCTTTCGCAAAAATCAACTCACACCTACTTATAACTTTTGGCGATGGGGCTTGGAGATGACTCCATCGAGAATCCCTTGGTAAGCTCAAGGTCTATGTTCCCGTGTGTCGGCGAGCTTCGAAACATCGGGAACCCTAAACTATCATTTTTTACCAAATTTGGTCGCCCACTCGCCAACTTTGTCTCCAAGACTATGCTTTCTATTAAACATATCTTTATTTAGTTATTTAAATATTAATTTGAATTAATCAAATATTTCTGCCCGACAGCGTGCAAGTGCAGTCACACACAGCAGCTCATTTATTTGTATGTTAAATTAGCGTAGTGATTGGTATATAAAAAAATAAATAAATAACTAAACATTATCGTGCTACACAACTTTATTGAATCTCTCCCTTGGCGGCTTTTGAATTTTTGTTGCCATATTAGCGATTTTTTTTTTTTTATCTACTCAGATAAAAATAGATCATTTATGTGACTACTATTTCAGTTTATTTTTTTCGTTTTGTAATATTTTATAAATTTTACATTTTTCTTGAACTACCTAGATTAAAATCGCTGTTGCTAAATTAAACCTCTTTTATATTTTTCTTGAACTACCTAGATTAAAATCGCTGTTGCTAAATTAAACCTCTTCGCGAAAAATGTTCGGTGTACTTCAACGCAACAATTTAAAAAATCACCCAGGAGGATCTATAACATAGAATAATAATAAAGGAAGAAGGAGCATAAGGTTTCTACATAAGCTGTTGTGTTGCCACAAAAAACAGCGATTATTAACAAGCCTTTATTAAAAAACTTCAATGTTGAGAGGAGCAAAAGTAGCTTTCGCTGGCATTTCACTAGAAGTGGTTTGTAAGCATTAAGACTATTGGCGTGCTCCTTCTTCCTCTATTATTATTCTATGATCTATAAATAAAATTGATTTTAGTACAACATATATTAGCATCGTAAACTTTATTAGCACTTTATCAATGTGTAAAAGAAGTCAATTTTTGTGAGATGTATAATTTATTTATTTATTTTTATTTTTTATTGTCCACGTTTAGATAAATGTATTTATTTTCCTGTTGGAAAAAAAAATAAACTCGTATTTTTTTTTTTTTTTTGGCAACAATTAAATTAAGGATAAAATTTAAACGGCTAATTTTTTGCTATTATTAGCTTACAAAATTGCTATTTTATGCATAAAAATAACAAAAAAAAAAATCTGGAGTGACTCCACTCGACTTTCCGAACATTGAGTAACTAACAGTTTTGTAGATAAAATAAAGAAAGAGGAATTGCTAAACAAACAAAAGAGAGAAAACCATAATAGAGTGTTTTTTTCTCCATATATCACACGAGGTTTTATTTAACGCTACTGAACTTTGAGCCCTTAGATCATAATGATAAAGAATTTTTCGTTTTGTCCCTGTAAAAATCTATAGATGCTAGATTCACCAAAATGCTTATAGTTAGTGCAACAGTGATTTATAATATTCATACAAATTTTCAGCTCAATTGAATAAGGCGTTTAGATGCTATCGCACTTTTAAAAATTTGGTCTCATAGGCCATAATGATAAAGAATTTTTCTTTGTGTCCCTGTAAAAAAACTGTAGTGCTAGATTCACCAAAATCTATACAGTTGGTGCAAATGCGACCTATAACATGTGTACAATTTTTTTGCTCAGATTAATAAGGCGTTTAGACGCTATCACACTTTTAAAAATTTGGCCCCATTGGCCTTAATGATAAAGAATTTTTCTTTGTGTCCCTGTAAAAAAACTATAAGTGCTAGATTCTCCAAAATCTATACAGATTGAGTATCTGTGACCTATAATATGGGTATAAAATTTTTGCTCAATTGAATAAGGCGTTTAGATGCTATCGCACTTTTAAGATTTTGGTCCCATAGGCCATAATGATAAAGAATTTTTCTTTGTGTCCCTGTAAAAAAACTATAAGTGCTAGATTCTCCAAAATCTATACAGATTGAGTATCTGTGACCTATAATATGGGTATAAAATTTTTGCTCAATTGAATAAGGCGTTTAGATGCTATCGCACTTTTAAGATTTTGGTCCCATAGGCCATAATGATAAAGAATTTTTCTTTGTGTCCCTGTAAAAAAACTATAAGTGCTAGATTCACCAAAATCTATAGGGTTCGTACTATGGTGACTTACAATATACGTACCAACTTTCAGGTTAATCGAACAAAGCCTTTAGACGCTAGCGTGTTCACAAACATACACACATACACACATACACACATACACACACACATACATACATCATCGTAAAAATAGTGAAAACGGACTCAGGGGACCTCAAAACGTATAGAAACATCAAAATCTCGAATTCGGATTTTTGACATGATTACAATACTTTCCTCACTATAGTGTTCGGAAAGTAAAAAGTTTTTTTTTTTTTCGGAATAAAAGGAAGCCAACTTTCTAAGTTAGGGTATAAGCTATCTCCATTACAAATTTCATCGAAATCCGTCGAGCAGTTTTAGCGTGAAACTCAGTCAAATAAATTCACAGACATTCACATTTATAATATATATATAAGATATGATCCATTGGTCAGTGGATGGAAACTGGAAAAGCTGGACTGCTGAAAAAAAACTGTAGAATAGTTCAAAAAACATGCAGAAAACTTGCAACGATTAGGAATCATATAGTCCATGGAAATATAAATGGAAGTTAACTATCTGTTTGTATAAGAAAATGTCAAATTTTTGGTAAGAATGCTGAATCTTTAGAATTAATTGTATTACGGCATTTTATAATATTGACAGCTTCCAAAATTATCATTTTTGTTATATTTTGTGAAGTTGCAATAATTTTTGCTTGATCTCATAGCACCAGAGTTATTGTAAATAAAGTTAACTAATACTGAACTTTTTTCTTCTTTAACAGTTTAAATATTTTCTTGAATTCTTTTATTAATAATTCTTTTAGTTTGCCCGTTACAGGAAAAGATATTGTTTAATTTTATTGGAATTTTATAAACCCCTCCAGTGGGTTGATTTTAAACGTAAATGTTTAATAGTTAAAGGAAAGCTATACGGAATTACAATATTAAATTTATGAAAGATATAATGCCTAAATTTATTGAATTCATTGCTATAAACAAGACTGTTAGCGAATTTAATTTTAGGAGTTAATGAAAAAGGATTATTGAAAACAATTTATTTTTGAAGTGAAAACTTCTTTAGGCTCGTTGAGCACTTTTGGGTGAACAAAAATCATGATACTCGCGTCATCGTCAGCGAAGGCTTTCCATGAGAATCGAAAGTGGAATTCGAAATTTCAGCTGATTTACACGTTTTGAAGTGTCCTGAATGGGTTTTATTTTGCATCTCAGCTACTAATTAAAATAATTTCATAAGTAATACATCATTTGAAAGCTTTGTTGATTTGGAATCGAACAGTAACTTACAGAAATTTCTACCGCCAGATGGCGCTGTACTATTTTAAAATTTCAATATTTCAATTTCTAATTATGATTAAATTATTTTTAATACATCATTCGAAAGATATTTTAAAGTTCTTTTATATTATCGAAAGTTTTCACCAGATTTACATGTTTTGAGGTGTCCTGAATGGGTTTCTTTTGTATCTCAGCTACTAATTAAAATAATTTCATAAGTAATACATCATTAGAAAGCTTTGTTGATTTGGAATCGAACAGTAGATTACAGAAATTTCTATCGCCAGATGGCGCTGTAATATTTTGAAATTTCAATATTTCAAATTCTAATTATGATTAAATTATTTTTAATACATCATTCGAAAGATATTTTAAAGTTCTTTTATATTATCGAAAGTGGAATTCGAGATTTCACCTGATTTACACGTTTTGGGATGTCCTGAATCGGTTTTCTTTTGTATCTTATCTACTAATTAAAATAATTTAATAAGTAATCAATATTTTTACCTAATATAAGGCTTAGTTCCTTTAATTTGGGTAGCTACAAATATTGTGCCGAATCATATAATACAGATCATAAACACTTCTTTACAAACCAAAAATAATTCGAAAATAATAGTCTAATAGCTCGACGATACAATTCACAAGTTACTTAGTTTTGACTTCTATCGGCAGTCCCCAAACACTGCTTTGACTTTTTTTTATTTTGTTGATAATTTTAACTATAGTAGGTTTTTTATTTTTATTTTTGTAATCAAAAACGAAAATTCGTCATTACCGATTTCGATAATTTTGTTTAATTGTCTGTTTTCGCTAAATTGGAATGAAGTATAATTAAGGGCTCGGAATATGTAAGAATCGAAAAACGAATTTTTAAAAACAGTTGAATGAGCAGAAGTGGCAGGGAAAGGGAGGCGAACAAAAGAGTTTTTATAGTAGACGTCGAACGAAATAACTGAATTATTTTTACTACGATGTATAGAAAGGTTTAAAAAGGGCAATGTTTGGTTTGTTTCACATTCATAATTACATTTTATGGATGGAAATTGTTTATTAAAAATATCGATAAAATTAAGAAGGGAGTTTTTTGTAAATGGCAAAGCAATAAAAATATCATCGACATAACGTAGATAAATTATTGGTTTAAGTACTGATATAGCGAAAAGTTATACGAAGTACTGATGTAGCGAAAAGTTATAAGGTTTTAAAGTGTCTTTTTCATAAATTTAGAATGATACACGTGACTAATAAATATGTCTGTATGAGATATGTTCTCTCTTGTAATTTGCTGCAAATGCTGCGTAGTTAACACAAAATTTGAGGTATATATTAATATTACAGAGGAAAACAAGTTCTTTATGTGAAACTCAAAGTGATGTACACTGAATATTATTGACAGATATCTAACCTCTCTGAAACTACCGAAATTAGCTATCACTATGATACATTCATAACAGCAGCGCCATCTTTCGAAAACGGACCGAATTAATTTGTACACCCAATAATTTTCACAAAAGTAGAAACGTTTAACACAACATTAAACGTTTCTACTTTTGTGTTTTCAAAAGATGGCGCTGCTGTTATGAATGTATCATAGTGATAGCTAATTTCGGTGGTTTCAGAGAGGTTAGATATCTGTCAATAATATTCAGTTTACATCACTTTGAGTTTCACATAAAGAACTTGTTTTCCTCTGTAGTATATATCTCAAATTTTGTGTTAACTACGCAGCAATTGCAGCAAGTTTTAGTTTTTTCTTTAATGGACAAAAAAAAAAAAAAAAGCTGAAGCGATTCGAATGCTTGTGAAAGTTTATGATGCCAATGCACTACACTGCAGTGATGCCAGATGGTCGAAAATTATTTCCCCAAACAGGTCTTCAAATTTCCCCAAATCAGGGTTTTTTTTTTCTTTTTTTCGAAAAAATCCCCAATTTGATTTCTACTAAAAAGGGAAAAAAAAAAAATTTTCAAAAAAAATATCAAGCAGATTTTTCTATGATTTAAGCTCAGATTTTTCCCCAAATGAAGGCAATTTTTGAAAAAAATCCCCAAATAACAATAAAGCTATTGAAAGTCTCTAGTCGTAGGGATAAATCATTACGTTGCCAACATTGACAGAAAGTTGAAGAACTCCCCAGATTTATCCCCAAAAATTTTAGAATTCCCCAAAAAAGTCCCCACAAACATTTGGTCCCCAAAATTGTCCCCAGAAGCCTCAAAAATCCCCAAAATGGGGACAACATACCCAATCTGGCATCACTGCTACACTGTAAAAAAATAACTATTACCAGCTGCAAGAAACTCTCTGTGATTGGAGAAAATAATTATTATCTCCAATCACAGAGAGTTTCTTGAAGCTGGTAATAGTTATTTTTTTACAGTGTAACTCATAAATCATGTAGGGACTGGTTTCTACGTTTCAAGAGCGGTGACTTCAACACTGAAGACAAGGCTCGTTCTGGCAGCCAAAAAAATTCGAAGACAACGAATTGTACACATTACTCGATGAAAATCCGAGTCGCACTTTCCACTTGGAGTGACGAACAAGCTGTTCTCATCTGATTGCAATCCATTTGAATGGCTCGAAAACGATTCAATTTTTTGCCTTTTGAGCTAAAACCGAGATACGCTGAAATGCGATTTTTCACTAGCAAGCAGCTGATTCAAAGACAACAAAGAAGAGATTTTTTTTTACATTGGATTGTCATTGCGGATAAGAAACGGATATTCTAGGGCAACTTATTCGTTTCCATCTTCCTCAGCGTCATTACAAAAGCCGAATATTCGTAGTTCAGAGGTCATGCTCTGCATCTGGTGAACTCAAAAGGGTGTTGCGAATACTATGAGCTACGACAATTTGTCAATTCCATTACGGGCGATCGGTATAAACTAGAATTGATTTGTTTAAGCCGAGAATGGGCTCTTCCCATCTGACGTCAGAGGTCACATGATAGAGGAAAAACAAATAGCAGACGAAGTCTTGTTAATCTAGAGCGATTGCTAAAATAACATATTTTCTATTCTTATTTTTGATCAATCGTATTTAATCTGTGTTATTTTTTATACATCATCATTTTTAATCCATTTTATATCATTATTCATCATCTTTCGTTTACTGTATACATTTACAATCATCATTTAGTTTATACCTGTTATTGATGTTCATGAAGACCATGTTTAAATACTCTGATTTTTGGTACTTAAATCAGTGACAGTGCAATATCGTACTGCGTAAATCCATTTAGACCAGTAACTAAGTTAATTAACTTGTTGTAACACCTTTATGCAATTCAATTAAATGAAAACATTTTATAATCCGTAAACATTCCACAAGAACAAGCTATTAGTTATTGCTAGATCAGTTAATGTTACAGTTACACTACAATATACAAAAATCGATTCTTATAAGTAAAAATAAATAAACACATAAAATGTTTTTTAAAAATTATTAAATTTACAAATACAATTATTCTACTGTTTACAAATGCACAATATTACTTTTATTTTATTTTATATTAAATATTAAAATTTTTGTTCTTAAGAACAATATTTAATTGAATTCGATTCCCAGAATTCGTTTATTCGTTTTCCTCTATCACGTGATTGAGCAGACGATGCTGGGAAGAGCCCATTATGAGAAAAACGAACGGAATACGAAAAAGTACATGATAACTTCATTCTTATTCATAACAATCCTCAAGTCACAAAAGGCGTTAAAAAAAAAAAAAAAAATTGTACGTATAAAGTAGGCTCAAGTAAGATATTTTTCGCGGTGTTCCCCGGACATTGCCCATTCTGAATACTGGTTTTTCCAACGGATGCAGCATGATTTGGCGAGTTATTGGTTCACTTCTTTCGCAAAAAAAAAAAAAAAAAAGCTACTAACTTGATCGCTTTAAAAGACAAGGTGTTTTTTCGAGATAGAAATTGAAAATTGCCCGAGAGGTGGAAAAAGTAATAACCAGAGATGGACAATACTTTTATTTAATGTGTTCATTCATTTTGTACTCAAATAAATGCATTTTTAATCACAAAAAAACGGATGGGACAAATTTTTACTCTATACATTATTAATAGTACATTAACACATAGTTTGTGATTAAAATATCTTAAAATTAAAGTATTTATGGAGATTTAACATAAAAACATTAATATATATATAGTAAAAACGTGTATAAAAAAGGATCCATTTGTTCATGTCTCTCTACCAGTTTATAATTTTATACTACTAACTCGTAACCTTGGTGGTCTTTCTGAACCACTAAATTTTCATTACTGACGTACCTTAATTATAATTATCTTGCTTTTATGGTTAACTTACATATCACAAATTTTTTGAAGGCATAAAAAATAAAATTAATTAGATTCAATATGATACGTAAGGAAAATTCATAACAATAAATAATAATGTCTAGTCTAGGTATGGTTCCATTCTATAGAAATAATTTCATTTAGATCCTCCCACAATTCTGCGCAAACCTCTAAGAATAAGTCATGATCCTCATAATTTTCTTGGAGTCGCTAATGATTAGTAAAATTTCATCGTTATTCACATGCTTTTACAAAACTTACAAAAAAAAAATAATGCTATTCTTTTTAAGTTTCATTTAAAGTAAATTTAAAAAAAATATCATGGATGATAAAGCAAAGGTCAGTGTATTTCTTCTATAACCAGAAGTTCATTTGAAGGTCATTCACCAGGTTAGTGACCGGTACTTTCGAAATTTATTTCTTATAGCGTTTATTCACTTAGTAATAAAAACAGTTCTTAATTGATATCAAACATTGCAAAAATAAGAAGTAATTTTTTTTTTTTTTTTTAAATATAAATTTTCAAGATTTTTGAAGTAAAGTGTTAGTATAATTATTTTATAGTTTTTTTACTATCTTTTATAAGGAACTAATAGTCTAATATTTATTGAAATTCCCAGAAATTAAAATGGTACATTAAAAATGTAATAAATCAGGTATTTTTAATAGAAAGGGCATAAATATAATATGCTTGGTTTAATCCGTGTCGTATGCCGCAAGTCATTTTTGCCAGCTCAGTTCTTGTTTTTTTCTGCGTCTGTTTTTTTTTTTTTTTCCCAGTTTAAATTATATTTAAAAAGTAAAACCTTTTTTTATTATTATGAGACATTAAATTAAAATACACGTATAGAAACAATTTAGAATATACGTTTCAAAATATGTCCAAATTTCTTCATCAGTATAATAGAAACATATTATAAATATCCATACTCAAAGAAACTGTTTGTTTGTTTGTTTATTGATAACATATACATCAGATTTGTATGCTTGACTCGTTGTCCGCTTGTAAATCTTCGTCAGATAATTACAGATAGCACATGAAATAATTACAATACGAAGAAATGGATGGTTGGATTTTACGTCGCACTAGTGCTGCGCAGATGGGCAATTGGCGACTGTCTGGGACACACCCCTAGAGGTGGTCCGGAGACATGCCGTCACAATTTTGATCCTCCACGGAAGGGATGGCTCTCCCGCTTCGGTGACCCCCAGAGGTATAATTTTTTATGGGAACATGGAGGACATTGCATACGAAGAAATGGAAAAACACCCAGGGTCAGCGCGAAATCGAACCCGCTCTCCTACGCTCGAAGGCGATTAGTAGTGTGGTGACATAACCACGCATCATCATTAATTCTGTATGGATGGCAATATTTCTTTGAGTATGTATGTGAGTTTATAATATGATGCTATTATACTGATGAAGAAATTTGGATAAATTTTGGTACGTCTATTTTAACTGTTTTTATACGTGTATTTTGATTGAATGTAAAAGATTTTATCTTTTAATTAGTGTATATTAAGGGTACTTGGCACCTTTGACAGCACGACTAAAGTAGGTTTCATATGAAAGCTTATATTCCCATATAAGATTTATAAGCTGAACTAGCTTAGGTTTTTTTCAATAAAATATATATTCAGGCAACAATTCTCTCGATTTCTGATATATATTTTTACAGAACTGAAATCTTGAAATCGATTTTTCTCAGTTTGCATTTTTTCACGAATTCATGATCTTCAAAATGCTTAAACTTCTACAGATATTTAATAAAAGACTTAATATTCTTTTTTGGATGTTTAATAGAACCTACTAAATGAATTAAGCATGGATTTTACAATCACTTTAAAAGAAAAATATTAAAAAATATACACTCTATAACAACAAAAAAAAAAAAAAAAAAAAAAAAAAAACGCGTCAAGAAGGAGTTATCCGAATGAGACGAAAATTGATAGATGTACATGTGGAGAAAAACAAGTGATTACAGTTTCAGAAAATTTGGATGATTTAATCAAGAGAAACGGCCTCAAAAAATAAACAAATCAATAACGCGTTGGTTCACTTCTGGCCCTTATGTAAGCAGTTATTCGGCTTGTATTAATTGATAGAGTTGGCAGATGTGCTTCTATGAGATATCGTGCCAAGGTCTGTCCAATTGGTGAGTTATATTGGCAAAAGCCCGAGCTGGTTGTAGGACCCTTTTCATGATGCTCCAAACGTCCTGAGTGGGAGAGAGATCTAGCGACTTTTCTGGCCAAAATAATGTTGGAGAAGCAAGAAAACAAGCAGTAGAAACTACCTCTGCGCGCGGACGGGCATTATCATAGTGAAATACACGATCAGGATTGTGTGATATGAAAGGAAACACAACGGGACGTAGAATGTCGTCGACGTACCGCCGTGCTGTGGAGATGCCACGGATGACAACCAAAGGGGTCCTGCTATAAAATGAAATGACACCTTGCCCTAGACCATCATTCCTGGTTGTTGGGCCGTATGGCTGACGATAGTCAGGTTAGAATCTCCCTTTTTTTCGGGGCGTCTTCGCTGGTCATCGGGGCTCAAATCGGAGTGGGACTCATCACAGAAAACTACTCCATTCAATGACTTTCCAGTTCAAATGATCCCGATATCACTACAAACGTGCTTGTCGGTACACAAAGTTTAAAAGTAGTCCACACAAGGGACTCCGTGAGCTCAACTTCATTTCTCTTAGCCACCTATTAATTTTCTTTGAAGTCACTGAAGTACCAGTTGCACATAGAATCGATGATAATGATGAATTGGAGTTTTGAGGACCGCTCTGACGATTGATTGGTTCTCACGTTCTGTCCCCGACTGCTTCCTCCCTGACGCTGTGTTCGAACATGGTTCACCCATTCCAGTCAATATCATCTAATAGTGGTCTTGCTCCTGTCCAATTATCAAACAATTCGCAGATTATACCAACCGGCTTCTTTGAGCCCAACTGCACACCTCTTTCAAATGCTGACATTTGTGTATATTGTTTGCGCACCTGTATGTGAGGCATAGTTATTGTCTTTCTGAGTAGACGGAATAAATTTCTCGAAGAATTTATGACCTGAAATCAAAATTTCTTATTTTAAATATTCTGCCAATTGCGCAGTTCAGATGCGTCGCAGTGTCGCATGCTCATTCGGTGGCAGCTAAACTTTTAAATTTTGCATTTCCCATCGAAACCTGTATGCATGTCAATTTGTGTCCAGTTTGCATTACTCCTTCTTGGTGCGTCGTTTTTTTTTTTTTGTCATAGAGTATATATATATATATATATATATACAACAAAAAGCATGTTTTTTATTTTTATTTTTATTTTTATTTTTTTTCAAATTTTACCTAGACATGCACTTTATAATTTTTTTTCTCTAAAATTAATTAATAAATTTCAAAATCCATTCCTATAATTCCTTTAAGTAAGATCCATTAAACAAAATAATATCAGGTCTTTTCTTAAATATATGTAGAAATTTTTAAGATTTTTGAAGATCAAGAATTCATGAAATCATGCAAACTGAATTTAAATATTTCAAATCTGTAAAAAAAATATATCAAAAACCATGAGACTTGTTACCTGAATATATATTTTATTCAACAAACCTAATATAGTTCAATTTATAAATATGAAGTGGAAATATAAGCTATTTTATGAAAGCAACTTCAATGGTGCCGTCAAAGGGGCCAAATTCCCTTAAGAGGCCTCTCCACTTATCGTCCCCAGAAGCCAGAGCCAATGTTATTCTATGGAGAATTTCGCCCCATTATAAGTTATTAACTAATATATATTTTTAAATTTCGTTTTCACGTTCAGAAACTTCACAACTATGAAACAATTTATCGCTTTCTAAAAATAATTTTTTTTTTTTTTAATTTTTAATATTTTATTTTGGGGTTGTAAAATGCGAATTTTCACAATGTGAAATTTTTCATTTTTGAGCTTAAAAACGAAATCTTAAAAATAAAAATAATTAATTTTTAGAAAGCGATAAATTGTTTAATAGTTGTGAATTTTCGGAAAGTGAAAGCGGAATTTAAAAATATGTGTTAGTTAAGGAATTATAATGGAGCAAAATTTCCCATAGAATAACATTGGCTTCTGCTTTCGGAGATGATAGGTAGAGAGTCCCCTTAAAAATAAATTACTACTTTCCGAACACATAGTGAGGAAAGTATTGTAATCATGTCAAAAATCCGAATTTGAGATTTTGATGTTTCTGTACGTTTAGAGGTCCCCTGAGTCCGTTTTCACTATTTTTACGATGATGTATGTATATGTGTGTGTATGTATGTGTGTATGTATGTGTGTGTGTGTGTGTGTGTATGTCTGTGAGTGAACACGCTAGCGTCTAAACGCTAAACAATATTATTGGCGGTTGTAGAAGGCAAAAAAGAAAATATCCAAGTGCGACCTTTTTTTTTTTTTTTTTTTTTTTTTTTTTTTCTGTCGCTTAGTGTATATATATTTAAGAATTTAATATCGTTGTAAATTTTACAATTAACTGATACATGACAATACCAACAACACATGCATAGGCGAGAATCGTGCATTATGGAACCCCTAAGTAAGAATGCTTATAAAACTTAAATTATTAAAATAAAAAGATATAATTTGGTGGCTGGTCATTACATAGTTACATAGTTTAAACTTGGTAAAGTACTCTGGGAACTATTACCCGAAAGGTGCTGCTCTCGATGCTTCTAGACGGGAAGTTCCAGATTCGATTCCAGGGCGCCCTCGTCGGCCTAGTCATTCGTAGTTTTCCTTGGCTTTCTCAGAAACACTTCTGAATAGAAGCTAGGTCCCGTTAAAAAGAATCCCCACAGAGAGTAAATAAATAATAAAAAAAAAAATCTAAAAATCTGTATCTAATTTAATGGTTGTAAATTTCTTGAAAAAAAAAAAAAAAAAAAAAAAAAAAAAAAACGGAAGTTAAAATAAATAAATAAATAAATAAATAAACAATGGTTAACTATGGAAACAAATTTCACTATTGAATAACATGGGCTTTGGCTTTCGACGTGGTTAGTTAATGTACGCTCTTAATATTTACTTGCAAGATTTGACCCCGATACTCCTGATTGACAAAAAGTGATGTTAAATAAAGTTCTACAACAGGAATATCAGAGTTTCCATGAGTTAGTTGAGTCTGTATTGTCTTCGGAGATATATATGTATGTGGGAAGTTATGTGGAAAGTTTTGTGGGACGCATTCCTTGAACAGTCAACAGATGGCGCTGCCTCTGATGCTCATCTTTCGACGGGAGGACGAACGGAAGTCAGTTGAGATCTGTCTGCCATGAAAAGCTGTTGAAACCGTCAGCGCGAAGGCTGATATGGTCATTTTCTTCTAATTAGAGCTTGAAGTGCTCTTAATAGTTGGGTAGAGCCATGGAGGGCTCAATACCTCAATCTCACACATTTAAAATAGTGCGCGTAGGTACTACTGTGAATTATAAGAGCGAGTGAGTGCTCATATGTTACTTTGTGATAGTTATTCTGATGACGTGAACTTCTTAGTTCTGTGTGTTAAGCCTCGAAACCAGCAGTTGGTTAATGATACAAATTCTGCTATTATCATTTGATCTTTGTGTAAACTGTGTTGTGTATGTTACGTAATAAATGTTTAGTTATCTAAGTCGCATTTCATCATTGCCCCACCCCTAGACGCCCAGCCAAAATTCTACATGTATGCACAATTTCGATTGAAGCAGATGGTAGGAAATAGGTCAATTTCTTTTGTAAGATCCGAACATGACAGGCAACAAAATGATGTTATAGGAAGCATATAAAAAATTATTTACATAAAAAAATGTCTTTTAATTATGTTATCTTGTTATCAAGAATAAAACATAGAATCAATAAATTACATTTTTAAGTGAATTTATTTAAATTCGTGGAAAGAAAAAAAAAAAAAGTTTTTCACTTTTATTTCTATTACCCGACTACCGTAGGTAATGGAAGTATTGTATTCGGTCCAAAAATTCGATGTCGAGTTTTCACCTGATTTACACGTTGTAAGGTCTCTTGAGTCGAAAACAGTAGTTTTTGGCAATCAGTGTTTGTGTATGTATGCGCGAATCTTCTGGCTATCATATCTCAGAAACTAATAAAGATAGAACTATGAAACTTCAGAATTGAGACAGGACTTGTGTACAGATGAATTTTCCAAATTTTGGTGAAAATTAGAAAACCGGAAGTAGGACGTAGGAAACCGGAAGTGGGACCGTAAATCCGTATCTCAAAAACGGCTCAAACGATTTTCTTCAAACTTGCTATATAAACACTAGATTAGATGTCCTTTCGAATGATATAGTTGGTTAGTTCAGAAAAACTGATTGGCGCCCTGTATACATAGCTCAATTTCAGATCTCGCAAGTGCGTTTCTTTAAAACGGCTGTACGGATTTTTTTTTTTTTTTTTTTTTTTTTTTAACGCACCATATTAACTCCCTTTTAAATATACTTTTGTATGTAATTATTTTTTTCCGGTCAATAATTGAGTATGTCAAGTTTTGGTAAAAGTTGGTATCTCAGAAACGGCTCTAATGATTTTCTTGAAAATTGTTACATAAATCCGTTTTAGATATATTTTCTCATGTATTACGTGGTTATTACGAGAAAATTAATAGTCATCCTGATTAGGTAGGTCAACTTTAGATCTCGGAATTTGATGTTTCAAAAAATAATTCTATCTTTTTTTTTTTTTTTTTTCTTTTTAACTCACTATGAAAACTCTTTTCTATAAGTCTTTACATATATGTATCAGCTTATAGAAAATTTGTTAGGTGTCTGCTTCGTTAGGTCAATTTTATGTCTGATCACATTATTCTTAAAAAATGCATATGATACGTGTAATAGTGAGTAATGGAAGTCGTGTGGTTGTTTCACACCAGATTTTTTATTTTTAAGGTTGGGTTGGATTGTGAGGATAAAGGCCGATCGACTGCACTAGGATCCTAGGCCTGAGGAGGCAATGTCCTCGACAGAGGCTTTTCAAAGTGGTCCTAGCCCGTATTTACGCAAGTTTCGAAGAAAACCACGGAAAACTCGGAACGACTTGGTCGACGAGTGCGATCTAGGATCGAACCCAGCACTTCACATCTACCAGAAACCGCTCGGCCTATGTTATTTTTGAGATAATTAAAGTCGAAAATTCTTAAATAATAGAATTCGCTATGGTAGTGAGTTTTTAATTTTTTAATGCCATTGGAAATTTTCTTACTTTAGTAATTAGTAAAAAGTGTTAAATGTGTAGGCTAAATTCTTGAATATTTCTTTACAGAAAGTAAATTTTTATTTCTGATGACATTATTTTTCAGAAAAAATGTAATTAATAAAATTTCTAAGTAACACTTTTCATTTAATACGCAGGAACGATGCTTATAAATGGCTGTCCATTTTTTGTAAGAAATGAAGCCACAAAATATGAACTGAATATAATAGAAAAATGTTTATTATAAGAAAGAAAAATTTCTGATAATAAAAGATTTCGATCTGAAAAGCTTACTTGTATTTGTTAAAATTTATTTACAGAAAAGTTATTTTTATTTTATGTGATATTTTATTATTAAGGACAAAACAAAGAAAAATAATCTGGCGTGTCACTCACAAGACTTTCTCTTACCCTGAAATTTAATACTATAAATACAGGTTGCAGATAAATAGGTAAGATAACGAGTACTGTTATGTAAACCTATGTTAAACAATTCATATTAGGCTTCTGAAGAGTTTTATATGATAATTAGTTCTACATTAGTTCTGTTGTCTGATAATTAGTCTGATAATTAGTTCTGTGTGAGGGGGGCTACCGCCCCTCTCAACCCCCCGTTTCATTAATGCACCTACATTTATATAGAATTTAATTCGGTTATTAAAAAATAATTCTCTTTTTAAAAAATAATTTATTAAAATTATTATTTAAAAAAATTATCTTTTATGACAAGGCAGACGATTATCCAGTCCATATTGGAGAAGTAGCATAACACCAAATATCCAAAAAAAGTCTATTTTATTCTCAATATTAAAAAAAAAAAAAAAAAAAAAAAAAGTGCGATTTTTTTTTGTAAGTTTTTTTTTCGTTAAAAGTAAAAAAAAAAAAAAAAAAAAAAAAAAAAAAATCGACAACTTTGTTTTAAATTATCGCAGATCGATGGTTCAACCATTCGTTTTAAAGGTATTGGCGAGCTCTTTTGAAAGGTACCCATCATGAAAATTTACTCCCCCCCAGGAGGGGGAGGCGGGGCTCCTACATACACAAATTTTTTTTCCCAGTTAACTATTTCTATTACAAAAAATATATATTCGTTTCATTTGGTTTAGTGCAGTCTATAGACGTTAAACTCTACTTTCCTGCAATTTCCCCCATAGGCGTAACGTATTAGAATTCTCTTGATTGTCCCTGTACACGAACCATTTGCTTGATCTTAACGAAAAGTTTACTGTAGCATGTGATACACCCTATATGATACACATTTAGAATACCAAGTTTGAACTTTCTACCATAATTTGTTTTTGAGATATACTGATAACAGACAGACACACAGACACACACACAGACATACACACATACCATTTGCTAAAAACATGATTTTCGTATTCAGGGGACCTCAAAACGTGTAAATATAACAAAATCTCGCGTTCTTAAATTTGACCCAAAAACAATACTTTCTCTACCTTATGGGTAAGAGAAAGTAATATTTAAAGTTGGGAAAACAAATTTAAAAAAAAAATGTAAAATTTAAAAAGAATTTTTCTTATTTTGAGATAATTAGGTTTATAATGTTAGGTAATGGAATTAAACAAAACTTTTAAATGTGTACACTAAGTCCTTAAACGTATATTTACAGAAAGTAAATTTTTATTTCGTACTATATTATTCTAAGAAAAAGTGTAAGTAATTAAATTTCTAAGCAGTAATTTGCACTCCCTAAACTTAAACGATACTTTAAAATGGTTATTTCTTTTGTGTGAAGTGAAATTTATTTCTTAAAAAGAGATATGATAATGGTTTAAAATTTGAAATAATTACTTAAAGACAATAGAAAAATACTTACAGAATATATATTTTTACTTTCTTCTATATTCAACAGAAAAAAGTATTGGATTCGTAAAAATTTTCGACTTCTGGTTTTCGACGGATTTTCACGTTTTGAGAGGTCTAGAACACGATTTTACCAGTTTTAGAAAATATCTGTCTCTCTCTCTCTCTCTCTCTGTGTGTGTGTGTATGACAAAAATTCTGTGGCAACTGGATCTCCGGAACTACTGCTCAGAATTGTATACAAATTTACATGTAGATGCACCATGACCTAAATTCTGTACTGATAAGTATAAAGGATTTAAGTCCATATTCTTGATTTTTCAGGAGACGAAAATTAAAGTTAAACTAACTAAAAACTAATCAGAAGAATCGATTAGGAAAAAGGGATTAGTTTGATTTATACCCTTTATACCATTCAGTGATTATCAACCTTCATTTAAAAACAGGAAAAAACTGAATTCAATATTTTACACCAATGATTAATGCTAAATTTCTGACTTGAATCTTTTTTTACCAATGGATTTTCTCAAAGACTAAATGACATGGATTTAAATCCTTTATACTAATCGATAGAGAATTTTTTTCTGAGTCTGACTATGTACTTAACTCAAAATCGACATTTTTGGACTTAAAACCTTTATACTTATCAATACAGAATTAGTGCCTATCAACTTTTGGTGTCAACCACTCAACACATGGCGCTGCTACACAACGATTTCCGAAATTTAAGGGTAGGCTATATCTCAGGAGCTACTGCACAGAATTGCATATAAGTTTATATGTAGATGCACCTTCACATAAATTAGTACCTATCAAAATTTGGTGTCAACCGCTCAATAGGTGGCACTGCTATACAGCGATTTTTCTAATTAAAGGAAATGCTATATCTCAGGTTCTATTACGTATTATCAAACAAAACTTAATGTGTCAGAAAATCATTATGAGACATTATGCTGATTCAAGTTGGATGCTTATAGGACAATACATGGCGCTGTTATACTGGAAATTTCCTCGATAGTGGGAAAGCTATATCTCAACTTGTATGGAATATAACTGTACGAAACGTGATATGTGAGATAACTATTATGAAAGCGCATTTTTAAAGATGTTATTTATACATAATAAAATTGTCTTTCTTTGGATATTTAGTGTTAGTTTTCTCTAATAGGAAAATCATTTGTATATTATGTTAGATATTTTTTATAAATAATAGTTTTAATAAATTATTTGCCCTTAGTGAATTTGTACAGGAGAATATAGAAGAAAGTCTTGTGATGGCCACAACATGCTAGTTTTATTTTATATTACACTAGCAGGCTTTATCTGCTTTGCTGTTTACTACGTTAAAAGGCTTTTCAAAAAAATCAAAATCAAATTCAAATTTTCAAAAAAAAAAACTCCAATCAATACAATTTAAATCACTTCATAAATAAAAACTAAAAACAATTTCACTGAAATCACTTAAAACGTAGCTTCGGGTTTCCGCTACCATCGGCAGCATCTTATCCGTCTATGCTATATCGGTTCCGGTTCCCACTGCCTGCATTTGCGCCTTAACCAGACATTTTAGTTTCGGTACTAACTGGATGATAAGTGGTCCTGCTATTATCCAAGAATTACTATTTTTCGGGCAGATTACACAACTCGGCATGAAAATTGCCCCAACACTATTTCAGCATATTCTTATGAAAAATGATCCCCAGAATCCAAATATGACGCCCATTTTGCCCTATCACCCACCGTTTTTTAGGGACGGCTCCCTATTTATCTCTTTTCGGTAATTTAATGGCTATAAATTTGATTTTTAAGAGGGGGACGATTATTTTAACTGTTAAATATGTTATGAGGAGCTACATAGTTGGAAAATTCTAAAACATGAACATTTGCAGCAAGGGGAAAATTTGGGGGGGGGGGGGAGATTTGCCACTGAAATTATGTATTACATTTCTTATATATTTTTTAATCTATTATTAATGTTATTTATTAAACATTATTATTATTATTATTATTATTATTATTATTTTCTTTGTTTGTTTTTAAGTGTTAAATTAATTCTGTTTCATTCTCCAAATCAAATCTATGGCCATAAAATTACCGAACAGGGGTAAAAATTGGGGGAGGGGGTGGTGTCCCGAGAAAACGGTGGGTGACTGAACAAAATGGGAGTCATATTCGGATTCAGGAGGCCATTTTACATAAGAATCAGCAAAAATGGTATCAGTGCTTGATTTATTTATTTATTTATTTATTTTTTCAGCGTAGTGTTATTATCTTCACAAAAGGTGGCAGCACCAGACAATCTTACCAGTTTAAAAAATTTTAATTAATAATAATAAAATTATAAATTCAAATCTTGCGGTTTAGGATACTATGAAGACACTGAAAGATTTCCGTTTATCGATTAGCATCTGATCTATTAATTATTTGCAAAAAGTTACACTTTTGCCCTTATAGAGGTATCGAGGATCGAACCCATGATCTTCGAGTAATTAGCCTTACATTCTAATCAACTGAGCTAATGGACCACGAAAAGTTTCTTTAATTTTACGTTTTTATATCTAGAGATGGCCATTTCAGAAAATTATATATTTTAATTAATTAATAATAATAATAAACTAATCAAAATTTCTATAATTGAGCTTCGAGGTGCAAAATTCTATAGCTGGGCGATCAGTTGCCTGCCTACAAAGCGACATATCTTATTGTATGCGTAGAAGGTTATTATTAAAAGAAAACGACAACAACAACTAATTACATCTATAAATAAATTTTATTTATTAAAGAATCAGACATAAATTTAAGAAAAAAAAATCAAATGTGTAAGAAATTTTTATTTTATGAAAATTGAGGTATAATTATTAGATATAAAATCTCATTCTGATAGGTTTTGTCATGCATAGCAGGGTTGCCAAATTTGGCCTTTTTTTTATTCAATAGTCACCAATAATTTTGAGAAGTGACATTTGATATATATAATAAACTATCAGTCTTCGAAGTGATTAGTCAAACGTTAGAAATAAAAATTATTGATGACTACTGAATAAAAAAAAGGCCAAATTTGTCAACCCTGATGCATAGTCCGACTTTAGTAATGACTTCAGTAATTAAACGAAACTTCTAAATGTGTGGATTAAGTTCATAAATATATATAGAGGAGAGGAGGGTATTATGGAATAGTCGAGAAATATGGAATACCGAGGTTTCGGCTCTGATTAGTGCTGCTATCTCACCAAAATACCATGAATTACTCAAGAAGAAATCCCATGAAGCAATACAGCAAGAAGCTACCGGTTGTTGTTGTCGTACCATTTTCTATAGAACAAAGTATGTTTTGTGATTTTTAAAAGATTTTGCAAGAAAGTTTTCAAACCTTTAAACTTACTAGTACACATGTGATTTGAACATTGATGTTAAGCATAATGTATGCTCAAAGCATAATGTATTTTGTTATACATTGGTTGTTTTTTAGCTGAAAATATTTTGTTCATTAATTTAAAAGTTCATTCTTAAAGATGGCGTGTAGGGTACTATGCAATACTAGGTATTTCGTTGTATCATCTGAAATTGACTTCATGTATTCAACTAAAGAAACAGAAAATAAAGAATAAATATCTTCTGTCACAGAAAATTCTCCGAGGATGATTTTATGAAATCTAATTAGTTTTTATATGGTTTAAACAGTTTAAACCACCTATTCCATATTACCCGACTATTTCATATTAACCCCATTTGTAACTTTTTTTTAAAAGTAAAAATTTTATAGCAAAAAAAAAAAAAAAAAAATGGGATTTTTTTTTTATTGACAATTCATTACAAATAATTACACTATGTACTCATCATGATTTTGGGGATTTTTATTAAAAACAAGTAAAGTTATTTTAAGAAATGTAAATGGTATTCCATAATACCCTCCTCTCATCAAATACAGAAAGTAAATTTCATTTTGTAATGTATTGTTCTGCAAGAAAAAATAAAAAATAATAATTTTCTAAATAACATTTTGCGTTTCACAAGCAGAAATGATAGTTTAAAATGGTTATTCAATTCATTTTGTGTAAAATTAAATTTGTTTCTTAAAAAGAGATATGACAATTAATTAAACTTTGCAGTAATTACTTACAGACAGCAGAAAAATACTTAAAGAAAATATATATTTTTATTTTATATTACATTACTATGAAGAAAAAAAAAAAAAAATTATATTTATGAGTAAATTTTATTTAATAAAAAATCAGAAATGAAAAAAAAAAAAAAAAAAAATAAATAAATAAATAAAAAATAAATAAATAAATAAAATAAAGTTTAAGGAATTTTTTTTTTAATGATTTTTTTATATTTTATCTATATATTTATTCTTAAGTAGGGAAATTCATTATGATAAATTTTATCGTAAATTGTCTGACTTCAGTAATTAAACAAATATGTAGACTAAAGTCATAAACGTATATTTACAGAAAGTAAATTTTCTTTTTATAATTAATTATTATTGTTATTGTTATTATTATTATTATTATTATTAAAGGGGGGGGGGGGGTAGGTATTTAATATTTTAAATAACATTTTCATTTGATAGGCAGAAATGACAATTGTAAAAACAGTTGCTCATTTTATGAAAACTGAAATTTACTTCGCAAATTAGAAAATCGCTTTTTATAAGGAAGAGAAATTATTTATGATAATAGATTCCACTTTAAAATAATTGCTTAAAAATATTAAAAAGGTATTTAAAGAAAGGCTTTTTTTATTTCATGTTATATTATTATCGAGAATAAAAAAAAATTATATATATATATATACAGAGAGAGAGAGAGAGAGAGAGAGAGAGAGAGAGAGACGAACCTCTTTAACGTGAATCTCAGGGGTAATTAATTTTTTATTTATTTTTTTATTTATTTATTTTTTATTATTATTATCAGTTATTCATGTAATCAGTAATTCAAAATCTGACCTGTTAAAAATACAGAGAAAAATAAATGCATAGCAAATACATGAAGCAACACATCCTGTTTATTTAAAATAACATTACGAGTAATTAATTCTGTCCAATTTGAGAAAGGTAAATAAGAATAACAAAAACCTTTTAAATTGAATTATTTTTGTTTGGTATAACAAAAAGAGAAAATTACATCTTAAAATAACCTGTTATCCGTGATAAGTACAAACTTTGAATAAACAGCATAAAATGCAATAAACTCGCAACAGTTGTTTCGGTCGAAAGAACACATGACCCTTCGACAAGCTATCAAAGTAGACACGAGCGCTGCAATCAAAGCGGCAACGCACCTTACTCGAAAAAACTGGCATACAAAGAAAAATTCTTTATCATTATTGTTTATGGGCTGAAATTATTTAAATTGCAATAGCATCTCAATGTCCAATTTTATTGAACTGAAAATTTACATATATATTGTAGGTCAGCGTCTCACGAACTGTATACACTGAGGGGGAAAAAATGTACCGCACCGCCTTCATCTAGAACAAATAAATTGTCATTTTCTATATCAGTAAACTAGAAATATTTCCAAGTTATGCGTCTAAGATAAACAAATAAACTGAATAGACGAAATGATCGGGAATTTCTAGTCTATACTTTTCTAGATGGTGAAACAATATTATGAATATTCTGAATCACTTGCATTGAAAGAATTACACTTCACGGCATGAAAATTACCTCCCCACACCAAATTCTTATGTAAAATGTAATGTATTTGCAAATTCTTAAGTAAAATCATATCCTGATTTCGAATATGACGCCCATTTTGCCCTATCAACCACCGTTTTTTAGGGACGTCCCCCTAATTTTACCACTTTTCGGTGATTTTATGGCTATAAATTGGATTTTTAGGAATGAGTGCGGATTATTTTAACTGTTAAATATCTTCTGAGGGACTACAGAGTTGGAAAATTCTAAAACATGAATATTAGCGGCAAGGGGAAAAATTAGGCGGGGGGGGGGGGGGGGGAGGGGATTTGCCACTCAAATTATGTATAACATTTCTTACATTTTTTTAATCTGTTATTAATGTTATTTTTAAACCTTATATTTTTTGTTTTTAAGTGTCAAATATTTTTTTTCCATTCTCCAAATCAAATTCATGGTCATAAAATTACCGAACAGTGATAAAAATTGAGGGAGGGGGTGGTGTCCCTAGAAAACGGTATGGGTGAAATGGAAGCCATATTAGGATTCAGGAGGTCATTTTACATAAGAATCAGTAAGAATGGTATCAGAGCTCGAAATATATATATATAGGAATATATAAATGTAGAAATATATAAACAAATGAATGAAATTAAACCCCAAAAAACACTGAGATCTTCATCAGGGAGGTCCCTCAGTGTAGGGGTGAACGAGAAGTTTCTGAAAGGACAGTAGCTATAAGCTAATAACTATCCTTAGCCCCCAACTTCTCACCAAACAGAAAACCACCAATAACTGAAGAGAAATCAAACATACATATAATTTATAAAACTAGTAAAAAAATTTCATAAAATTATCAAATTGTAAAAGTTACAAAATTACATCAATTCATAAAAAAAAAAAAAAAAAAAAAAAAAATACAATAAAGAATTACTGAAGTTAAACAAGAAAGTATAGAATGAAATAAAAATATAACCCTTCATCTGGAAAACAAACTATCTTCGGCCGACGGGGCTACTCGTCAGTACTTAAATATCGCCCTTCAATGAGGAAGTAGAACAAACCGAGATAGGAAAACTCTGGAAACTCACAGTTAAAAATTGGGACGGGTAACAGTTAATTTGCAAGGTACTTTTTAAATCTTCAAGAGCATATTTTAAATTTTCTTCATTATTGCAGATAGTACGAATTCTTTTAAGCTGTGCGAACATAATATTTTTTAAAACTTTTCTACTGATATTTGAAAACCAATTAGTAAGACTATTAACTTTAAAATTAAAATCCTTTCTTTTATCATATAATCCAATGAGCCATTTATCTTCATTTCTCTTTATATTTAAATCTAGGAAAGAAATTTTATCCGTATCTGTACGGTTTAAAATTAATTCTTTAGGACATATTTTTCCAGAAATATTTTCGAAACAATTACAGTTAAAAACTATTAAATCATCAATATATCAGAAGAAAGTAATATTTATAAAAAAAAAAATTCGAAAAAATATAAAAATAACTTTGCGAAAGCACTCGAAAAACTCGTTCCCATTGGGATCCCCCTCCGCTGTAAAAAGTAATCTTTCCCGTTAAACAAAACGTTTTCGAAAATACAAATCCTGATAAGATTAATCCAGTAATTTTTATCACAATTTAAGTAGCTGCCAAATTCATCATAAATGCTTTCAAAAACTTCTCTAAAATTCTAATATGGGCTACTAGAATTCGTTTGCAAAGGGAATTAAAATTTATAAGGACGACACAAAACTATTTATACTAGGGTCACAATTTAATTTCTATATGTCAGTCAGAAATTTAATTTTCAGTGTAGATTTTGGTGAACCTAGCACTTATAGTTTTTTTTTTTTTTACAAGGATACAAAGAAAAGTCTTTATCATTAAGGCTTATGGGCTCAAATTATTTAAAGTTCGACAGTGTCTAAACGTTTTATTCGAGCGAACTGAAAATTTATATACATGGTATAACCACCGTTGCATAAACTGTATAAATTTTGATGAATCTAGCACTTATATTGTTTTTACAGAGACACAACGAAAAATTCTTTATCATTATGGTCTATGAGCTCAAATTATTTGAAGTGGAATGGCGTCAAATTAAACAACATATTATTTGTTAAAATATAATTAAACACTATTTTTTTTTTTTAGTTATTTAAAAATTTCTGTTGCTTTAATTTATTTAAAGAAACGTTAGTTACTTAATATTCACAAAAATCAATTAATCAAATAAAGTCGAGTGTATTCTTTCATTTGACTTTGATTTATATTTTTATAAAGGATTTCCTATTTATATAATGATCTAATATTATTTAGATATACAGATGATATTTTGGTTTTCATTTAAAAAACAACAATAACTACACTTTACCTATTAATTATCTTTTTAATCTGACTTTAACTAAAAATATTATGGAAAGTAATAAAATCAACTTTTTAAATAATAAAGTTAATATTGACAATGATAATTTTCAGCTTGATATTTTCTATATATATAAAAAAAATTTCATTTTATTTATTTATTTTAAATCTTGTCTACATAAAACTATTTATGATACTGCTTTACTAATTGCTTATAAAAAATGGAAAATCTTTGATCAGATAAAAATATAAAAGATATCTTTATAATATAATAAATATATAAAAATATAAAAGATATAAATAAAGATATCTTTGATCAAAACTATATCATTATCCTAAATGTTTAGATCTATTTGCAATCTCAACTGCATGGTAGGACTAAATTTCTAATAAATTCTATTTTCAGGTCTATTTCTTAGTATTTTTATCATTTCTTAATCTATTGTGAGGTGTTTGCAAAGCAAATAAATCGGTTGTTTGGGCTGGGCAGATATTTGATTAAGAAGAAGGGCGGTGTTGCTTAGCTTGGTGGTTTGTCTGAGTTGATGTAAAATATGAGTTTTTAGTATTCACTTAAATATAAATAATTTAGTTCAATTTAATTTTTTCATTGTATATTAAATCTAATTATACTACTAATTCCCTCATCTTTTTTTCATAATTAATAATTTTTGTTGAATTTAAATTTGATTTAATATTATGATGCTTCTATTTATTCCTTAGAATAAAATGATTAAATTAAAAAAATAAAATAAAATAAAATAACTATTAAAAATAATTAAAATAAATTTTAAATCTCAAATACACCTTTATATAATAAAATTAACGACAAAAACAACATAAGTTATTATTGTAAAAAAAAAAAAAAAAAAAAAAAAAAAAAAAAGGGGGGGGGGGGGTTATACAAATTTCTAATCTCAGTTATAATTAATGTTTTAATTGCATATAAATTTTTAATCTCAGCTGTAATTACTATTTTAATGGTATAGTTGGTCATTTAATCATACATTTTGTTATATCTAATCATATATTCGGTTACAGAAATTAGAAATAAACAAATCTATTATATTTTCTGTTTAGTAAATGCATAGCAGAATATTTTTTAGTTTAGGAGAAAAAAAAAGAGAGAGAGAGAGTTCAGTTATATATATATTTATTTTTAAAATTTAATCTTTGAATTTCTGTAATTTCTGAAAATTAAACTGTTAGTATTAACCGCTTTATTTACTACAACTTTGACGGTAAGATTATTGTACACTTGTTTTCTGTATAACGCTCTCCCACGTTCTTAATACATACTCATTGCAATGTTTTATTATTATTATTATTATTATTATTATTATTATTATTATTATTTAATATTGCTTATAATTTATGGTTTTTTTTTCTGTTTATTGAATACCTTTGTCATATAGGTAAATATAATGCATGAATTTATTTATTTATTTATTTATTATTATTATTATTATTATTATTTTGTCTTGTTCAATAATTTTGTTTGTTTATAGTTAAATACGACATCTATTATTTGTTAGCTTCACGCTTACAAATATACCAAAATTAACATATATTTTCAATAAATGAATTATGTCCCTGATGAAATTTTGATTATTATACGTTTTTCATTTTTCGGATTTTGTTTATTTTTAATTTCCCTTTAAGAAAAAACTTATGGAAATATTATTATTATTAATAATAATAATAAAAATTAAAGGGATAATTAGAAATGAACACCGTTTTCAACAAAGTTATCCTCGTAAAGGAGGATTTTTTTTTTTTTTTTAAGTGTAGAAAATAAAAATAGTTAACGTTTTTGTTGATAGAGGTTCACTGTATGTAACCGAATCACACATTTTATTGAAAAACTATATTTATTTGCCTGCAAATGTTGACAAACATATAACTCCTGTTCTATGTGTTCACCATTACGACAAATTACAGTTTGTAAACGAGTTACACCACTAGTGGCGCACCCAGAATTTCTGTCTGGAGGGGCTGAAGAATAATTGGGTCCTGTATAATAGGTTTATGCTTTATGGGCATATACGCACACACATATATATCGTAAAGAATCTGCTTTAAATATTTCTTTTGAAATAAATGAATGAAATTGAATTTAAGTTGAATTTCGCAATCGAGGAATTTATATCAGTATATAACATGTTAAGTTATAGTAGTTCGGTCAGTTAGGGTTGGCACTGAGCTTGCAAACATTAAGTTCTAGGTTCATTTATGATTTTAAAAATGTCGTGTACAATATGCAAGCTAGGGAACATAAAATTCGCCCGAAATGAAATGCCCCCCCCCCCCATATTTCCATTGAAAAAAAAATTGGATCAAATTTAATACTCTTTTGCGATATTTTACATGCATATGCAGTAACACGTAAGTAATTAAGAAATTATAATAATTATAGCCAAATAAAAGCTACAGTTGTGATATGTAGGAATTATAACAGAATTTCAGTGTGCATTTTTACATGGCTATTTTTTTTTTTTTAATTATCTGAAATATGGGGACGATACTTCTTCCAGGTTCGGATTGGTTAACAGAAACAAGTCGGACTCGTACTGTACGTGGGTGTTAGTCAACACAGCAAGCAAGGGGCAGAACCTCATGATATCCTAAAACATTTATTCTAATATATAATATATTACTTAGAATTTTAATTTATTCAGTTAGCAAATATTTCATGCGTTACCTTTCTGAGTTCATTACAGGATATTGTATTCCAGTATAATATATATATATATATATATATATATATATATAGAAATATGTAAACAAATGAGTGAAACAAATGAAATTAAACTCCAAAAAACACTAAGGTCTTCATCAGGGAGGCCCCTCAGTATAGGGGTGAAAGAGAAGTTTCTGAAAAGACAGTATGCAATTAGCTAATAACTATCCTTAGCCCCCAACTTCTCACCAAACAGAAAAACGCCATTAACTGAAGAAAAATCAAACATGTATATAATGTATAAAATACTAAAAAAGTTATAAAATTACATCAATTCATTTAAAACATTTACAATAATATAAGGAATAACTGAAGGTATACAAGAAAGTATAAAATGAAATAAAATAAAACCCTTTACCTGATAAACAAACTCACTTCGGCCGACGGGGCTACTCGTCGGTACTTAAATATCGCCCTTGAAATTAGCTAATTGTTACTGTACTTTCAGAACTTTTCTTTCACCCCTACACTAAGGGGACTCCCTGATGAAGACTTCAGAGTTTTCATTTATTTCACTCATTTGTTTACATATTCCTACATTTAAGTTTTGCATTTCCTTTTGCTGCAATTTTGCACATAGGTTTCTAATTCTCCTTTTGGTTTTTCTAATCTTTAAACTCATATATATATAAATTCATTTCAATAGTTTTCTATATATATGTATTAAGAAATTTGAATTTTTTCAATAGGAAAAAATTGCATCATCCAAAAATAGAGCTTAGATCTCAGTGACATCGGATGCAAAAATGAAAACTGTGCATTATCCTACTGTATGTTCTACGTACCGTGATAAAAAACAAAAATAAAAATAAAAATAAGTAAGTGATCCCACCCTCAGAAGCATCTGTAAAATATCTTAACATATTGTTATCGGGGTATTTTCCTATTTTGAACAGTAAACTACGCCTTTTGGCATTCCTCTAAATCGTTATATTTTTAGAGAAAATAATTTTACGTATTTGTGATTAAATCAATTAAATTTTATCTTCAGCAATTGATGCGAAATTTCACTAGTATGTAATGTGCTAGTGGCATATAAAGTATTTAACGAGTATGCAAATATCATTTTTAATTTAAAATATTGTTTTAGCGGAACGACTAGGAGCAGGGCTAATTTTTATTTTATATCAAACGAGAATTTTCATTTGCCAACGCAAATGTGTTAATTTTGCCCAAGGACAAAACAAACTTTCACAAAGATGCTATAAATACTCATGAATTAAAATATAAAACTGTATGAGCCTGCTGACAAATACATCCCTGCTTACTTCCACATTAGATTGCTTCTTCTGCCTGACTTTTTAGATACTCTCTCGATTTCATGAGAACAGTGTATGCTTTAGGACTTTAGGAGCTATCTATAAACTACAATGGAATGTCTAGGGTATATTTCAACTAAAAAACAAAGAACTAGTTCATTGTTTTTGTGTTTGAATGTAAGGATTTCAAAAATCCCTAATATTTAATGTTTAATTTATAAACTTTACTTTTGCTTACAATATCTGTGTTTGAATAATTTTTTTTTTTCATGATATCAAATTTTTTTTTTTACCATGTCAGCTGGTTCTGGAGGGAGCTTGAGCCCCCTAAGCCCCCTCCGTGGGTGCGCCACTGTACACCACCACTAACTACAGCTTCAATCAACGATTATTAGCTGAGGTAAAACATCTACATTAATAACTCTTTATTTACCAAGTCAGTATCGTAATGGACTCTTCCCAGCTTCGTCTGCTCAATCATGTGATAGAGGAAAACGAATAATCGAATTCTGAGAATTGAATTCAATTAAATATTGTTCATAAGAACAAAAATGTTAATATTTAATATAAAATAAAATAAAAGTAATATTGTGCATTTGTAAACAGTAGAATAGTTGTATTTGTAAATTTAATAATTTTTTTAAAAATACTTTCTGTGTTTATTTATTTTCAAATGTAAGAATCGATTATTATATGTTCTAGTTTAACTCTAACATTAACTGATCTAGCAATAAATAATAGCTTGTGGAATGTTTATGGATTATAATTTGAAATTTTAAAATGTTTTTATTTAATTTAATTGCATAAAGGTGTTACAACAAGTTAATTAACTTAGTTACTGGTCTAAATAGATGTACGCAGTACGATATTGCACTGTCACTGATTTAAGTACCAAAAATCAGAGTATTTAACAGGTTCTTCATGAACATCAATAACAAATATAAACTAAATGATGATTGTAAATGTATACAACAAACAAAAGATGATGAATACTGATATAAAATGGATTTAAAATGATGCTGTATTAAAAAAAAAAAAAAAAAAAAAAAAAAAAAAAAAAACACAGATTAAATACGATTGATCAAAAATAAGAATAGAAAATACGTTATTTCAGCAATCACTATAGATAAACAAGACTTCGTCTGCTATTTGTTTTTCCTCTATCATGTGACCTCTGACGTCAGGTGGGAAGAGCCCATTTAAATTTCATGTATGCACAGGCAGAAGAGGAAATAGAAAATGAGCTGTTAATCTCAAAACCATTTAATTTATAGACTCTCAAAATAATTCGGTCACAACTTTCTTAAAAACACATTTTAATATCTTTATATTGTGCTAAACTTACGAAATAAACGTACATTTTTAAGATGCAATAAAAGATGCTTCAGATGGTAAATGATGCGATTAACGTAAATGAAAAATTTACAGGACCACACAAAAATATTTGGGAAATTGCTGCAGATGCTTTTTCAATTGTATTATTCGTTTTCTACATTTTTCAATGATCTCAAAAAGTATTTATAACTTAGTATTTATGATGTGTCGAGTAAATACCGTTGAAAAGAGTTTTGTGAATTTTAAAAAATAATTTATGAAAATAAAATTGCGGCGAGACAGGCTGGCGAACTGATGCCATAAGCACTTTTAAACTTTAATAATAAGTACAAAACTTTGAATAAACACATAAAATGCAAGAACTCGCAGCAATTGTTTCGGGTCCAAAGAAACTCTTCGTCATTCGAAAAAAGTAGGCACTTGTGCTGCAAACATTCGTGCCTACTCGTTCGTTGCCACTTTGATTGCAGCATTTGAACCTACTTTGTTCACTTGACGAAGGATCGTGTCTTCATTTGACGCGAAACAAATGTTGCGAGTTCTTGCATTTTATGGTGTTTATGCAAAGTTTGAACTAATTATTACTTTTAAACACCAGTTTTCTAGGGCTTTTTTTTTTTTTTTTTAATAACTTTTAAACTTTGTTAGAAATTTAAAAAAATCGCCCAAACTATACAGAAAGAATGAAAGATACATTAAATCAAATAAAATCACTTTTCCAAAATTATTACATGCATAAAACTAGTATATTGTGGCCTCCCCAAGGCTCCTCTTCTATATTTTCCTTTTAAATTTACTTAGTACAGAAGAATAACACTGAATATCCGGAAAAAGTCAGTTTTATTCTCTATAAAAGAAATCTTAAAAAAATAATCCCCCCCCCCCAAAAAAAAAAAAAAAAAAAAAAAAAAGAAATATATATATATATATATATATATATATATAGATAGACAGATATAATTTTTATGAAGAAAAAATTTATATTTATATTTTAAATTATTACAGTTTGATCGTTCCGTCATTCATTTTAAAGGTCTTGACGAGTTCTTTTTAAGGATACCTAGATACCTAGTGAAAATTTGTCCTCCTTGACCATATTTTGGAGGAATTTAGGGAAAGCTATGTTTCTGTACAAACAAAAACAAACAAAAAAAATTCCCAATTGACTATTTTTATTATAAAAAAAAAATATATTTATTTATTTTTTAATTTCTTAATGATTCGTTAAAATAATTCTTTTATACACATTTATACGAAATATTGTCCTATAATGCAATGTTAAATTTAGAAAACATGGGATGGCAGCGCCATTTCTTGAACGAATTTTACCAAAATTTGAATGGCACTAATTTATGTGTTTTATTTTTCTGAGATGCAGTTGCTACAAAATTTCGTCACATATACGCAAAAACGTACAGACAGACATTTTCTAAATATGGTCAAATCGTGTTCTAGACCTTTCAAAACGTGTAAATCCATTGAAAACCCGTGGTCGAAAATTTTTATGAAACCAATACTTCTGTTAATACAGAAAGAAGTTAAAAAGAGAAAAAGAAAATGGCACAATTATTCTAATTATTTTCTCATGTGCGTATACGATATTTTTTTTTTTTTTAAGAAACTGGAATACATTTAGATAGAGAATATACAATATTAATAAATTTTAGTAACAAAGTATAAATTAAATTATGATTTAATTTGATAACACTGCTCGGCATGAAAATTGCCTCTGACACCATTTCAGCATATTCTTATGTATCCTTCAGCATACCTCCTGAATCCGAATAGGACGCACCTTTTGCCCTATCACCCACCATTTTTTTATGAATGGCCCCCTATTTTTATCCTTTTACGGTGATTTTATGACTATAAATTTGATTTTTAGGAGGGGGGGGGGATTATTTTAAGCGTTAAATATCTTCTGAGGGCTAACAGAGTTGGAAAATTCTAAAACATAGACATTTGCGACGAGGGGAAAATTTTGGGGGGAGGGATTTGCCACTGAAATTATGCATTACATATCTTATATATATTTTTTAATATGTTATTAATGTTATTTTTAAAACTTTATAATTTTTTTTTTTTTTAGTTGTTAAATTAATTATTTTTCATTCTTCAAATCAAATTCATGGTCATAAAATTATCGAACAGGGAAAAGAATTGAGTGAGGGTGTGGTGTATCTAAAAAAAGGTATGGGTGACTGGAAAAAATGGGAGTCATATTCGGATTCAGGAGATCATTTTACATAAGAAACAGCAAGAATGGTATCAGATCTCGATTTTTTTTTTTTTTTTTTTTTTTTTTTTTTGCAGACCAGTGTAATCCTTTTTGAAAATTCTAGGTAATTAAAAAGGTTCTTCATAATAATTTAATTAAAAATTTTATAAAACCGATAGTTTACGGATAGTTTAGCGGCAAAAGTTTCGTAATCAAAAGCGGGTTTCATAAAAGTTTAATGCGCCTTTTCATATTTATCACCATGCACTGTCATGAATTAAGATTTATTTCCTTGCTGCACTAAGAGAAAGGATTTCTCTTCTAAAGTTTACCAATGTTTTAAACTTGAATAAAATTAAAATATTTTGTTCCAACAGACATGTAAATCATATTAATGTTACACCTACCATATTATTCACATAAGTCGATTAGATTGATTTAATCGAATTTCATAATACGTTTTTTATCTTTTAATTATGCGCATTTATTTATAATTAACAATTCTGTTTGTTTATTGCTTCACGATTCCGAGAGACGTTAAAAACAAACCTTTTGACCTTTTATCACCTCGCTTTCTTACAAATTAAGGTTCACTTACACATTGCTGTAAGAGAAAATATTTGCTTCCCCGCTTCTTATGTTATAACTAAACGTTAATATTTTGCACTTACAACATACATAAATCATATTAATATTAGAAATGTTGTATTGTTGTTATTTAGCTAATTGATGTGTTTCTATCAACTTTAAAATAATTTTTATGTCATTTAAAATGACGCATTAATTAAGTTTTATTGATTTTATTTACATGAATATTTTATTATTACCAGTTATTATTATACTGGAAAGAGCATTTTGATGCTTTTTCAGATTTCTTGTAAGTTAAGATTTGCTTCCACAATGTTGTAAGAGAAAGCATTTCTTTCCTCGCAGTTCATGTTTAAGTTATTACTAAACGTTAAGATTTTGCACTTAGAACGCAAATAAATCGCATTAATATTAGACATGCCTTACTGTTGACATACGTAAAGTAATTAATGTGTTTGTACCAAATATAAAATCGTATTTTATATAAAATAAACTGATGCATTTATTTAATTTTATGGATTTTACTTACAAAGATTGTTTATAATTATCAAGAGACACTGGTTAAGATTATTTTGATGATTTATCAACTTGCTTTCTCGCAAATTAAGATTTACACAGTACTGTAAGAGAAAATATTTGTTTAACGTTAAGATTTTACACATAGAACGCAAATAAATCATATTAATATTAGAAACGTCTTATTGTTAAAATACGTCAGCTAATTAATGTATTTGTACCGAACATAAAATAAGATTTTGTATAAATTAAAATGCACTTAAAACGCAAATAAATCACATTAATATTAGACACGCCTTATTGTTGACATACGTAAACAAATTAAAGTGTTTGTACTGAATATAAAATCGTATTTTATATAAAATAAAATGATGCATTTATTTAGTTTTATGGATTTTACTTACAGAGTTATTTTATGATTATCAAGAGACACTGGAAACGATCATTTTGGCGCTTTATCAACTTGCTTTCTCGCAAATTAAGATTTACTTACACAGTAATGTAAGAGAAAATATTTGTTTAACGTTAAGATTTTGCACTTAGAACGCAAATAAATTATATTAATATTAGACACGTCTTATTGTTGAAATACATCTGCTAATTAATGTATTTGTACCGAACATAAAATAAGATTTTATATAAATTAAAATGACACATTTGTTTAGTTTTATTGATTTTATTTACAGGGATGTTTTATGATTATCAAGAGACACTGAAAATGATCATTTTGATGCTTTATCAATTTGCTTTCTTGCAAAAGATTTTCTTACAATGTGCTGTAAGAGAAAATATTTGTTTAACGTTAATATTTTGCACTTAGAAGGCAAATAGATCGTAATAATATTAGACGAGTCTTATTGTTGACATACGTCAACTAATTAATGTGTTTTTACCGAATGTAAAATAAGATTTCATATAAATTAAAATGATATATTTATTTAGTTTTATTGATTTTATGTACAGGTTTGTTTTCTGATTATCAAGAGACGTTGAAAATGATCATTTTGATGATTTATCAATTTGCTTTCTCGCAAAAGATTTCCTTACACTGTGCTGCAAGAGAAAATATTTGTTTAATGTTAAGCTTTTGACCTTTGAACGCAAATAAATTCTATTAATATCAGACGCGACTTATTTGTGACATGCGTTAGCTAATTAATATAAAATAAGCTTTTATGTAAATTAAAATGACACATTTATTTAGTTTTATTGATTTTATTTACAGGGATGTTTTATGATTATCAAGAGACACAGGAAACGATCATTTTGATGCTTTATCAACTTCCTTTCTCGCAAATTAAGATTTACTTACACAGTACTGTAAGAGAAAATATTTGTTTAACGTTAATATTTTGCACTTAGAAGGCAAATAGAAATAGATCGTAATAATATTAGACGAGTCTTATTGTTGACATACGTCAACTAATTAATGTGTTTGTACCAAATGTAAAATAAGATTTCATATAAATTAAAATGATATATTTATTTAGTTTTATTGATTTATGTACAGGTTTATTTTCTGATTATCAAGAGACGTTGAAAATGATCATTTTGATGATTTATCAATTTGCTTTCTCGCAAAAGATTTCCTTACACTGTGCTGCAAGAGAAAATATTTGTTTAATGTTAAGCTTTTGACCTTTGAACGCAAATAAATTCTATTAATATCAGACGCGACTTATTTTTGACATGCGTTAGCTAATTAATATAAAATAAGCTTTTATGTAAATTAAAATGACACATTTATTTAGTTTTATTGATTTTATTTACAGGGATGTTTTATGATTATCAAGAGACACAGGAAACGATCATTTTGATGCTTTATCAACTTCCTTTCTCGCAAATTAAGATTTACTTACACAGTACTGTAAGAGAAAATATTTGTTTAACGTTAATATTTTGCACTTAGAAGGCAAATAGAAATAGATCGTAATAATATTAGACGAGTCTTATTGTTGACATACGTCAACTAATTAATGTGTTTGTACCAAATGTAAAATAAGATTTCATATAAATTAAAATGATATATTTATTTAGTTTTATTGATTTTATGTACAGGTTTATTTTCTGATTATCAAGAGACGTTGAAAATGATCATTTTGATGATTTATCAATTTGCTTTCTCGCAAAAGATTTCCTTACACTGTGCTGCAAGAGAAAATATTTGTTTAACGTTAAGATTTTGCCCTTTGAACGCAAATAAATTCTATTAATATCAGACGCGTCTTATTTTTGACATGCGTTAGCTAATTAATATAAAATAAGCTTTTATGTAAATTAAAATGACACATTTATTTAGTTTTATTGATTTTATTTGCAAGGTTGTTTTCTGATTATCAAGAGACACTGAAAATGATCATTTTGATGTTTTATCAATTTGCTTTCTCGCAAAAGATTTCCTTACACTGTGCTGTAAGGAAAAATATTTGTTTAACGTTAAGATTTTGCCATTAGAACGCAAATAAATCGTATTAATATCAGACACGTCTTATTTTTGCATACATTAGCTAATTAATGTGTTTTTACCGAATATAAAATAAGCTTTTATGTAAATTAAAATGACACATTTATTTAGTTTTATTGATTTTATTAACATGGTTGTTTTATGATTATCAAGAGACGCTGAAAATGATCATTTTGTTGCTTTATCAATTTGCTTTCTCGCAAATTAAGATTTACTTATAGTTTGCTGTAAGAGAAAATAGTTGTTTAATGTTAAGATTTTGCCCTTAGAACGCAAATATATCGTATTAATATCAGACACGTCTTATTGTTGACATACGTTAGCTAATTAATGTGTTTGTACCGAATATAAAATAACCTTTTATGTAAATTAAAATGACACATTTATTTAGTTTTATTGATTTTATTCACAGGGTTGTTTTTGGATTATCAAGAGACGCTGAAAATGATCATTTTGATACTTTATCAATTTGTTTTCTCGCAAATTAAAATTTCGTTTCACTGTGCTGTAAGAGAAAATTTCTGTTTAACGTTAACATTTTGCCCTTAGAACGCAAATAAATCGTATTAATATCAGACACGTCATATTGTTGACATACGTTAGCTAATTAATGTGTTTGTAACGAATATAAAATAAGCTTTAATATAAATTAAAATGACATATTTATTTTGTTATTTTGATTTTATTTTATTTACAGGATTGTTTTCTGATTATCAAGAGACGCTAAAAATGATCATTTTGATGCTTTTTGAATTTGCTTTCTTGCAAATTAAGATTTACTTACAGTGTGCTGTAAGAGAAAATATTTGCTTAACGTTAAGATTTTGCACGTAGAACGCAAATAAATTGTATTAGTATTAGACACGTGTTATTGTTGACATACGTCAGCTAATTAATGTGTTTGTACCGAATAGACTATAAGATTTTATGTAAATTAAAATGACGCATTTGTTTAGTTTTATTGATTTTATTTACAGGGATATTTTACGGTCATCAAGAAGCACTGTAGACAATCATTTCGATGCTATAACAACTTGCTTTGGATTTAATAATACTAAATGAAAATTCTAATTAAAAAGCTTCTTCACAATTTAATAAAACCTGTTACGAACTGTTTAGCGATGAATATCACCGATTATGCGTGATTTTCACAAAAGTTTAATGTGGCTTTGCATTTTTTATCTCTTTACGCTGCCGTAAATTAAGATTTATTTTCTAACTGTAGCTAGACAAAGAATTGTTCTCCTAAAGTAAAGTAATGTTTAAATTTTAATAAATTTTAGAATTTTTCACAAACAGACATACAAATCATATTAGTATTAAACACATCGTATTTTTCACATAATCCGATTAGATTGTTTTAATCGAATTTCATGATGCATATTTTATTATTTAAAAACGTGCATTTATTTATAGTTAACAATTCTATCTGTTTATTACTTCACGATTCAGAGAGACATTAAGAATAAACCTTTTGACCTTTTATCAATTCGCCCTCCAGCGATTCACTTACTCATTGCTGTAAGAGAAAATCTTGCTTCCTTGCTTCCTATGTTGAGTTGAGTTATACTTAAAAATTTTGCACTTGCAATATACATAAATAATTTTATTGTTAGAAATATCTTATTGTTGTTACACAGCAAATTAATGTGTTTGTATCAAATCTAGAATAAGTTTCTATATCAATTAAAATGAATTATTTATTTAGTTTTATTCATTTTATTTACAGAGATATTTTTTGATTATCAAGAGGTACTGAAAAGAGCATTTTGATGCTTTATCAACTTGCTTTCTCGAAAATTAAGATTTAGTTAAACAATGCTGTAAGAGAAAATATTTCTTTCATCGCTTCTCATGTTTTAGTTATTACTAAACGTTAAGATTTTGCACTTAAAACGTAAATAATTCATATTAATATTAGATACGCCTTATTGTTGACATACGTTAACTAATTAATATGTCTGTATCGAATATAAAGTAAGGTTTTTTATGAATTATAACGAGTTATTTATTTAATTTTATTGATTTTATTTACAGGGATATTTTGTGATTATCAAGAGGTACTGAAAAGAGCATTTTGATGCTTTATCAACTTGCTTTCTCGAAAATTAAGATTTAGTTAAACAATGCTGTAAGAGAAAATATTTCTTTCATCGCTTCTTATGTTTTAGTTATCACTAAATGCTAAGATTTTGCACTTAAAACGTAAATAATTCGTATTAATATTAGGTACGCCTTATTGTTAACATGCGTTAACTAATTAATATGTTTGTATCGAAAAAAAGGAAGGTTTTTTATGAATTAAAATGAGTTATTTATTTAGTTTTATTGATTTTATTTACAGGGATATTTTGTGATTATCAAGAGGTACTGGAAAGAGCATCTTGATGCTTTATCAACTTGCTTTCTCGAAAATTAAGATTTAGTTATACAATGCTGTAAGAGGAAATATTTCTTTCATCGCTTCTCATGTTTTAGTTATTACTAAACGTTAAGATTTTGCACTTTAGAACGTAAATAATTCGTAACAATATTAGGTACGCCTTATGGTTGACATACGTTAACTAATTAATATGTCTGTATCGAATATAAAGTAAGGATTTTTATGAATTAAAATGAGTTATTTATTTAGTTTTATTAATTTTATTTACAGAAATGCAACTTGCTTTTGATGCTTTTGCTTTTGAACAGCTTGCTTTGAGCAACGTGCTTTTGAACAACTTGCTTTTGATTGAATAATACTAAATGATAATTCTGATTAAAAAGTTTCTACATAATTATTTAATTCACAATTGAATAAAACTGGTTATTTACGAACTGTTTGCGATGAATATCAGCTGTTATGTGATTTCGCAGATGTTTAATGCAGTTTTACATTTTTTATCATTTTGCGCTGCCGTAAATTAAGATTTATTTTCTAATTGCAGTAAGGGAAAAAATGTGTCTGCTACACTGAGAAAAAAAATATACGCTTTCATCTATAATGAATAAATGGTTATTTTCTAAATCCTTAAACTAAAAATATAGATTCCCGAGCTATGCGCATAAGGCACGCCAATAAACTGAATAGACGAAATGGTGGAGAATTTCTAATCTGCACATTTCTAAACAGTGAAACAATATTCTGAATATTCTGAATCTTGTATTAGGGGAAATTCTCGCTTGATTTTCTAGAATTGGGTCATAAACCAAGATTATAGCTGCTGAAACCCGCCTCTTGTATTCACATTTATTTGGAGATATTTTCAAATAGGTTTATCCTCGATAGTATAGGCAAACGCTCAAGAATTTTAATAGAGGTCTCTAGAATTCGCTTTCGAAGGGGACTACAAAAAAATTTATAAGAAATTTATAAGGATGACATGGAACTATTTTTTCTAGAGCCACAGTTTAGATTCTAGATGTCAGTTATAGAATTTTTTCTCAGTATATTGGCGTGCCTTATACTCATAGCTCGGAAATCTATATTTCTAGTTTAGGGCTTTAGAAAAGGACCACCTATTTGTTCTAGATGAAAGCGATATATTTTTTTTTTTTCTCAGTGTAAAGTATAGTTATGTTTTAAACTTTAATACATTTTAGAATTTTACGCCAACAGGCATGTAAAACATATTAATATTGCACATATCGTATTATTCACATAAGCCCATTAGACTGTGTTAATCGAATTTCATAATACATTTTTTTAACATTTAAGAATGCGCATCTATTTATAATTAACGATTTTATTTGTTTATTGCTTCACGATACCGATAGACATTAGAAACGAATCTTTTGACCTTTTATCAACTCGCTCTGTGGCAAATTAAGATTTACTTACTCACTGTTGTAAGAGAAAATTTTTACTTCCTCGCTTCTTATGTTATTACTAAACGTTAAGAATTTGCTCTTGCAACGTACGTAAATCATATTAATATTAGAAAAAATTTATTGCCGCTGTGATTTCGCTGACGTTTAATGTGGTTTACCATATTTTATTACTTTGCGCTGCCGTAAATTAAGATTTATTTTATAACTGCTGTAAGGGAAAGAATTTGTCTCTTAAAGTATAGTTTTGTTTTAAACTTTAATAAATTTTAGTATTTTACGCCAACAGGCATGTAAAACATATTAATATTGCACATATCGTATTATTCACATAAGCCTATTAGACTGTGTTAATCGAATTTCATAATACATTTTTTAAAAAACATTTAAGAATGGGCATCTATTTATAATTATATATATTCTATTTGTTTATTGCTTCAAGATACCGAGAGACATTAAAAACGAACCTTTTGACCTTTTATCAACTCGGTCTCTGGCAAATTAAGATTTACTTACTCATTGCCGTAAGATAAATTTTTTACTTCCTCGCTTCTTATGTTATTACTAAACGTTAAGATTTTGCTCTTGCAAGGTACATAAATCATTTTATTGTTAGAAATATCTTATTGTAGATATATATAAGCTAATTAATGTGTTTGTATATCGAATATAAAATAAGTTTTTATATCGTTTAAAATGTCGCAATTATTTATTTTTATTGATTGCAAAAATGCTTTAAGACATTGGTAATGAATATTTTGACGTTATATCAATTTGCTCTCTTGCATATTAAGATTTACTTACTCATTGCTGTAAGAGAAAATTTTTACTTTCTCGCTTCTTATGTTATTACTAAACGTTAAGATTTTGCTCTTGCAACGTACATAAATTATATTAATATTAGAAATATCTTATTGTCGATATATATAAGCTAATTAATGTGTTTGTATATCGAATATAAAATAAGTTTTTATATCGTTTAAAATATCACATTTATTTATTTTTATTGATTGCAGAAATGTTTTAAGACATTGGTCATGAATATTTTGACGTTATATCAACTTGCTCTTACATATTAAGATTTACTTACTCATTGCTGTAAGAGAAAATTTTTACTTTCGCGCTTTCTTATGTTATTACTAAACGTTAAGATTTTGCTCTTGCAACGTACATAAATCATATTAATATTAGAAATATCTTATTTTCGATATATATAAGCTAATTAATGTGTTTGTATATCGAATATAAAATAAGTTTTTATATCGTTTAAAATGTCGCATTTATTTATTTTTATTGATTGCAGAAATGTTTTAAGACATTGATAATGAATATTTTGACGTTATATCAATTTGCTCTCTTGCATATTAAGATTTACTTACTCATTGCTGTAAGAGAACATTTTTACTTTCTCGCTTATTATGTTATTACTAAACGTTAAGATTTTGCTCTTTTAACGTACATAAATCATATTAATATTAGAAATATTTAATTGTCGATATATATAAGCTAATTAATATATGATTTATGTTAATATGTGTTTGTATCGAATATAAAATAAGTTTTTATATCGTTTAAAATGTCGCAATTATTTATTTTTATTGATTTCAAAAATATTTTAAGACATTGGTAATGAATATTTTGACGTTATATCAACTTGCTCTCTTTCAAATTAAGATTTACTTACTCAATGCTGCAAGAGAACATATTTCTCTTCTCACTTTTCGTGTTTATTTTATTAGTAAACTTTAAAATTTGGCTTTAAACGCGCATTTATTATATTAATATTAGACTGTGTTATTCATGAGATAAAAACATCAGATTAATATGTTTGTATCGAACTTAACATAGATTTTATCATTTGAGAAGATGCATTTATTTATTTTTAGCAATTTTGTTTCTGAAATATCCCATGATTGAGATAGACATTAGAAGCATGCATTTCAATGTATTATCAATTCAATTTCTTGCAAATTACAGTTTACATATTCATAGTTGTAAGAGAAAATATTTGCCTCCTGGTTTCTTATGTTTAAGTTATTGCTAAATCTTAACATAAAGTAAATAAATCGTGTTAGATATGTCTTATTGTTATGTGTTCATATAGAATACAAAGCATGATTTTATATAGTTTAAAAGGATGCATATTTTTATTATTTTTATTTTAAGTGATTTGTTTTTAGAAATATTTTATTATTATCGAGAGACATACTGGAAACGAGTATTTTAATATTTTATCAAATCGCTTATTTGCAAATGGAAATTTATTTACTCATTTCTCTAAGAGAGAATTTTTTTGTTTTCTCGCTTCTCATGTTTAAATTATTAGAAAATCAATATTTTGCACTTGGAACGTAAATAAATCATATTAATATTAGACATGTCTTATTGTAGGCATATATCAGCTTATTAATGGGTTATATCGAATTTAAAATAAGATTTTATATTATTTAAATTGATACATTTATTTATTTATAGTGATTTTGTTCTTAGAAGTGTTTTATGATCAATACGAGATAGTGACAGTGAGTGACACTAGGCCATGCCCGAAGCTGACATCGGAAAAGAGCACTTTGATGTTTTGTGAACACCCTTTCTAGCAAATTAAGACTTTTTGTTCCATAAGACAGGCATTTCCGTATATTATCAACTCAATTTATGGCAAATTATAGGAAACGTACTCCCAGCTCTAAGAGAAAATATTTGCCTCCTCGCTTCTTATGTTTAAGTTATTACTAAACATTAAGATTTTGCACTTAGAAAGTAAAAAAAAAATCATATTAATATTACACATATCTTATTGTTGACAGAGTATAGCTAAGTAATGTGTTTACGTTGAAAATAAATTATGATTTTATGTAATTTAAATTGACGCTTCTTTTTTATTTTTAGCGATTTCGTTCTCAGAAATGTTTTATGATTATTAAGAGACACTGGAAACGAGCATTTTTGATGTTTCTTTCATCTATTTCCTTTCTCGCAAATTAAAATTTATTTACTCATTGCTGTAAGAGAAAATACTTGCTTTCTCACTTCTCATATTTAAGTTATTACTAAACCTCAAGATTTTGCTCTGAAAACGTAAATAGATCGTGTTAATATTAGACATGTCTTATTGTTAACATACGTCAGTTAACTGATGTGTTTCTATCGAATATAAAATAAGCTTTCATCATTTGAGATGATGCGTAAATATTCTTTTAGAAAGCTTTTACATTAAATCAATTTGTCTATCTGTCTTTTTTTTCTGTCATTCTTTAATATGAATTTAGTGTAGAATATTCATGGAACCTTCTGGAAAAATTCAGAAGCTTCATGAAATGTGCTAGAAACTTCATGGAAACGTCCAGAAACTTCATGAAACCTTCCAAGAACTTCATAGAAACGTCTAGAAACTTCATGGAAACATCTGAAGCCTTCCTAAAAAGATCCAGAAACTTCATGGAACCTTTTAAAACTTCATGGAAATGTCTAGAAAATTTATGGATCCTTCTTGAATCGCCATCGAAAGCTATAAAAACTTCATGGACGCTCTAAAAGAATTTGGCTTTCAAAAAACTTTCGGAATTTTCTAAAACGTTTCAGAGCTTTAGAAAAGGTTTTTAGTTACATAGTTGGAATGCTTTTATTTTAAATCGGTTTGTCTGTCTGTTTGTTTGTCTGCCATAAATTTTATTTGACACGAATTTTGTGTAGAATCTTCATGGAACTTTCAGGAAATGTCTAGAAACTTCATGGAAACGTTTAAAAACCTCCATGGATTCTTTTAGAAATTTCCTTGAAACATATAAAAATTTTGTGGAAACGTCTAGAATCGTCTAAAAAAAAGTCTAGAAACTACATGGAATCTTCTGGAAATTTCATGGAACTTTATAAAATCTTTATGGAACCTCCTGGAAACTTCGTAGAAAAAGCTAGAAAACTCATGGAACCTTCGAGGAAAATTTGCTTTTCAGAAAGCTTTAGAATTTTCTAGAAGTATCTAAAATTTCTAAAAGGTTCCAGAGTTTTAGAGAAGTTTATTTTTAATTGTATAATTAGAAGGCTTTTATAATAAACCATTTTGCCTGTCATAAATTTTCTTTATTACGAATTTAGTCTAGAATATTCCTATAACCTTCTGGAAATGTCTATAGAAACTTCGTGCAATCTTATAGAAACTTCATGGAATTTTATAGAAAATCCATGAAATCTTCGAGAAATTTCATAGAACCGCCTGGAAACTTTAGGGATACATCTAGAAACTTCATGAAACCTTCTAAAAAAATTTGGCGCATCTAGAAGCTTTCAGAATTTTCTGAAGGGTTCTAGAGCTTATAATTTTTTTTTTTTTTTAGTTACCTAGCATTACAAAGTTTTTTAGTTAAACAACTAAAAAGCTAAAAATAAAAGAAGAGTAAAAAAAAAATATATATATATATATTTTTTAAATAGAATGCTGTTATAGAGGGGCCTTAAAAATAGGAAAATAAGGAAAATTGTGATCACCTTGAAGAAAAAAAAATTGAAAAGTGTTCATTTGACAAAGGAAAAATTAACTCCTGGATATAGTTGCCAACTGAGCACTTTTTGACAACTGGAAGTTTTCAATAGAATTTTACTTTATTAGTGAAAACCGTTAAACTTAAATAAAATAAATATTTGTGTTAAAATTTCCCACTAGCCAAAAGATGCTAAGTTGGCAACTATGCTCTTGGAAGAAAAAAAAAAAAGTCTTCAATTTTGAATGTTTTACAAATATATTTTGTCTTCAAGAGGATCATAATTTTCCTTATTTTACACTTTATAGGGTGTCTCTATGAAAGCATTTTATTTTATTTATTCTTCTTTTATTTAATAATTTTGTTTTTTGAAATGGAGATGATTCCGAAAGATATTGGAAGAGAAAGATATTGGAGGAAAGCGTTTCAATTTATTATCAAGTCACTCTCCTGAAATTTATCATTTAATTATTCATTACTAAAGGAAACATTTGCTTTCTCGCTTCTTATGTTTAAGTTATTACTAAACATCATGATTTTGTCCTTACATGTGCAAAATCATATTATATAATCGATATCGTATTATTCATATGCATATAAGTCAATTAAATTGTTTGAATCTATTTTCATAATATGTTTTTTATCAAGTAAGAACGCACATTCATTTAATATTAACAATTCTATTTGTAGAGTGATTCACGATTCTGGAGACAATAGAAGAAAACCTTTTGACCTTTTATCAACTCGTTCTCACCAAATTAAGATTTGTTTACTTACTGCCGCAAGAGAAAATATTTGCTTCCTCACTTCTTATGTTTACGTTATTACTAAGCGTTAAGATTTTGCACTATAATAAATAAATCATATTAATATTAGACTGCTGACATTTATCATACATGAGCTAATTAACGCGTTTGTATTAAATTGTACTAGAATATTGTGGTCATTGTGAAACTTTTTCTGCATTTGCCTATACAAATTCAAGCAATACAAATTATTTATTAAAATTATTTTCCTTGATCAACGCAGGGGATTTTTGTCTTAGAGAAGTATAACGTTGAATGTGGGAAGAAAGTCAATTTTGTGAATTATACAATATATCTGTAGTGATAAGTATAAAGGATTTAAGTCCATATTTTTGATTTTTCAGGAGACGAAAAATAAAGTTTAACTAGCTAAAAACAAATCAGAAGAATGGATTAGGGAAAAGGTATTTCGTTGATTTTTACACTTTATACCATTCAGTGGTTGTCAACCTTCATTTAATAACGGTAAAAATTGAATTAAATATTTTATACCATACATGAATGGTAAATTTCTAAATTGGTCCTTTTTTTACCAATGGATTTTCTCAAAGACTAAATGATATAGAATTAAATCCTTTATACCAATCGATAGAGAATTTTTTTCTGAGTCTGACTATGAACTTAACTCAAAATCGACATTTTTGGACTTAAATCCTTTGTACTTACCAGTACAGATATATATATGAGGAAATGCTTTTTTTTAATCACCTAGGATTTTTTCTTTTTTTCAAAATGAAAAAAAACGATAAATTTGTTCAAATTTATAATAGATCTATAATTCAACAATTCGCGATAAATACAGGGTGATTATAATTAAAGTTACGATTTCAAAACGCTATAATTTTGAAACTACCCATCAGAGCGATTTGATATTTTACCAGAGCAATCGAGAGGCAATGAAATTTTGTTTGGCAAAAGAAAAAGAAAAAAAAAAAGTTCCAAAAAGGATCGTTAATTAGCGGAAAAGTATTTGTTTCATGAAGCTCCTCCTTTTTTCTATTTTCACTATGACTGTTTTCGCTGTAAACACGTATTCTTGTCTTTTTTCTAAAAAAAATTGCAGTAAACTCTTAAAGTCTACTGTTTCCTGCACTGTTAAAAAAATGCAGAAAAAATACAGAAATTCTCTGTAATTTCAGAAAAAAAGTCGTAAATTACGGAAAAATTACGTAGACAAAACGTATTTTACGACTTTTTTTCTGAAATTACAGAGAATTTCTGTATTTTTTCTGCATTTTTTTAACAGTGTGTTATGACATTGTGTTTCTAACAACATTCCTGTGTTTAATGAATCCATTTAGGCGTTTAGGGCCCATTTAGGGGCCTATCCATTTAGGCCATTCATTTAAGGCCTAATCCATTTAGGCCATTCATTTAAGGCCTAATCCATTTAGGACCCTGACATTACCCTCCGAGGTAGCACATAACGTTGTTTTTCGTTGCTATAACCAAGTTTTCACTGTTCAGACTTATTTTCAACGCTATAACAACGTTATGTGCTACCTGGGCTGACAGCGCCATCTATAGGAACATGTCGGAACTACTTTTTTCCTCCCCCAAAAAAAATTTCATTGCCTCACGATTGCTCTGGTGAAATATGAAATCGCTCTGATGGGTAGTTTTAAAATTATAGCGTTTTGAAATCACCCTGTATATTGAGGCGTTGCTTTGAAATAAACTCCTTCCAGGGTAGGGAAGCGATGTTTTTCCATATACTAACTTTTCTCCTAGTTGGCTATTAGTACAATTAATATGCATATATATATAATTTCGCATTGAAAAGGTAAAAATAATTCTCATTATATACATTTATAAAAATTTTTGTCCTACGCTGTCACATTAAAAATTCTGAAAAAAAAAAATAGCTTGACAAAGCTACTGTTGAACGACTGATACCCAAATATAATACGCACCAATTTAAGTCAAGCTCCAACTAAATATAAAGTTAGGTTAAATACTGTTGTTTGGTTCGTGAAATACATCTCCACTTAATTTTGGATACACACACACAGACAGATATTTTCTAGAAAAGGTCAAATCGTGTTCATGCAATCTCCCTACGTCTAAATGCATCGAAAACTGGAAGTCAAAAATTTTCAGAAATCCAAACTGAGAAAAAATAATATACCGCCTCCACCTAGAGCCAATAAGTAGTCATTTTCTGAACCTTAAAATTAAAATATAGATTTACAAGCTATGCGTATAAGGTTTAAAAAAAAAAAAAAAAAAAAAAAAACTTAGATAGTCAAAATGATCGAGAATTTCTAGTCTATACTTTTCTAGATGGTGAAACAATATTATGTATATTATGGAGATTACGAATATATTCGGAATATTATGAATTCTTTGTAATACAAGAAATTCTCGCTTGATTTCCCAGAATTGGGTAACTATTATCTCGGTATATATACCAAGATAATAGTTACTAAGCTTCGCCTCTTGTGTTCGCATTTATTTGCAGAGATTTTTAAATAAGTTTGACTACGATAATACAGGAAAACGCTCTAGAATTCTGATAGGGGTTTTTAGAACTCGCTAGCAAAGGGAACTAGACTTTATAAAGATGACTTGGAACTATATTTACTACATTGTAAACTAGTATGGTGTAGCCACCACATGACATTCTTCTATATAATTTTACACAAAATCTATTCAATACAAATTGTTTATTAAATTATCAAATTATTTTTCATTATAAATGCAGACGATTTTTATCTGGTAGAATCATATCACTAAATGCCGAAATAAAGTAGTTTTTTTTGCAATTACCAGAAGATATGCGATTTTTTCTTTCTAAGTTTTTTTTTTTTTTTTTTCGTTAAAAGAAAATAAAATCAATAACTTTGTTTTAAATTATCACAGATCTATAGTTCAACCATTTGTTTTAAAGGTATTGACGAGATCTTTCGAAAGATACCCATATTGAAAATTTACTCCTCTCGGGGGTGTACTTCCCCCCAGGGGGGGGGAAGCGATGCCCCACATGCACAAAATTTTTATCCTAGTTAACTACTACTATTATCAATAATTCATATTAATTTTACAATCACACGTTTAAAATAACTCTCATTATTTACATTTATACGAAATTTTGTCCTATACTGCCATGTTAAAAATTTAGAAAAAAATATGATCACAGCGCCACCTGTTGCGCGAATGATCCCCAAATGAAATCAGCACCACTTTATATTAGGGTCCAACTAAATACCAAATTGGGTTAAAAATTCCTTCATTGGTTCGTGAGATACAGCGTCTACAAAATTCGTGATACACACACACTGACTCATAGACAGACAGACAGACATTTTCTAAAAAGAGTCGAATCGTGTTCAGGACATCCCAAAACGTGCAAATCCATCGAAAACTGGAGTTCGAAAATTTTCACGAATTCAATACTTTCTCTATATATACATATAGAAGAAAGTAAAAATGTGTCCTATTTGCTGCCAGAAATTCTCTGTAATTTGAGAAAATACGTTCTGACAACGTAATTTTTTCGTAAATTACTCGTATTTTCTCAAATTACAGAGAATTTCCGGCAGCAAATAGGAATTATTTTTCACAGTGTACAGACACAATGAACGTCAGTCGCAGAAAAAGTTTTCAGTGAAATACTTTCTTTTTATGGATATAGAAGAATGTAATAAGTACTTTTTAATCAATTAAGAAGTCACAATTATTTATTTTTAGTATATATATTTTTTTAAATGCCCGATGTTTCCAAGACACACTGCAAGCAAGCATTTTAATATTTTATGATTTTCCTCTGTCGTAAATTAAGACTTGCTTGATCATAACGGAGAGATTTCAACACTTTTTCTGTTTATAATATTTATAATTTTTTAAAGTTTCCAATTATACGCGTATAAATCATATTAATAATAAACGTACACTGTAAAAAGAATTCCGTAAGATTACGGGGAAAGCCCGGCATCAGAGATTCCAGACAAAATCCGTAAAAAAAAAAAAAAAAAAAAAAAAAAAAAACATTGGTTTTACGGGCAAAATGTTTTTTTACAGGCATGTAACGTAAGTTAAGGTTATTATAAACTTAATTTACGATCTAAGCGTTTCTTTTTACGGGCTCTGTCTTAAATCTCTGCTGCCGGGCTTTCCCCGTAATCTTACGGGATTTTTTTTTTTACAGTGTACTTCTAGACGAGGTTTAAAGACTGGTCATCTGATCAGAGATCGTGAGAACACGAATTGATTTTATAAAATAGTGCAGGTGGATAAAGAACGGAATATATTTCGTTACCAGTTTCACAGGAGGGTGACTGTTCTTTCCCATCCAAATATATGATTCCTTCCATGCAGAAAATCTCATTTTTCTGGCAGTACTCCAAGATCAATTTTTAAATTGTGGTTACGCAGTATCTTCTTGTTATCATATACACAAAGAGACAAAAAAAAAAAAAAATAAAAATAAAAAGCTATATTACAGAAAAATTGACTCCTTTTTTTTATTGTAATAACTTTAAAACTAATGGTTGAAACAAATAAAAATCTCAAGTTTGCATAATACCAAAGAGATGAAATGATAAATATATGTACATTTTCGATTTAGTAATTCGCTTTATAATATTTTTATAATCCCCTCTAAGAAGTACATAATAAAAATCTGCATAAAACTTCCTTTTCAAATGTAATATAATAAACGTATACTTTGTATTCTATTTTGATTTATTACATGAAATACGCAAGTTATGTTTTAATATATGAAATAAAACTATTTATTTGGTAGATCTAAACAATTACTTAATAAAAATATGTATTCTGCATTGGGTAATTCCACCTTCACATGGAATTACTGCTTTAATGCGCAATGGCATAGTATTATACAGTTTTTTACTTTCCGAACACTATAGTGAGGAAAGTATTGTAATCATGTTAAAAATCCGAATTTGAGATTTTGATGCTTCTATACGTTTCGAGGTCCCCTGAGTCCGTTTCCATTATTTTTACGATGATGTATGCATGTGTGTGTGTGTATGTATGTGTGTATGTATGTGAGTGAACACGCTAGCGTCTAAACGCTTTGTTCGAATGAGCTGAAAGTTGATACGTATATTGTAAGTCACCATAGTACGAACCCTATAGATTTTGGTGAATCTAACACTTATAGTTTTTTTTACAGAGACACCAGAAAAAATTCTTTATCTTCTTTATCATTAGGGCCTATGGGGCCAAATTTTTAAAAGTGCGATAGCGTTTAAACGCTTTATTAATCTGAGAAAAAAAATTGTACACATGTTATAGGTCACAGTTGCACGGACTGTATAGATTTTGGTGAATTTAGCACTTACAGTTTTTTTACAGGGGCACAAATAAAAATTCTTTATCATTATGGCCTATGGGGCCAAATTTTTAAAAGTGTGATAGTGTCTAAACGCCTTATTAATCTGAGCAAAAAAATTGTACACATGTTATAGATCACAGTTGCACCAACTGTATAGATTTTGGTGAATTTAGCACTTACAGTTTTTTTACAGGGACACACAGAAAAATTCTTTATCATTATGGCCTATGGGACCCAATTTTTAAAGTGCGATAGCGTCTAAACGCCTTATTCAATTGAGCTGAAAATTTATATGAATATTATAAATCACTGTTGCACTAACTATAAGCATTTTGGTGAATCTAGCATTTATAGGTTTTTTACAGGGACACAACGAAAAATTATTTATCATTATGATCTTATGGGCTCAAAGTTCAGTAGCGTTAAATAAAACATCGTGTAATAGAGAAAAATACTCAAACACTCTGTTATGGTTTTCTCTCTTTTGTTTGTTTAACCCTTTGCGGCGCAAGACAATTTGAAACATTTAAATTATACTGCCACCGGAATTCATGAACTAAATTAAACTAAAAGAAATTTTAAATTTTAAGGTTTAAAAAATCGGCCTTTTCTGATATGTTATAAACGTGAATTTTTGCTAAAATATTTCCGGGATGAATTTTTGCAGCTGGATCTTAAATTTTGCGTCCTCGTGGCAAGGACACCGCGCGTTAAGGGGTTAACAACTCCCCTTTCTTTACTTTATCTACAAAACTGTTAATTACTCAATGTTCGGAATGTCGAGTGGAGTCACTCCAGATTTTTTTGTATAAATATCAGAAAGAGTAGTATCCAGTAACAATAATTCTTTGGTAAGATTCTTAAAAATCAGTTTTATTAACTTTTAAATAATTTAATGGAATTCAGATAATTAATCCCGGTTTGACGCGTCACGCTTCCCTATAAAAAATAACTATAAATGATACTCACACAATATCTCACAATGAGTAATGTAATATAAATTATTATTACTAAAAACACTTTAAATTAATTAAGTTCACTAGATAACACTGGATAACAATTTTACATTGTATCCCCGTGAATATACTATCAGTACAAAAAACCCGTAACGGGTTAAAAGTTTGTGACGCCGGTACTTTATGACTATAAGAATTTGAAATATGAGTCTTAAAAATAATGATATCAAATTTTAAGTGACGCTTTGCACTTAGTTAAAATATACATTGATTTTCTTATTTGATCATGTACTTTCTACTTTTATTTATATTTATAATGCAAACGTAATATTTTTATTTATTTTTCCGACTGAGTGAAAATAATGCCTGGACCGGGACTCGAACCCCGGATCTTTGACTTACAAGGCCAAGGCTCTACCAATTGAGCTATCCAGGCCGATATCCCGGTCAGCATTACTCACTCAGACAACCTTTTAGGCAGAAACAATCTGGTCTATCATTTAGATAGCTCAACAGAAATAAGCCGCAGGAAATGGAAAACACCATTAAACAATGGGAGAATGAAATACAATTTTTAATAAAATCACACAATCAACTGTGGAAGAAAATCATATTTATAGAAATTTAATTTTTCCGACTGAGTGAAAATAACTCTTCTTCCACAGTCTTCCACACTCTTCTTCCAATAACTCTTCTTCCACAGTTGATTGTGTGATTTTATTAAAAATTGTATTTCATTCTCCCATTGTTTAATGGTGTTTTCCATTTCCTGCGGCTTATTTCTGTTGAGCTATCTAAATGATAGACCAGATTGTTTCTGCCTAAAAGGTTGTCTGAGTGAGTAATGCTGACCGGGATGTCGACCTGGATAGCTCAATTGGTAGAGCCTTGACCTTGTAAGTCAAAGATCCGGGGTTCGAGTCCCGGTCCAGGCATTATTTTCACTCAGTCGGAAAAATTAAATTTCTATAAATATGATTTTCTTCCACAGTTGATTGTGTGATTTTATTAAAAATTGTAATATTTTTAGCTTCAAGATCAGACAGATATTCATTTCAATATTCAATTATTCATTTCAATAAATTGATTTATCTTTTGCATCACGCTATCCAAAACATAGTATATCATAGTATCCAACTGAGTGAAAATTTGCGCAAAGAGGTAGTGTGACGTAAAGAAAACATTTACACAGATTTTACTTGCAGTTTTGGATAGCGTGACGCAAAAGATAAATCAATTTATTGAAATGAATAATTTTAATTTATAATGCAAACTCAGTGAAAGTATAATTATTTGACAGTATATTTGAAAATTAAAAGCACTGTTTCAATAAGTAAATATACTTTATTAGACAAAACAAAAGTAGTTTTAATGGAATCTAAAAACAAATCTTTTAAAATAACACCGAGGCACCACTGGAATTTTTTATATCATTCCTTTTAAAACTGTTATTTTGAATTTGAAATGTGAATGAAAAAGCATCAGTGAGTGTATATTATATATCTGTCTGATCTTGAAGCTAAAAATATTACGTTTGCATTATAAATATAAATAAAAGTAGAAAGTAAATGATCAAATAAGAAAATCAATGTATATTTTAACTAATTGCAAAGTGTCACTTAAAATTTGATATCATTATTTTTAAGACTCATATTTCAAATTCTTATAGTCATAAAGTAGCGGCGTCACAAACTTACAAAAATTCCGTGTTCGCTTTCCGAGGGAAAAAGTCCCTTTTAGCCTTGAACTGTCATAGGTGCTAGAAAACGATTAGCGCTAACCCCAAGACATCCGATCCGCATTAGCGGATCGGACAGGGAAGTCTGAATTAACTGTTATCTCTCACCTTCTTTCTTCCATTGAGTTTTTCTGAAACATTTTTGAACCTTTCGAATATTTGAATTTGTATTCAAAGTCATGAAATTTTCTCTTTTCACTTACGAAAAATTAAATATAGTGAGATCGACTACTCTGTTTTTTCTGTTAAAGTGATTAAAATATTGAAATTGAAACTATATTTTAATGTAGTTGAAACAGTACAGATAATTTATAGAAAAACAGCTATTTTATTCAATATAGAATCGTAAAAGGTATATATTGCTCCCATAATAATAATAATTTTTTTTTCCAAATTGAAAATAGTTAAAGTAAATATATATATGTATATAATATATGTTGTGTTATACCAAAGAAGAGACCACTTTGTCATAGGAGAGATGAAATTCTGAAATTTGGAAGTGCAGAATGGAGAAGAATTGCAGAAAACAGGCCAATTTGGAATGTCCTAGGCAGTGGCGCACCCAGAATTTCTGTCTGGAGGGGGCTGAAGAGTAATTGGGTCCTACAGTATAGTAATAGGTTTATGTCCATATATGCAGCAACGGCGGCTAATGAACCGAAAATAGATGAAGAGCTGAGAAATAACATTTAAGTAGTTTTAATGCATAATTTTAATTAAAAATACTCATTTTATTTAAATGTAAATTTATACTCTATAAATGAATACAATGTAAAATATTAGGTGAAATGGCTCTTCACCTATTTTCGGTCCATGAGCCGCCACTGGTACGCAGACATATGCATAGTAAAGAATCTGTTTTAAATGTTTCTTTTGAAATAATGAATGAATGAATGAAACTGAATTTAAGTTGAATAGCACAATTGTGAAATTTATCTCCGTATATAATGTGCAAGTAATTCGGTCAGTTGGGGTTGAAATTGAACTTTCGAACATAAAGTTGTAGATTCAACTATGATCAAAAACTGTCTACGATCAAAATCTTCTAGGTCCATCTACGATCAAAAGAATATGACAAGCTGATGAACATAAAATTTACTCGAAATGAAATGCCCCCACCCAAATATTTCCATTGAAAATAAAATTTGATCAATTTTAATACCCTTTTGTGATGCTTTATTTGTATATGCAGTAACACTTAAGTAATTAAGAAATCTTAATAATTATAGCCAAATAAAAGCTGCAGTTGTTATAAGTATGAATTAGAACAGAATTTCAGTGTAAATTTTTACATGGCTATTTTTATTTAATTATCTGGAGTGTGGGGCGATGCTCTTTCAAGGTTCGATTAACAGAAACAAATCGGACGTGCAGTCTTCGTGGGGGTAAGCCAACACAGCAAGCAGGGGGCAGAACCTCTTAATATCCTAAAACATATATTACTTAGAATAGTTTGTTCAGTTGGTAAATATTTCAAGCGTTACCTTTCTGAGTAATATCATTACAGGATATTGTATTCCAATAATATAATATATATTTATTAAATTTGAATTTTTATAACAGGCAAAAATTTTATTATCCAAGAACGGAGCTTAGATCTCAGTGACATCAGAAGCAAAAATGAAAATTGTGCTTGGACCCTACTGTATTTTCTACATACTGTTACAAAAAAAAAAAATAATAATAATAATAATAATTAACCCCATCCTCCCAAGCATCTGTAAAATATCTCAAAATATTATTATCAGGGTATTTTCCTATTTTGAACAGTAAACTACGCTTTGTGGCATTTCTCTAAATCGGTATATTTTTAGAAAAATATTTTACTCATTTGTGATCAGATCAATTAAATTTTATCTTCAGCAATTGATGCGAAATTTCACTAGCATGTATTTGTACTAGATGCATTTAAAGGGTTTAACACGAATATGCAAAGTCCATTTTTAATTTAAAATTTAGTTTTAGAGGAACAACTATAAGAGCAAAGCTAATTTTTATTTCATATCAAACGAGAAATTTCATTTGCCGATGTGAATGTGTTAATTTTGCCCAGGGACAAAACACACTTCCACAAAGATGCTATAAATACTCATAAATTAAGATACAATAACTGCATGAGCTTGGTATCCCCTTTTCCTGAAAAATACATCCCAGCTTATTTCCACGTCTGATTGCTTCTTCTGTCTGACTTTTTAGATACTTACTCGATTTCGTGATAACAGTATATTCTCTAGTTTAGGACCTTAGAAGCCCATCCCTAAAAATTGCAACTTCTTTCAACTAAAAATCAAAGAACTAGTTCATTGTATATATGCAATGCACAAAAGGACGAATTAACATTTTAAAACTTTAAAATACCTTGCAAATCCTTTCACTTGAGCAGCTTTGGATATATTTCGACTCGCATAAAATTCGCGGTCATCTTCAGCTGTTTGTTATGCTGCTCTGCTGATCTTCGTCTTCATCCTCTTCCACATCATCCTCTTCACCTCCTACGTCATTCTTTCGTCGATGTTTATTTATTATGTGTTGCCAATCCTCAGGTATAATGCTATGCTCTCTTTCATTTACGGCCGTGTTAGATGTTAAAATTTCCAAAGCTTCTCTTTTTAGTGCATAGTTATGCTTCATATATCGGAATGACGAAAAGAAAAATAAAAGACCGCGAAATAGAACACATCAGCGACCTTAAATACAATAGATGTTCCACCGCTTTATCACGCACGCACAAAACTAACCCAATAATACCTGAAACCTTAAAAACCATTAAAATAGCTCCGTATAACTCACATAACTATGCACTAAAAAGAGAAGCTTTGGAAATTTTAACATCTAACACGGCCGTAAATGAAAGAGAGCATAGCATTATACCTGAGGATTGGCAACACATAATAAATAAACATCGACGAAAGAATGACGTAGGAGGTGAAGAGGATGATGTGGAAGAGGATGAAGACGAAGATCAGCAGAGCAGCATAACAAACAGCTGAAGATGACCGCGAATTTTATGCGAGTCGAAATATATCCAAAGCTGCTCAAGTGAAAGGATTTGCAAGGTATTTTAAAGTTTTAAAATGCTAGTTCATTGTTTTTGTTTTTGACAGTAAGGATTTCAAAAATTCCTAATTTTTAATGTATAATTTATAAACTATTTCTGCTTACAATATCTGTGTTTGAGTAGTATTTTTTTTTTCATGCACATCTGAAATTTTTTACTATGTCAGCTCGTTCTGGAGGGGGCTTCAGCCCCCTAAGCCCCCTCCGTGGGTGCGCCACTGGTCCTAGGTTAATAATAATTTAAATAATAAAGCAACATAATTTCTTACTTAACAACTTAATATTTCTAGCATTAATTAAAAAATAATTACATTTTTTCTAAAATAATAATAATAATAATAATTTTTAATCATTCATAAATTTGTATAGATAAAAGTTAGTTTTATTTAAAGTTGTAACTAATTTTATCAACATTTATTTTCAAAACTAGGGGGTTCTGTCCGCTTAGTTCATCCATCAACCCCCGACTTGCTTCGCTTATGAACCCCTGCTGGGCTTTACCCGCCTATTCGCTGCTTTGCCTTTCACTGAATATCAATGTGCATAATACAACACAAAAGCAGAACAATATTATAGGAATCCTTATATTCTCAATGTCAAATTGAAATACATCATATTTAATAAATACCTTTTTTTTTTTTGTTTCTCTTTTTTCTTTTTTTTTAATGAAATATTATGCTAAAAAACAGTTTTTTTCTTCTTTTTTTAAATAAAATTTATACTGTCAATTCAATGCTTATATTAGATTCTATATTAGTTATGAGGGTGATTTTTCAGTCGGAAAATTTACTTGATTTTACTGATAAAATTTAAACTTTCACTTGTTGACAAATTTTGCAATATTTGAAAAAAAAAAAAAAAAATAGAAAAATAAAAAAAAAATGGATTTTTTTTTAATTTTTTCTTTTTTTATGTATTTTCTTTTTATTTATTTATTCTTAAAGAACAGTGACAGTAATTATTATTCAAATAATCATATATACAATAAAGATATATATATATATATTTATTTATTTATTTAAAAATTTAGATAAACAATAAATATATCTAATGAGCTATAAAAAATAAATTGTTAAAGCAGTATTAATAATCTTCTTATAATTTATTTTTTAAAATAAATATTACAATTTTGATAAAAATGAGTCGATATATTTGTAAAAAGTGTTGTAGCTCTCTAATCTTATTTGCTTATTTATTAATGAATAAATAATTAAGAGAAATCTTTTATTTATTTATTAATAAAAAATAATTGTTATTTATTTTTAATTTAATATATATATAAATTAAATTCTTTATATTATATATATATATATATATATATATATATTATATATAATATAAAGAAATAAATTTATTGAAATGATAAAATACACACAACACAGTACTTCAAACGTTAGCACACTCGTTACGTCTAGTAACTAGACCTGAAGAAGTCCATGAGCAATAATGCTAGGATGAAACTCTATCATGTTTTTATATTTTTATATTGTAAACTTTTAAATTAAACCTTTTGACTTGAGATTTAAACTTGTAAAGTACTGTGTTGTGTGTATTTTATCATTTCAATTTATACACGTGTAAAAACGATTACTCATCTAAATAAATTTATTATACACTTAAAATTTTATTTAACTCATAGTGATAAAACTCTGACCCATAATTTATTCAATAGAAAACCGTCTTCCTATTCACCCCCCCCCCTCCCCGAAATTAAAAGGATAAATGCATGATGGACAAAGTTTAGCAATGAAAAACTGTATTTTTTAAAATTATTTCTTAATTTTAGAGAGGGCGAAAAGTCGGACAAAATGAGAAAGAAATATTGGGAGCGAGCTTTCCGCAAACCTTTCAGCAACACCTTACCTGGTCACTTCAATTTGGGTGTTTATTGGACAACAGATCATGCCGCTATTGAAGAACTACAATTTTACCGATGGCTAAAATTCAGCATCTTCTGAATATTTTAGTTTTGGAACTATGTATCAGCGAGACCAAGTAGCATATTTTTTCTTGCGCTTTGAATTAATAAAAAGTAAAATTAAATTACTTGATTATCAATTGTATTATAAAAAGTATTAATAAACTTAATTATTATGAATGCTAACTAAATTTAAAGTTCAATTTAAATTAATACATAAGACAGCAAACTTATAATTATATTTTGCGTCAATATTACAATTCAGACAACAGAAAACCATTTAGAACTGCAACAAAGCTGTGAAAATTTATTGTAAAATAAAGCAATAAAAGTTTCAAAGTAAAAAAAACCAAAATTTTACCAATCAAATTCAAAATGTACATTTCATAAACGAACAGAAAATTTTATGTTAATAATACATGACAAAACAAGTTTAAAGCTACTCATGCATTGACATATTATAATTTCTCAATTAGCATTCTTTCAAATGAAAATTATAGATTTTATGGAAAAATAATAATTTGCAGTTAAATTCAAGGTCGTGATTTCATAAAAAGTAGCTTTATTATTTTTATATAAATTTAAATAACACACAATTACACGAAAAAGAAAATATTTGACAGAAAGGAAAAAAATAGTCTAGTGTGTCACTCACACGACTTTCTCTTACCCTGAAATATAATATTATAAATACAGGTTGCAGATTAATAGGTAAGATAACGAGTACTGTTATGTAAACGTGTGTTAAACAATTCAAATTAGGCTTCGGAAGAGTTTAATATGATAATTAGTTCTGTGTGAGGGGGGCTACCGCCCCCCTCAACCCCCCGTTTCATTAATGCACATATATTTATATAGAATTTAATTCGGCTATTAAAAAATAATTCTGTTTTTAAAAAATAATTTATTAAAATTATTATTTAAAAAAATTATCTTTTATGATAATGCAGACGATTTCCATATTAGAGAAGTATTATAACACTAAATATCCAAAAAAAGTCCATTTTATTCTCAATATTAAAAAAAAAAAAAAAAAAAAAAAAAAAAAAAAATGCGATTTTTTCCCCCCTAAGTTTTGTTTTTGTTAAAAGTAAAAAAAAATCGATAACTTTGCTTTAAATTATCGCAGATCGATGGTTCAACCATTCGTTTTAAAGGTATTGGCAAGCTCTTTTGAAAGATACCCATCATGAAAATTTACTCCCCTCGTGGGGGGACTTTCCCCCAGGGGGGAGGCGAGGCTACTACATACACATTTTTTTTCCCCTGTTGACTATCTCTATTACAAAAAATATATATTCGTTTCATTTGGTTCAGTGCAGTCTATTGACGTTAAACTCTACTTACCTGCAATTTCCCCCATAAATGTATTTGTATACTTTTGAGTGTCCTTGTACACGAACAATTTGCTTGATCTTTATGAAAAGTTTAGTGTAGCATCCTTATATCATACACATTTAGAATACCAAGTTTGAACTTTCTGCCATAATTTGTTTTTGAGATATGCTGATAACAGACACACAGACATACACACAGACCATTTGCTAAAAACATGATTTTCGTATTCAGGGGACCTCAGAACATGTAAATATAACAAGAACTCGCGTTGGAAAATTTGGCCCCAAAACAATACTTTCTCTACCTTATGGGTAAGAGAAAGTAAAAAAAAAAAAAAAAAAAAAAACCTAAACAGAAGAGTGAAAGATTGATAGAAAGAATGAACAATGATAACTTGAAATATTGAAAAACTAAAAGCAAATTGTTATAGAAAGTTTTAGATCAAAACTGTTTATAATGTTTCTTTCTTTCAATTTTATTATATTTTCAGCTTACGTGAAAATCAGTAACAATCAAGCGTACAATGTTTCTGTATAAAAACTTACATGCTGCAATAAAACTATTTCTATTGTTATTCTTTAAAACAAACATTAAATAAATAAATAAAAAGTTTCCTAATACACGAATTCCCTAGGCATTGGGAGTGATTAATTGAAAATATTTTCTATTCAAAGATATCGCCATAGAATATAATTTATTTTATTTATTAATATACCATAGGGGTATATACCATAGAATATAATTTATGGGTATATACCACGAAATTTCGCCTCCCAATTTTAATGATTATTGTATTATTCTTACATTAAAAATAATCTGGTGTATCACTCACACGACTTTCTCTTACCCTGAAATTTAATACTATAAATACAGGTTGCAGATTAAGAGGTAAGAGAACGAGTACTGTTATGTAAACCTGTGTTAAATTATTCAAATTAGGCTTACGAAGAGTTTTATATGATAATTAGTTCTGTGTGAGGGGGGCTACCGCCCCCCTCAACCCCCCCAACCCTCGTTTCATTAATGCACCTACATTTATATAGAATATAATTAGGTTATTAAAAAATAATTCTGTTTTTAAAAAATAATTTATTAAAATTATTATTAAAAAAAATTATCTTTTATGATAATGGAGACGATTTCCATATTAGAGAATTAGTATAACACTAAATATTTAAAAAAAAAAAAAAAAAAAAAAAAAAAAAAAAAAAAAAGTTAAATTCTCTATATTACATTAAAAAAAAAAAAAAAAAAAAAAAAAGTTAAAAGTAAAAAAAAAATCCATAACTTTGTTTTAAATTATCGCAGATCGATGGTTCAATCATTCGTTTTAAAGGTATTGGCAAGCTCTTTTGAAAGATATTATGAACATTTACTCCGCTCGAGGGGGGGGGGGACTTCTTCCCCAGGGGGGGAGGCGGGGCTCCTACATACACAAATTTTTTTTCCCTGTTGACTATCTCTATTACAAAAATTATATATTCGTTTCATTTGGTATAGTGCAGTCTATAGATGCTAAACTCTACTTACCTGCAATTTCCCCCATACACGTAATGTATTTGAATACTTTTGAGCGTCCCTGTACAAGAACCATTTACTTCATCTCAACGAAAAGCTTACTGTAGCATCCCTATATGATACACATTTAGAATACCGAGTTTGGAATTTCTGCTACTATTTGTTCTTGAGATATGCTGATAACAGACATCCACACAGACCATTCTTTAAAAACATGATATATAACATGTAAATATAACAAAAACTCATGTTCCAAAATTTGACACTAAAACAATACTTTCTCGACCCTATGGGTAAGAGAAAGTAAAAAAAAAAAAAGATATTTGCAAACACTGATCAACTTTTTATAAATGTATTTATAATAATAATAATAATAATAATAATAAATGCTCCTGTTTAATTTACTTTATAATGGATTAGTAAAAACAGAATATTTATATGCAGGAACTTTTGGAACACACAGATACAACGCCCCCCGCCCTCCTCTCTCTTTCATGGGAAAAAAAATATATATATAGATAGATAGATAGGAATTTTCATTTGAGTTTGGTTTGTGATAAGTTAGCGGATACGAATCAGCTTTAAAGTTGATAAAGAGTTAATGACATCCCAAAAATCTTTTTCTATTCCATAACTCTTAAAATAAACAAATGATGTAATTAAAGCATTTGGGATATTTATTATAATGCTTCAAATAACTGACTTTTTTATATACTGTCATTAGTGGCAATATATCTAATGTCCTTTCAAATGAAAATTACAAATTTTATATGAAAATAATTTATTAAATTCGAGATCGGGGAGATAACTTTACACTTATTTGGAAAAAAAAAAAAAAAGTCGTTTTACACACAAATTCCTTGTACATTTACTTTGGTAGTTTTCAAAACAGATAACCACTACACTTCTATTTATAGAGTATCCAGGGTACCCTTCCCTCCAGGTAATTAACGGAAAGGGGAGGTTGAGAAATTCGCACTAACAGTGGGGAACAACTAATTTAAAATAACTAAATTTAATACTGGATTCTCGGTAGTGCAAATTATTGCGCTGTCTTAATTATTAGCATCTCTTATAAAATTATATATATATATTTTGTTGATATAGAGCGCTTGTATAATCTTTTATTTATATTAAATAATATTAATAATGAATAGGTAAGATTTCACTTACCTGGATAAGACAAACAGCACTGGTACACCATGCGTCCAATTAATTGTTTAATCCATTGGATATGCACATTCTTGATTCACGATCAAGCTGAAAAATAAACTTATGAACATTTTAAACTATTAGTTTTCATGTGTGAATAATGATTGATTTTAGGATTCCTTTTTTCCTTTTTTTTTTTTTTTTTTTTTTTTTATGCAACTTTAATTTTCTTGATTAAATACAGATTTTATAATAAATGTGTAAAATAAAATATATAAGAGCGTTTTCAAACGCCCTGCTAAGTTAGAGCTACATATTCACAGAAAAACAGCATTACATCTACGTGACAGATTGAAATCAAGCAGAAGAGAGTTTCATAAAATGATGACTGGACAGTTTTACTTCCTCCTTTAACTGGGAGTGCCGCGTATTTTTCTCTCTACGTCTGCATTGAAATTTACTCGGGATAACTGATAGTCTTTAAGACAATTCTTGATTAAAATAAAAAAATATCGGTCACACAAATGTCAATTTAATGTTGTTTTGTGACACCCCTACTTGACCGGTATTTTCAATGTTCTCCTAAATTTAGTTTGTTTCTTAAAGTCTTAAAAGCCGGCCCTGGTAGGGGTTTTGTAAAGATGTCGGCAATCATTTCGTTGCTGGGGATGTATTGCAGTCTGATGGTTCCTTCTTCATACAATTGTTTAATTAGATGAAATTTGACGTCGACATGTTTTGTCCGCGCTTGATATTTGTCAGATTCAATTAATTTAATCGCTGATTGGTTATCTTCATAAATTGTGATTGGTTTTATTTGATTTAGATCTAAGTCATTTAAAAGTCTAATGATCCACAGGCTTTCTTGAGCAGCGCATCCTGCTGCTATATATTCCGCTTCTGCGGTGGATTGGCTGACACATTTTTGTTTTTTAGAGTACCAATAGATGGGATTATTCCCAATAAAGAATACGTTTCCTGTAATGGACTTTCTGTCCTGGGGGTCGTTCGCATAGTCAGCGTCCGCATATGCGGTTAGTATAGCAGGATGTTCATTGTCATATTTTAATTTTAAATTTATTGTTGTTTTGAGGTACTTTATTACTTTCTTAGCACTTTCCCAGTCACATACTCTGGGTCTTTCGTTGTGTCGAGATAAAAGGTTGACGGCAGCACTGATGTCTGGTCTGCTGACAGTGGCTATATATAGAAGTGCCCCTACTGCCTTTCTATAATCAGTATTGTCAGTTAAATAATTTTCATTCTTATAATCCTTTAAGTAATTTGTATCTATGGGAGTATTAGTGGGTTTCGCATTTTCTAAATTAAATTTATTTACTAATTGTTTAATCTTGTTTGACTGATCTATTAACAAAGTATTGCTGTCTGGTCGTGTTATATTTATTCCCAGATAATTAGTAACGCTCCCAAGGTTGGTAATACTATATTCGCGCCTAAGTTCTTCTATTATATTGTTTATATCATGTTTGGTTCCAGCAATTAATATATCGTCTACATACACTAGTATGTAGACGGTTTTGTTATTTGTGTTTCTTTTGTAAAGGCATTTGTCAGTGGAACTTTGTGTGAAATTCAACTTTGTTAATGTTTCGCTTATTTTTGAATTCCAAGCCCTGGCTGACTGTTTCAGCCCGTAGATGGCTTTGTGTAATTTACAGACTTTATGTTCTTCACCGGGATTTATGAATCCCTCCGGTTGTTGCATGTAAATTGTTTCTTCGAGCTCACCGTGTAAAAACGCGGTTTTTACATCCAAGTGGTTTAATTCTAAGTTTTTATATAGGGCCATTACAAGAAAAGATCTAATTGTCGTATGAGACGCCACCGGGGCGAACGTCTCGTCATAATCTACCCCATACTTTTGGCTAAAGCCTTTGGCGACAAGCCTGGCTTTATATTTTTGGATTTCACCCTTATCATTATATTTCGCCTTGAATGCCCATTTTGAGCCTACTATGTGTGTGTTAGGGGGAGGGTCTACTAATTCCCATGTATTATTTTCGTTTAAAGAAGCAATTTCATCTTTGGCTGCTTTTAGCCAATTTTCCCTTTCTATGGAATTTTGTATCTGCAATATTTCATTGAAGGTTTTGGGTTCGTTTACGTTCATAGTATTTGTCATTAAAGCAAATCTGTCAGGTGGAACACCTTTGTTAGCTCTTTCCGACCTTCTCGGAATTGTTCGATCTGTTATGTCATGATTAACATCCTCAGTTTGGTCCGAATTTTGATTTATTTCATTTAATATTACCGGGAAGTTATTTTTATGATCGTTTGTTTCGCTAGAATTCCCTTCATTCGTATTATTGTTTGTCTCTAACAGTTCATTATTGATATACTCGAAATTATCATCTTTTGTTTTTGTTTCAACGAACTTTACCGTTCTACATATCCTAACATTATTATCTATAAATACTCTATAACCTTTACTTCTAAGGTCATAACCAACAAGTATTCCTTCCTTTGCCCTGTTGTCAAGCTTCCCTCTTGTGGTTTTGTGAGCATACACATATGCCTTACAACCAAATGATTTTATATGCGAGAGATTTGGTTTATTTCCATTCCATTTTTCATATGGTGTTTTATCGCATGCACTCGTTGGCAATCTATTCTGTAGATAATTAGCAGTCATAAGGGCTTCACCCCAAAATTTATTTGGCAAGCTGCTTTGTCTTAACAAACATCTGGTCATTTCAACCAATGTTCTATTTTTTCTCTCCGCCACACCATTTTGAGGAGAACAATGCGGTACTGTTAATTGGTGTTCGATTCCTTCATTCGCGAGAAAGTTTTCAAATTCATTGCTTGTATACTCTCCGCCGTTATCGGTACGCAATATTTTTATTTTCCTGCCGAACTTGTTTAAAGTCAACGCATAATATTGTTTAAATTTATCAAACACCTCACTTTTATTTCGCAATAAGTATGTAAATGTGAAACGACTGTAGTCGTCTATAAACGTTAAAAAATAATTTTTCCCTCCTATTGTGGAAGTTTGAAAGGGTCCGCAAACATCTGAAACAACTAGATCTAATGGTTTTTCTGCCCTAAAAGTTGCCTTTTTCGGATATGTGTCATCCTCCAATTTTGAAATGATACAGATTTCGCATTCTGTGTTGTGTTTACATTTATTTAGCTCTATTCCGGTTGCCATATTTTTGTCGACGAGTTCTTTTATTTGTTGTAGATTTTTATGCCCTAATCTTTCATGCCACAATTTAATACAATTCTTGTTTTCGCAAGCTTCTACAATATTTACACTTTCGGAAAATTTTTCGCTCGTTTGTAGTTCATATAAATTATCTGTCAAGTTCGCCTCTATATAAGTTTTATTCCCGAATTTGATTTTACATTCATGATTTTTAAATATAGCAACACAACCATTCTCTGTTGCTTTCTTTACCGATATTAGATTTGTGGCTATATTGGGTATGTATAAAACCTCTTTTAAAGTAATATTGTTTATTTCCTTATCCGAGTTAATTACCTTAAGATTTACGTCGCCGCAACCCTGTGAGACTACGGAGTGCCCGTTCGCTAGCATAACACTAACCTTTTCGTTGTCTTTCAGATTTGTAAATTGGTTTATGTCGTTGCAGATATGCCTGCTACTCCCACTGTCGACTATCCATGAGTTATGCTCAGTTTTATCAATGATAAACGTAAGATTCTTTAATTTGTTTTCAGTTTCCTTTATGAGTTGTGTTTTATTTTTGTTTTTGTACTTGCTGGGATTATTACCGCTGTTATGAAAATTATTATAACTTCTTTGGTTATGATTTGGTCTGGCGTTTAAATGCCAGCATTCGTTACGGGTGTGTGAATTCTTTCCGCAAAAATTGCAATGTTTACTTGGTGGTGTTTTACGCTTAATTTGAGTTTTATACGCGTTTTCACCTTTTGTTTGGTGATTTTCTGTCCTTTTAATATATTCGTCAAACAATTTATTTTTAATGTATTCTGGTGTAAGTTCTTCGTCATTTCTGGCTTCGATAGCCGTTATCAGGGTATCATAACTAGGAGGTAGCGAGCACAACATTAACGCTGATAAGTGCTGCTCATTTATTTTTTCTCCTATCGCTAATAATTTGTCCCTTAACTTATAAATACTAGATATGTGTTCTATCAGATTTCCCCCTTCTGCTAGTTTGGTGGAATATAATTTTCTGAGTAAGAATAATTTGCTGCTCAGATTTGCCCTCTCATGTATATTTTTAAGTGCATCCCATGTTTCCCTGGCTGTGGACAGGTGTTTTACATGCACTATCTGTGTATCTTCTATAGCTAAGTTAATTATGGCGCTCGCCTTTCGATCTTTAGATCGCCATTCATCAGTTAATGGGTTTGGGGGCGCTTCTATAATAACCTGGAAGAGATCCTCCTTCGTGAGGAGCATTTCAATCTTAAACTTCCAGCTGTCGTAATTATTGGCATCTAATTTCTCGACGTATGTTGTTTCCTTTGCGGATGCTGCCATTTTTGTTATTTATTTAATTTATCGAAATATACTATTATATATTATAATATATTGCGTATATTTATAATAGTATTCAAACAGAGCAAATTTACTGAGTGTTTATCAATGTCTATCAGTTATAAAAAATTTATGTTTAGTTATGAACACATACCAGTTGATTTCAGTATATAATAATTCACAGTTATACTATTTGTATATATATAATATGCTTAATTGAATTTCTTCAAACATATAGATTAATTATATTTCATAATTTCTTTCTTTTTAAGTCCCAGTGCTGTAATTTTATTCGTCGTTGCGCTCTTTATTTATTATTTATGAGACCCTTTAATTAAGAGAATCGGTCTCATAATCTAATTTAAAATAACTAAATTTAATACTGGATTCTCGGTAGTGCAAATTATTGCGCTGTCTTAATTATTAGCATCTCTTATAAAATTATATATATATATTTTGTTGATATAGAGCGCTTGTATAATCTTTTATTTATATTAAATAATATTAATAATGAATAGGTAAGATTTCACTTACCTGGATAAGACAAACAGCACTAGTACACCATGCGTCCAATTAATTGTTTAATCCATTGGATATGCACATTCTTGATTCACGATCAAGCTGAAAAATAAACTTATGAACATTTTAAACTATTAGTTTTCATGTGTGAATAATGATTGATTTTAGGATTCCTTTTTTCCTTTTTTTTTTTTTTTATGCAACTTTAATTTTCTTGATTAAATACAGATTTTATAATAAATGTGTAAAATAAAATATATAAGAGCGTTTTCAAACGCCCTGCTAAGTTAGAGCTACATATTCACAGAAAAACAGCATTACATCTACGTGACAGATTGAAATCAAGCAGAAGAGAGTTTCATAAAATGATGACTGGACAGTTTTACTTCCTCCTTTAACTGGGAGTGCCGCGTATTTTTCTCTCTACGTCTGCATTGAAATTTACTCGGGATAACTGATAGTCTTTAAGACAATTCTTGATTAAAATAAAAAAATATCGGTCACACAAATGTCAATTTAATGTTGTTTTGTGACAACAACCACCTGTGAAGTGATGGATCACTGGTCTCGGAGTACGAAGATTCAACTTTAAAATAAAAATGTCTGTTTTATTATTAAAATATCTCTTTTTCATTTTAATAAAAATTCAATATTTTTAAATCAATGCACAGATAAAAAATTGAAGTTATTAGCCTCGTGATTAAAATTTCAAATATCTCAAACAGAACTGAGTAAATTCCAGTTTTTTGATGCCTTGTCTAATTTTCATGATAATGTTTGAGTTTTGAAATTAAATTAAATATTAATATTAACTTTAAAAAAAAAAATGCCCACTAGTCTAAAATCTAAAGACCTTCAAGAATTGCATGCAAAAATCCAAATTCGAAAATCACAATTTTCTTTTGAGATATTTTTAGAAAACTGAAGGTCCTTAATTCCCATAGGATTAACATGGAGAAAGGATGTTGGAGATTTCACTGATGTACAGCCTTAAGGGTTTTTTGTACTGATATCATTACTTTTTAGGGGTTATTGATCAAAAAATTAAAATAAGTCCTTCTGGCTCCTAGGAAGGGTGAACTGATTTATTTTTTATTATGAAGTTGCCACCATTTCTTTTTTTTTCAAGATGGCATCTATAATTTATTAATGGACTTGGTGGATTTATTAATGAAGGCTTGTATATATGAAGTTTTAAGCAAATCGGTTCATAGAACCTTTCTAATGTAAATTTGAAATTTTCAGTGGGCTGGCACAGAGAAACAAGAGGGTAGATTAAGTTGGCAAATGAACATAACAAATACATTTCTGAGATAAATCCACACTACAAATTTAGTTTGAATTAATTCAGTATTTCAAACGTTATCATGCTGACAAATTTTCAAGTAGCCTGCCACTTGGAAACAAAATAAAGAAGCTTCGCACTAGAAAAAAATATTGAGTGGGATTCTCAAACTCTTTAAAATAATAATAATAATAATAAGTGGGAAATTTCAAATTTAAGTTAGACTTACGTAATTTACATTTTTCAGTTTCTTTTTAGAGAATTACAAATGCAAATTAAACAATAATAATAATAAAAAAAAAAGTCAAGTTAATGTTAAAAATGGAAATTTATTTATTTTCTTTTCCCTTTTGAGACAAAGTATAGATACTGCTCCAATATTCACAATTTAAATTTTCATCAAAGTGCAGGTAAAAATTATTTCATAAAAATATTTGGTGGAAAAAAATAGACAAAATATAAATTAAGCTCTGCATTTCTATAATTTTAAAGATAAGATAAAATCATTTGGAGAAAAAATTTATGGAAAATACAAGTTAAGCTTAAGTTTTATGGAAAATACAAGTTATATATATATTTCTTTTTAAAAATTAAAAATCTCTTTTTAAAATACAGTTAGAGTTTATTCATATATTTACTTTTCAGACTTTAAAATGATACATATTTTAAATATTAACATAATCAAACTAATTTTTTTATTATTATTTAAAGCAATAATGGCTAGGGGATGAAAGAGGGGATAAATACGCTGAAAAAAAAAAAATGAAAATGAAAATAGAATTAAAATTCATGAAAAATGTGTCAAATAGCAATTATTGAGAAACACGTCAAAATAAATAAATAACATCTTTACTTTGAAACCAATAATAGTTTATTTAAAAAATATAATTCTCTCTTTCTTTCTTTTTTTTTTTAATTAATTAATTTCTGCATGAAAAATTCCATTTCATAAATAAATTTACAACTACAAAGAGCAAAAAAAAAAAAACCTCCTTTAATTTTAAATAATTATTTCTACATGTTTCTAAGCAATTAAAAGTGCCTTAAAAAAAAAAAAAGAAAAGAAAAATAAATAAAATATAGGAATATATATGGTTTTAATAGAAGCTACGAGATGGCGCCACTAGATGGCCAAATTATTACCTTCATGATAAAACCATATACATTCCGATATTTAAGCTATTTTTCTTTAAAGAAAAAAAAATCACTTTTAATTGCTTAGAAACATGTAGAAATAATTATTTAAAATTAAAGGAGGGTTTTTGTTTATTGTAGTTGTAAATATATTTATGAAATGGAATTTTTCATGCAGAAATTAACTAATTAAAAAAAAAAAAAAAGAAAGAAAGAAAGAGAGAGAGAGAGAGAGAATTATATTTTTTAAATAAATTATTATGGGTTTCAAAGTAAAGATGTTATTTATTTATTTTGACGTGTTTTTCAATAATTGCTATTTGACACATTTTTTATGAATTTTAATTCTATTTTCATTTTTTTTTTTTTAAATATACAGCGTATTTATCCCCTAGCCATTATTGCTTTAAATAATAATAAAAAAAATTAGTTTGATTATGTTAATATTTAAAATATGTATCATTTTAAAGTCTGAAAAGTAAATATATGAATAAACTTTAACTGTATTTTGAAAACCGATTTTAAATTTTTAAAAAGAAATATATATATATATGTATATATATTTGCAAAAGTGTATGTTTTAATTTAAATTAAAAACAAAAGATGGCGCCACAACTGCATTTGCTGTTTTTTCCCATTCCCTGTGCGGAAGGATACATGAATAGGAATCGCAAATGATTGAGCTACTATAAAATCGATGTTCATAAATGATTAAAAATTTTTTGCTTTAAAAAATTGTAAATTCATCATTATTATGATAAAATGGAATATCTAAAATTACAAAATACTTCCTTATTTAAAACGTTATCTAAATACTTTTTTGACTAAATATGAAATTTTGAAATCAAAAATATCTTTTTCATAGCAGAAGAAAAAATATATTTAAGTGAATTTGACTTAGTATATATACAATAAATATATAAAAAATGTAATAAAGTATTTTTGCGTAAAAAAAAGGAAAGTTTAAATAATTCATAGACTACATTCACGTTGGTCAACCAACAAACGGGTCCAACTCAAGCCTTGCTAGTAAGAACCGAATTACGACATTTTCGCCGAATAAAAGCATGCATTTTGGCGGAGTAATATAGTTCTATTTTTAAAGCAACTTTTACAAAAAACAAGAGTTTTTCCGAAAAAAAAAAAAAAGGTTACTAGATTCAGAAAGATCCCATTAACAACATATATTAATTAAATTAAAATCGTTCGTGCGGTTTTAGAGATATTTTTTCATGAATTTAGTCCATTACATCTTTACATCCTTACATCCTTACACCACACATTTTCCCTTTTTGGCTTTAAATTGAGATTCAGATCTCAAAACATACTGTATGTAGAAATGTAAAATTTTCAGGATAGATTAAGACCGAAGATAAAAGACTATTTGGAAAAGATCAGAACAAAATATGGCATATTTGCTGAGATATTAAGTGTCGGCTTTTACAAATCTCTTTGATGTCAAACTAGGCGTATATATGAGTTCGCAGCGTTCCGTCCGTTTGTCCTTCCGCTTGCGTCACTCGAAAAACTGTCGTTTTTCATGATAGGTCCTACAGTCATAAATATCTGTATATTTTTTGCTGCAATGACCTATAACATGCTCACCCAAATTTATCTTAACTGAATGAGGGCTTTAGACGCTAGCGCTTACTAAATAATTTGCATTCGGGTCATAATGATAAATAATTCTACAGCGTGTCCCTGTAAAAAAAAACTATATGGCCTTCACTCTTGAAATTCTGTGCCTTTCGCGCGATGGAGATCTATAACATGCCTACTAACATTGATTTCAATCGAATGAAGGGCTTAGACGCAATGGTGTTCTTTAACCCACATACATACACATATATACCGGGCGATCCAAAAGTCACCGAAAAAAATAAAAGATATATTATTCAAAAAGTACTGACAATAGAACGATGCGAATTTTACTGAAATGTACAGAGAGACATGGGATTATTTTATGTAACAAAAGATTTACAAGAAAATTTGTTTAAATTTTCTTCATCAGGTGGCGCATAAATTGTAAAATTACTTTTTTAAAGTGACACACAATACATTCAACAGCGCAACTAGGCCTATAAATGTTTAGTCTGATCATTCATTAGAATGACCATCTGCTTTTGCACGTTGAAAATGATTCTAAAAGAAGCTGCAATATTCAAAATATGACGTCATTTGATTACACGAATCTGTTTAAAATATGAGAAGATACTGCAAATTTAGCGCGATATGTTGGTGAAAAATGTAACTAATATTTTTTTTGTATACATAAAAAATAAATAAATAAATAAATAAATAAATAAATAATAATAAAAAAAAAAATGCTTTTCGATACATTTTAGTGAAAACTGAGCATAGAGCTACAGTCAATACTTTTTAAATATACAGGGTGTTTATAAAGTCCCGGACCCATTTTGATGTTTAATAACTCATACAATAATAAAGATAGATTAAAATTAATAACATAAATGGTTAGATAGACTCAAAAAGTTTCATGACCCTTGTCAATGAACATCCACGTGTGCCCCCTTCGTCGCACGGAGAATATCAAGTCGATAGTCAATTTCACGCCAGGTAGCGGCAAGCATGTTGGCATCCACAGAGGCTATTGCGGTTGTCGTTGTAATTCTGCTTTCTCTTGTGGTGTATGCATTCTCCTTAATATCCGCTCGAATAAAACATCACATACAAAAGTACTACATAGAACAAACACATCAAAAGTAAACATAACATTGCAATAGTTGCCAAAAACAAAAGAGAGAAAAATGCAATTAATAAGCAGACGATATTTAGAAAAGTACAGATATTTAGACTGGAAAATGAAATTATCTGAAATTAACCACACGCGCAGACGATATTTACAAAAGTAAAGATATTCAAACCTGAAAAGAAAATATATGAGTAATTCCATCAATAAATGCCATAAGTTTGTTTATATCTTCATTATTTTATGAGTTATTAAACATCAAAATGGGTCCGGGACTTTATAAACACCCTGTATATATATATATATATATATATATATATATATATATTTTTTTTTTTTTTTTTTCTTTCCTCTGTGCCTTTTAGATAATCTGGTACATATCACTGTGGTAATCTTAAATATGAATTCAGAAAGCTTCAAAACGTGTAGATACACCATAACGTTGTAGTCAAAAAAATTTTTATGATCACAATACTTTCCTTACATATATAGTATTTTCCTCATATGATTCAGAAAATAAAAATGCGTAAATTGTCAGAGTTACAGCATTCAATCAGATATTTTCTGTGATAACTTTATTAATTTTTCTACTTCAAAGTATTTTACAAAGTGCATAAATTATTTTGAAAATCAATTATTCTGTCAGGCATTTTCAGTTCTGCGTGAACGCATTTTTTTTTTTTTTTTTATTATTCAAATTAATATTTAAAATTTACAAAACATTATTTTAATAAATTGTTCGACCAAACATTTGACAGCATAAAATTTTCAAACTTTAATTAATTTAAAAGGTCAAAAATCATTGTCAAAATAAAACATTCTACTAAATATTTTCAGTTCTGAATGCCTATCTTTTTTATTTATTAGATGAATCAATGACGCGTAAATATTAATAAATATTAAAATTTTAAGCTTTAAATACTTGTTAGTTTTGAAAATCAGACGTAAATAACCTATATATATATATATAAAGCTGAAAGTTTGTCGTATCAGTCCGAATTTATTTCGCTATACAAAGCTACACCGTTCACCGATCGGTACGAAAATTGCACTTATTAATGTGGACACTATCTAGATAACGCCATATATTTTAGTATAATAAAATAATTAGTTCAAAAGATATTAAATAATAATAAAAAAAAAAAAAAAAACATTTTAACTTTAAAACTATTAAAAGAAAAAGAAAAAGAAAAAAAAAATACGCATCCATTTTTTTTTTTTTCGATATAAAATAAAATATTTTAATTTTGCGTGAATAATAATAATAATAATAATAATAAATCTTTGCTACGCTATGAAAATCAGTATACTTATTAATCAGAAATTTGCGTGTAAATAAATATTTTAGTATAGATATATTCGGCATTAGCTTGAAATATTTATTTAATTAAGTACTACTATTTTCTACAGTAATATAAAATTATAAGTTTTTATTAATTCTTTATGTGTGACTTATGGATACTTTTATGTTCTCACTTTAATTTTAAATAGATATATAATTTCGATTTTATTATTATTATTATTATTATTTATACTTTTTTTTTGTGAATAAAAACAGTATTTTTATTTATACACTGTTTTAAAAATTTGGTGTCAGTTTGAACCAGAACTTGGTACTGAAGTAGCTACAACCACACGATGGTTTAACCTTTTACCATGATTTGGTAATTTTTTTTAAACCAAATTGTTCGCATTATGTTTTAAATAAATAAATTAAAAAAAAAAAAAAAAAAAAAAAAAAAAAAAAAATCATAATTCGACCGAGTCGGGGTTCGAACTGAAGACCTTCCTATCTCGAGTCAAACACCCTGGAACTATATCACGCTTTCTTTTCCGCTAACTCTGTGTTTCGTTGATTTTGATAAAAGGGGCTAAATTTTCTAGGGTCTTATCTTGGACCATGGGGGAGTTGTTGCACAAAATTTGCACTTTACCTTGTCTTTTCGACTATGTTCTTTAATTTAAGCTCGGTTTGGTTTCAGACAGAATTTTGCTGATTCATACTTCCCTTGTGAGTGGATGTATGATAACTCCAAGTTTTGGTGCAACTTAAATTCAATCACAAGAAGTCGAAAGCTGAAAAGTGAGCTTGAACTATATTATGGTATTGCTTATAACTTTACTCCATACAGTGGTTCAAGTTTGAACTGAAATTTTTAACAGTGTATAGTATTTAATTATTTACTTGCATTGCCTTTTATAAAAGACTTTGGGAAATGTTACATAGCTTTCTCTTTTCTTGTTACACCTTCTTTGCTTAGTTCTTTAATTAATTTCAAAATTCTATAAATACTAGTTCAACCCGCCGCCGGGTAGATCTGTTAGCACTGTTAAAAAAATGCAACTTTGCTGCCAGAAATTCTTTGTAATTACAGAAAAATACTTTTTGTCAACGTAATTTTTCCGTAATTTATGACTTTTTTCTCAAATTACAGAGAATTTCTGGCAGCAAAGTTGCATTTTTTAAACAGTGTACATAAGACTAAAAAAAAAAAAGATGTATTTAAAAAACTTTGAAAATATTAAACTCATAATCTCTAAAAATCAATTATAACTACTAAAATTTGTTATGTATTATTAAAACAGGTTTAAATCAAGCATTTATGAAATTTAGAAATCTTTATTCATCAAACTTAATTAATTTTAGAAAATTTGGAGTGGAAGGATGAATTTTATACCAACTATGTGACCTTCCTTATATGTCATCCTTCCACTCCAAATTTTCTAAAATTAATTAAGGTTGACGAATAAAGACTTTCTAAATTAGAATTTCGTGGTCTATTGGAGTTGTGCCACGATTAATTATGTCACTTGATATAGCTGCGTTTGCAGACTCGGTGACTTTGCCAATGAATATTATGTGAGAAATGCCAAACTGGTTATCACCCAGGGTAGCTCAGTGGTAGAGCATCCACGCGTTAAGCGGAAAGCCCGGGTTCGATTCCCGTCTCTGGTATTTTTCACATAGTTAGTATAAAATTCATCCTTCCACCTAAAATTTATGAAATTGTTTGATACGAGTCGGGGAAAAAAGAATTAAAAAAAAAATTAAAATTAAATAAATAAATAAATATTGGTAGTCAATTAATAATCAGATGGAATCAACAACACAATCTATTGTGCATACTGTTAAATTTTTTGATTAATGTTGTAGGTTGAATATGCAAATATTTTAAATTTCTATATACCATAAATTACTGATAAATTAACATATAATGTAATGTAGGAATATAAAATCACTCTTTTTTGTTACAAATTTTTATTCGGCCTGGTAAAAGCTGAATTATTCGCACCTAAAGGATTCAAATTATTCTTACTAATATAACAGCTAATTAGTTACTATTGATTTGCTTAATTCGTTCATGACTATTGTATTCAAAATCCATTATGAACAATACAAAGCATGCTTATAATACGCTTTTCCCAATTCTTTCATTTAAAACTCTTAAGAAGGGCTAGTTTTAAAATTTAATTTTAATGAACAATTGACTACTATTCAGTTATTTAAAAGCATAAAGGCTTTTTCCAAAGTTTAATGTGTTTTGAAATTACCAGACAATTTTAAATTACTTTAATGGGCTCTTCCCAGCGTCGTCTGCTCAATCACGTGATAGAGGAAAACGAATAATCGAATTCCGAGAATCGAATTCAATTAAATATTGTTCTTAAGAACAAAAATTTTAATATTCAATATAAAATAAAATAAAAGTAATATTGTGCATTTGTAAACAGTTGAATAGTTTTATTTGTAAATTTAATAATTTTTAAAAAACATTTTATGTGTTTATTTATTTTTACCTATAAGAATAGATTTTTGTATATTGTAGTGTAACTGTAACATTAACTGATCTAGCAATAAATAATAGCTTCTAGTGGAATGTTTACGGATTACAAATCGAAATTTTAAAATGTTTTCATTTAATTTAATTGCATAAAGGTGTTGCAACAAGTTAATTAACTTAGTTACTGGTCTAAATGGATTTACGTAGTACGATATTGCACTGTCACTGATTTAAGTACCAAAAATCAGAGTATTTAAACATGTCTTCATGAACATCAATAACAGGTATAAACTAAATGATGATTGTAAATGTATACAGCAAACAAAAGATGATGAATAATGATATAAAATTGATTAAAAATGATGATGTGTAAAAAATAACATAGATTAAATACGATTGATCAAAAACAAGAATAGAAAATATGTTATTTTAGCAATCGCTCTAGATAAACAAGACTTCGTCTGCTATTTGTTTTTCCTCTATCATGTGACCTCTGACGTCAGGTGGGAAGAGTCCATTGAAAATTTGTTATTCTTTATTAATTGATTTTCTCTTGCGCTAATCCAACAATAGTTTACTTTGAAAACAAAGTTAATACAGTACTAAAGACAAGAGAAAACATTTAAGCAATATTTATTAAATTTTCTAAATGAACAAAGAAAATTGTATCTAAATTTCTCTCTCTATATAAAAAAAAAAAGTTACTGTCGCTGGCGTCAAATTTTGTTGTCTGCGACAGCATCTTCTCGCGAAGGGCAGGGTCCTTCGCGTCATGAGAGGTATCAATGTGTTCCCAATACTCTAAAGAAGACATTTCAGCAGCTTAGAAATTTCTATCATTTTAATTAAAGAAGTTATCATGTAAAAACGACAGGTTTATGAAGGTACTCTATTTGCCACCTTGAAAAAAGTTTCTCCCAGTGACATTGTTCTTCTGTCATGAAGTTATTTTACACGGAAAAATTAAAATGTGATCCATGGTTGTAGGTAGGTAGGTTGGGTTTAATGTCGCACCAGTACTGCGCTATGGGTAAATGGCGACGGTCTGGGACACACCCCTAGGGATGTTCCTGGGGCATGCCATCCCTATTTTGATCCTCCACGGAGGGGATGGGTCCTCCGCTTTGCTGATCTCCAGAGGCACAGTTTTGATGGGAACATGGAGGATTTTGCGGCCACAGCGTTTTTTATGTGCACCAGCCACCATTAATGTACCCGACGGTTTTTGGCCGGTTCAAGTATCGAATCGGCAATCTTCGAATTATGAGCTCGGTGCTTTACCTACTGGGGTACAACGGCCCGGAACCATGGTTGTAAAAATAATTAAATAAATAAATGTCAATATTGCTATAAGTAACATTTTTTTCTCTACATTTAGAGAATTAATTTTCTTACACGGGAATATTAAAATATGAACCATTGTTGTAGAGAGGTATGTAGTTAGGTAGGTTGGGTTTGAGGTTGTACCATTACTGTGCATGGATAATTGACGACGGTCTGGGACGCACTCCTAGGGATGTTCCGGAAACATGCCACCACATTTTTTATCCTACACGGAGGGGATGGCTGCCACGCTTCCGTGATCCCCAAAGGTATAATTTTGATGGGAACATGGAGGACTTTGCGACCACGACAGATTTTGAGTGCACCAGCCAACATTAGTGTACACGATGGTCTTTGGCCAGCTCGAGTACCGAGCTCGCAATCTTCCAATTACGAGCTGGGTGCTCTACCGACTGGGTTACCGCAGTCCGGATCTATGGTTGTAAAAGAAATGAAAAGGGTCATATACTAAGGCTGTAATGCAAAATGGTCTAGATATTATGAATTTCTTTCCATTCAAAAATATAAATAAATAAATAAAATAAATAAAATAAATAATTATTAATAAAAAAAATATTGACTTTTAGCATAATTTTCATAAAAATAAATAATGTGTTATTAAATATTATAAATTTCAATTTGATACTGAATATGGGGATTTTTATAATAATTTTCTGCTTTTATGCACTATTAATATTCCTATTCAGTGAAAGGAAAGCAACGAATGGGCGGGTACACTATGTGTTAATAAGTAAAGTGTTCCGGGGGGAGGCGAAGCCTTCCTCGGGGGTTGGTGAGCGGAGCGAGCAGGGGGCAGAGCCCCCTAGTTACTTAAAAAAAATCGTTTTCTTAGTTAAATTTTATTTTGGAGAATATTTTATTTTATTTTATTATTTATTTTTTACAAATTAAGGCTTATTAGATTGGCACCTACGGCTTAGGTTATATTCAAAACCACTTTGCGTACCAATGCCTGAATTAGGATTCGAATTTCACACATGATATTTAAGAAAAAATAAATGAACATCCTTTTTTTTTATATCTAGTCTAACAAATTTTATTCAGACAGATTACGAAAGATAAAAAAACCCCCCTTTTATATTTTAACTTTTCGAAAGTACATATATAAGGAAATTATTGTAATCATGACAAAAATTTGACTTTGAGACTTTTGTGTATCTATACGGTTTGAGGCCCTTGAGTTTATTTTTGCTATTTTTTCGGTGATGTATATAATTTTTCAATTTTTTTGTTCGGGTACGAGAAACATCGTACATGGTCAATTTAGTTATGTTATTTTAAAAAGATATAGTTAAAAAAATCTGAAACATTTTGTAACAGCAAATAATTAAAAAAAAAAAAAAAAAAAAATCCCTTATATATTTTAACTCCCCGAACGTGCATATATAAGGAAATTATTGTAATCATGACAAAAATTCGACTTTGAGACTTTTGTGTATCTATACGGTTTGGGGCCCTTGAATTTATTTTTGCTATTTTTACGGTGATGTATATAATTTTCCAATTTTTGTGTTCGGGTACGAGAAACAACGTATATGGTCAATTTAGTTATGTTATTTTAAAAAGATATAATTAAAAAAACTGAAACATTTTGTAACAGCAAATAATAATAATAATAAAAAAATCCCTTATATATTTTAATTTTCCGAACGTGCATATATAAGGAAATTATTGTAATCATGACAAAAATTCGACTTTGAGACTTTTGTGTATCTATACGGTTTGGGGCCCTTGAATTTATTTTTGCTATTTTTACGGTGATGTATGTAATTTTCCAATTTTTGTGTTCGGGTACGAGAAATAACGTATATGGTCAATTTACTTATGTTATTTTAAAAAGATATAATTAAAAAATCTGAAACATTTTGTAACAGCAAATAATAAAAAAACTAGTTGGCATAGGTGGACTCTGCTCAGTTCCCCATCATATTTATGTTCTCAGAAATTTCTAGTGCGAGACATATTATAATCATGTTAAGAGAAATGAATTTGACCAAAGCTTGATACAGTGACAGAATGAAATCCCCGCCTAATAGGCTATCCACCGTTCACTTGGATATAATTATCTTATTCTAATTTATTAATTTATTTTACCAGGGTCAATTCTGTTGTTTAGTTTTCGTGCTACTATTTCCAATGCAATAAACCTAAAAATTCATATTTATATGAAAAATTTACAATTTCGCTATGTTGATAAAATCGTAAATTACGAATAATTTACGAAAATTTCCTAGTAGAAAATTTGTATTCAATCATGTTCAAACAAATATCATAAACTTAATTTTGAAGTTGTCTAAGGTATTTAGGATCCTCAAAATGGAAGTTTATGATCAATTTTGCCTTATTCTGACATGTTAAGTAAATCGTAAATTCCAAATAACTTACGAATTTTTTTTAATTGGAAAAATCATAGTCTATGATATTCATGCCAGTATCCTAAATAATATTTCGAATGTGGTTTGACATCTTTACGCTGAAAATATCCCTCAAGATTGACGTTTATGTGAAATTTTGCTCTATTCTGACATGTTAAGAAATTCGTAAATTTCCAATAACTTACGAAATCTTTATATTGGAAAATTCATAGTCATTAATATTCATGCCAGTGTCCTAAATAATATTTCAAATGTAGTCTGACATCTTTACGATGAAAATATCTCTCAAAATTGACGTTTATGTGAAATTTTGCCCTATACTGCCATGTTAAGAAATTCATAAATTTCCAGTAACTTGCGAAATTTTCAAAGTAGCATATTTATAGTTACTGATGCTCATTCCGGCATCAAAACTGATATTTTAAAACTGGTCTGACATTTTTACAGTAAAAAGTTTTCATTTAATGCACGTTTAAGTGAATTTTTGTCCTATTCTCCCATGTTAAGAAAATCGTAAATTCTAATAACTTACGAAGTTTTTAAATTCGAATGTTGCAAATGAATAGGGTTCTTGCCAGTGTCGAAAGTAATATTTTAAAACAGATCTGACCTCTCTGCGACAATTTGTTCTTGAGATATCATGTACACAGACTAACAAACTAACGGACTGACCCACTAACAGACTAACAGACTAACAGACACCCTACAGACAGACACCATAGAAATTTTGTCATTTTCGGATTCCTCACACCTGAAAACGTGTAGAAAAGTCAAAAAACCGAGGTCGAAAATTTTCACGATTACTTAAGTTCCCCATACCTATAGTATGATGGGGAACTAAAAAAAAAAAAAAAATCCCTTATATATTTTAACTTTCCGAACGTGCATATATAAGGAAATTATTGTAATCATGACAAAAATTCGACTTTGAGACTTTTGTGTATCTATACGGTTTGGGGCCCTTGAATTTATTTTTGCTATTTTTACGGTGATGTATGTAATTTTCCAATTTTTGTGTTCGGGTACGAGAAACATCGTATATGGCCAATTTACTTATGTTATTTTAAAAAGATATAATATAAAAAACTGAAACATTTTGTAACAGCAAATAATAATAATAATAATAATAAAGAACGTTAAGCGGTTAAATTCCATCAATTAGTTCGCGGGATACGGCGTCCACAGTATTTTGGATACATATAGGCAGACTTTCTCTAAAAATGGTAAAATCATGTTCACGACCCAGTGGCGGAAAATTTTGTAGCTGTCTGCAACATGCTTTTAAAAATTCATAATCTGTCTGCAAAATTTGCGTGTAATCAGGGGTGAAAATAGCTTACATTCAAAAAGTCTGAAAGCTGATTGCGGGGTGGAGGGGGGGGGGCTTAACGCCAGTGGTGATCTCGTGCAACAATACACGAATACAATTTTACTGCAGAACAATATATTATAAACAATTGTGTGTATTTATTCAATTTATCTCACTCAATTAAATATTTTATAGCAATGTTTGACACAACACAATATAAATAATTATAAATAATAAAAGTATTAGTTTTAGTTTTGATACAGAAATTTTTTTTAAGTGAATTGTTATTCGAAAGTTGCAGACAAATTTTTTTTATCAGTGCAGACAAAAACTGTCCGCAAGCCGTTTTTCTGTGTCCGCGACTATGTCGCCGTGTCGTGGTGTTTCTGCCACTGGGGTTCAAGATATCTCAAATCGTGTTAATTCTTTGAGAAACAGAGGACATTCTTAAGAACCCAATATTTTCTTCTTATGTGTTTATAGATGAAAGTAACAAATAGTATATATTGAAAAATCATGGTAGGCATCCAAAATAACATAACTAGTAATTGATAAGATTAAGTACCCTATTTTAATTTTGTGGTTAAAATGTAATTTTTTTTTTTTATTATTCCAGAATTCTATATAACATAGTCTATATAATATACATACCAAGTCTCCTTATAATCCAATAAGTAGAAAAGTTTCCACAGAAATCATTAATTATAATCGCCGTAGGTTTATAAATATATGCATTCTAAGATTCATAAATTTCTGATTAAAAGTTGCAGTGTAAGCGGCTCAGAGTAAGTAGATTTACTTTCTCTACGATTAAATTAATGAAATTTTGAGGATTTGTATTAATGAAATTTTGAAAATTTAACATATGGGATTTTTGACAATTATTTTATATGTATTTTGAGATTTAAAAACATTATTCAGTCTAAAAGTTCTATAAAGTCTAGTTACCAAAAATTAAGCTACTACCACTTTTTTTAATCTATTTTTCTTTTATTCACAAAAAATAATTATTTAATACTAGCAAACACGTGCGAAATATTCGCATTTTATTTGCTTCTTATTTACCTTTAAAATTTGAAACTCATAAATATTATACCAATTTTATTTTTAACTTCCGATTTTCAATGCTTTTACTTGTTTTGAAATGTCTTCAATACGGTCTGACTATTTTTAGAAAATGTTCGTCTGCCTGTCTTAGTGTGTTGTCTGCCTGTCTGTGTGTGTTTATTGTTCCTTTGGATAAACTGATTGCTGCTTTTTTATTTATTTATTTATTTTTATTTTTTTATTTTTTGCTCTAAGTTACTATTTATATAGACACTGAAACATTAGCCGACCAGGTGGTTCGGTCGATAGGACGTTGCCTTCTGAATCTCCAGGTTCCGGGTTCGAATCCTGGTGTGGGCATGGATGCTTGTGCTGTCCCATATCTACCAGATATTGTGCATTTGTTTCTGTGAATTATTGTAATATGGATCAATCGAGACAAAAGTCATTGTAACTATAAGTCTCAAAGCTGTCAAATGAAACATTAAAAATAATTATAAGATAAAGAAAACTTTTTATATACCATGTTTTAAATTTTCTGATGAATTATAGAGCTCTTATCAATGTGTATTAAATTTTTAAAGTGATAATGATGTCAATTTTTGTGAGATGCATATTTTAACTTTTATAATTCTTTAACGTTCACGTTTAATTAAATGTTATTTATTTTTATGTGGAAATAAAATGAACTCGTAAATTTTTTTTGGCAACAATTAAATTATAGCTAATGTTTTAATGGCTAGTTTAACGCTATTAGGATGTTATTATTTTCATATTTTAATTAATTATAAGAAAACTAATAAAAAATTCGAAAATCGGACTTCGAAGTAGTGTGTTGTCACGAGATTCTGAGCTATTGTGAAAGTTTCAAATGTCTAGCTAGAAGGGAAGTTAGTTAAAATTCGATTGAAAGATTTTTACCGGACAACCAACCAAACAAACAAACAAGAATAGAAGTTAATAAAAACGTGCCAATAATACTGAATTTAAAATTTAGGTTTTTCAGAAAAAACATTAACTGAGGAGGTTAAAGTACTAAAGTGAACTCTGAACCAGTCTTAAGATGTGTTTCTAAAAATATGAGTTAAACTTGTTGCTTAAACTTTGCGGTAGGTCAAAACTGATTACTTTTTTTTTTTTTTAATTAAATAAATCTCATTTGAATTATTTCTATGTGTTGTAGCTAAACATTCAATGCAAATGAATTACCTCAAACAATGTTGAAAACCTAAAAATTTATTTTAATAATGCGCAGACTAAATAAAACTTTGCACAAAACTTTTTCGATTATATAAAAACCAATGAAATTCATATTATTGTAATTTTAAATAAATCTACTTTGATAAACTATTCTTTTGAATTTATCGAAGTTATTTATTATGAAGATTTGGTAATAAATGTTATTTCTATTTTTTAAGAATGAAATTAAATACCTTTTACTTAGCCGTTTTAGTAACCCCCCCCCGTAAAAAAAAAAAAAAAAAGATGTTATGCAAGAAATTTACCTTTTTTTTCAAAAAAAAAGTTTTTTTAAACTACAAAACGACTGATATTCTAAGGACGATTGAATTTTGGCCATACCATCGATCACCGTAGCTGCCAACCGTTCCGAATTTTAGCCACCGGTATTTCTTCTTTGAAATTTTTAATTTATTCAATCATAGTTAAAATTTTAAAAATATTCTATAAAAATGCCGGTATCTAAAATGTAAAACGGTTGGCAGCTATTGACTACTATAATAATTTTCCCAAGTTTCCATCTTAAAAATAATTTTAAACCGGTAATTTTATTTTTTTAAATATATGATATTTTTAAGTAAAACCTTTTACAATCAAATGTTTTTTCTAGTTACTAAATTTAGCTATATTTTGTTACTGGAAAATATCAATAGAAACTTAAAAATAAATAAATAAATGAATAAAAAAAGAGGCTCAAGTGGGCAACTACATGAGTGTCTCCATTAAAAACGGATCATTAAGAAATATACCGTAAATCTTTAGCTCAGAGAGATATAATTTTTTTTTCAGAGTTTCGAATTCCGATATTCCGTTCCTACTTCATACTAAGGATATTTTACAGTATTGAGCCCGGAATTATACAAATTTCGAAGAAAACCACGAAAAAGTTAGACATAAATTTTTTTATAACAGTGTTTATATTACTTTTAGTTCCCCATCATACTACAGGTATGGGGAACTTAGGTAATCGTGAAAAATTTCGACCTAGGTTTTTTGACCTTTTTTATACGTTTTCAGGTGTGAGGAATCCGAAAATGACAAAATTTGTATGGTGTCTGTCTGTAGGGTGTCTGTTAGTGTGTTAGTCCGTTAGTGTGTCAGTCCGTTAGTGTGTTAGTGTGTTAGTCCGTTAGTTTGTTAGTCTGGTAACACGATATCTCACGAACAAATGATCGCAGAGAGGTCAGATCAGTTTTAAAATATTACTTTCGACACTGGCAAGAACCCTATTCATTTGCAACATTCAAATTTAAAAACTTCGTAAGTTATTAGAAATTTACGATTTTCTTAACATGGCAGAATAGGACAAAAATTCACTTAAACGTGCATTAAATGAAAACTTTTTACTGTAAAAATGTCAGACCAGTTTCAAGATATCAGTTTTGATGCCGGAATGAACATCAATAACTATAAATATGCTACTTTGAAAATTTCGCAAGTTACTGGAAATTTACGAATTTCTTAACATGGCAGTATAGGGCAAAATTTCACATAAACGTCAATTTTGAGAGATATTTTCATCGTAAAGATGTCAGACTACTTTTGAAATATTATTCAGAACACTGGCATGAATATTAATGTCTATGAATTTTCCAATATAAAAATTTCGTAAGTTATTGGAAAATTACGAATTTCTTAAAATGACAGAATAGACCAAAATTTCACATAAACGTCAATCTTCAGGGATATTTTTATCGTAAAGCTGTCAAACCACTTTTCAAATATTATTTTGGATACTGGCATGACTATCATAGACTGTGATTTTTCCAATTAAAATAAATTCGTAAATTATTTGGAATTTACGATTTACTTAACATGTCAGAAAAAGGCAAAATTGAGCATAAACTTCCCTTTTGAGGATCATAAATACATTAGACAACTTCAAAATTATATTTATGATATTTATTTGAACATGATTGAATACAAATATTCTAATAGGAAAGCTTCGTAAATTATTCGTAATTTACGATTTTATCAACATAGCGAAATTGTAAATTTTTCATATAAATATGAATTTTGAAGATTATTGCATTGGAAATAGTAGCATGAAAACTAAACAACAGAATTGACCCTGACAAAATAAATTAATAGATTAGAATAAGATAAATATATCGAAGTGAACGGTGGATAGCCTATTAGGAGCAGAGCCCGATTAAGGCCTACTGAGGCCCAAGGCCCAGAATTATTTTGGTGCCCCCCCCCCCCATAAAAATTTAAGCAATTTTCTCAAAACAAATATTTCAATTTGTGCAGGAAGTTTAAATGTTGGTAACAAAATTAAAGCATCGTCTTCATAAGAAGTTAGTTTAAAATTATTATATATATATATATATATATATATTTACAAAGAAATCTTAAAACATTATGATTATTTTTAGGTGGAATAGGTTAATACTCCTTGAGGAAAAACTAAAATTATTGTTTAGACAGAAGTTCTACAAATACGTCAACATTAAAATGCTTTTATTTACCTCCTAGATTGACTCTATCTATTCAAATGTTTCACTCACAATATCACAATATTGGAAGATGTTTTATTTTATTTTAATTTCATCTCAGACTTTCTTTACTTTAATTAAAATGTTAAGTACTATTTCTACGTGAGAAGGGCCGGTTAGAGCTCTTACTATAATAATCACTCCCAAAGGGATAGTCTGAAGACATGCCATCAGAATTTTAAACTTTTGCCTTAAGTACGTTTTTAAAAATGTTGGATTTTTATTGATTAATCGCATTTTAAAGTTAGAAAATATAACTGGATACCAACTTGAGATTTAGTTTCAGTGGGTTCAACGCTGCGTTAGAAAATTAGTGATGGTTTGGGATCCACTCCAAGGTATAATCCAGAAACATGATATACAATTTTGATCCTACACGAAGAGGATCAGATTCCAAGTAAAGATTATTACCATTAGCTAGATTTCAGTTAAATTTTTAAGGAAACCTTTGCCAAAAATAGCACTTTAAACTTTTAAGATTATTTTGGTGCCCCTAGATAGAGGAGCCCTAGGCCGAGGCCTAGTTGGCCTGTGCGATAATCAGGCCCTGATTAGGCGGGGATTTCATTCTGTCACTGTATCAAGCTTTGGTCAGATTCATTTCTTTTAACATGATTATAATATGTCTCGCACTAGAAATTTATGAGAACATAAATATGATGGGGAACTGAGCAGAGTCCACCTATGCCAACTAGTTTTATCTGAGCTACTAATTAGCATAATTTCAAAACTAATATATCATTTTAAAACTTATTTGAATTGGATTTGAAGAGTAGCCGTCGCCAACCTCTGTTGCCAGATGGCTTTCTAATATTTTCAATTTTCAATATATCTAATTCTAATTATGATTAAATTACTTATATAGGGTAGATTAGATCGTAAGCCGCCACCGGGGTTGGGAATTTGCCGCAATCATAATTTTTCAATGGTAATTTTCATGGGGAACGAACAGATTGTTTCATATCATGAAATGCAAAGGGGAGACGCATTCGCCACAGAGCGAATATTTGAAACAGAATTTTCAAAGATATTTGCACTACGAGCGAGCAAGATGTTATAGATTCTAAAACGGGGAGAAGGTACCGCAGGCGTCACCGAGCAGGATTTTGATACGGTCAGATTTTTCCAGGATCGTAAACTAGCTGGTCGTTGAAGGCAGCTAGTTACTTTCTTCTATATTAAATAGAAGAAAGTATTGTCTTCGTAAAAATTTTCCACCTCCGGTTTTCAACGGTTTTACACTTTTTGAGATGTCTAGAACACGATTTCGCCATTTAAAAAAAACGTCTGTCTGTCTGTCCGTCCGTCTATCTCTCTCTGTGTGTGAGAGAGACAAAAAATTTGTGGCATCTGTATCTCCGGAACAGAATCAATTCTCAGAATCTACACAGCGATTTCCGCAGTTTTAGGGAAGGCTATATCTAAGCTCAGGTTCTATTGCGTATCATCAAACAAAACTTGATATCCGAGAAGGCTGATTCACTTTGGATGCTTAACGGCCAATAGGTGGCGCTACTATACTGAAAAATTCCTCTAAAACGGGAAGGCTATATCTCAATTTCTATAGGATATAACAATACGAAACTTGATACATGAGATAACCGTTATAAAAATGCCCTTTCAAGATGTTATTTATAGACAATAAAACTGTCTTTCTTTGGATATTTAGTGTTAGCTTTATCTGAGATGAAAATTATTTGCATTCACTATGTTAGATAATTTTAATAAATAATAGTTTTAATGTATTATTTGTACTTAGTGAATTCGTGTAGAGAAATATAGAAGAAAGTCTTGTGTTAACCCCAACATACTAGTTTTTAAAATGGAATTCCACACTGGGCAAAAATGCATTTGAAACATACTTTTTTTAGTTACCTAAGAGTATATTTTAAGGATACAGTCGGAAACAAAAGTGCCCGAACGCTAGCAAAAATTCCTATGTAAAAAAAATACACTTCGTACGGTTTTGTTAAATAAATCCTTATCAAATCATGTTCTTACATTGACTAAGTACAGGATTCGACAAGGATTTATTTAACAAAACCGTATAAAGTGTACTTTTTTTACATAGGAATTTTTGCTAGTGTTCGGATACTTTTATTACCGACTGCACATGCGATAAAAATTATGCGAATCACCTCATCATAGTAATTAAAGAGGAGGTGGTAATCCAGTGTACCATTGGTACATAGAAATTAAAAAAAAAAAAAAAAAATACATTAGGACTTTCTTTTAAGGGGGGCCGCGGTAGCCCAATCGATAGAGCCCCTGTTCTTGTAAATGGAAGATTGCGGGATCGGTACTCGAACGGGCCAGCCAATGATCGTGGTGGCTGGTGCATAGAAAATCCGTAGTGGCTGCAGTGTCCCCCATGTTCTCATTATACCTCTGGGTTTACCGAAGCGGAGAGCCATCTCCTCCGTGGAGGCTCACAAATTGGGATGGCATGTCTGCCGGCTAGAGTCGGCAGCAAAAGTATCCAAGCACAAGCAATAATCCCTGTCTTAAAAAAGTACACTTAATACGTACTGCTTTGTTAAATAAATCCTTGTGGAGTCATGTTCTTAGTCAGTCTAAGAACATGATTCGACAAGGATTTATTCAACAAAACAGTATTAAGTGTACTTTCTTGATATCGGAATTTTTGGGTACTGATTGTATACTTTTGCTGCTGACTCTATCTCTAAGGGTGAGTCCCAGACCGTTGCCAATGCAACACTAGTGGGACGTAAAATACAGCTAAACTTCAAAAAAAGGGTAAAATAATATTTACTTTTTATTTTCCTTATATTTTTTCTAAGTTTTCTGGTAGATCATTGAAGTAATATAGGAATTAGTTATCATACACGCAAAGAAGAGAAAAAATACTAAGCAAAAACAGTGACAAAGCTATATAAAATCCTTTCTTTTACAAAAATGACTGCCTGCAGCGTCTAGCGCCATGTACAGTTAATAACAAATGCGTCCGAACACTAGCAAAAATTCCTATATAAAAAAAGTACACTTCATACGGTTTTGTTAAATAAATCCTTATCGAATCATGTTCTTACACTGACTAAGAACAGGATTCGACAAGGATTTATTTTACAAAACCGTATGAAGTGTACTTTTTTTACATAGGAATTTTTGCTAGTGTTCGGACACTTTTGTTACCGACTGTAGTCAGATGAAAGTGAGGCATATACGTTATATTCTTATAAATAGTTTTGACATTTCTTATATAAATTCGATTTCATACGCTTAGTAAAGTAACGTTGCTAAAGTATACGTCTCTAAAGTAATGGTACTTTAAAGCAACGGTTGGTACTTCAAAGTAACTGGCAGACCGCGGTTCAGGTCTGGATTTCGGAAGGTCAAAAGCTTGACCGACAAATGCTCTTTGTAAGCATAAATTACTTAAATAAATTATTTGAAATACATTTATCTGTAGATAACAATACGTTTCGGCGCTACATTTATCTTTTTTTTTTTTTTTTTTTTTTTTTTTTACTTTCTCTTACCCATAGGGTCGAGAAAGTATTGTTTTAGGATCAAATTTTCGAACGTGAGTTTTTGTTATATTTACATGTTCTGAGGTACCCTGAATACGAAAATCATGTTTTTAGCGAATGGCCTGTGTGTCTGTCTGTATATCTGTCTGTGTGTCTGTCTCTGTGTGTGTTATCAGCATATCTCAAGAAGAAATAGTAGCAGAAATTCCAAACTCGATATGCTAAATGTGTATCATATAGGGATGCTACACTAAGCTTTTCGTTAAGATGAAGCAAATGGTTCGTGTACAGGGACACTCTAAAGTATTCAAATACATTACGTCTATGGGAGAAATTGCAGGTAAGTAAATAGAGTTTAACATCTATAGACTGCACTAAACCAAATGAAACGAAAATATATTTTTTGTAATAGAGATAGTCAACTGGGAAAATTTTTTTGTGTATGTAGGAGCCTCGCCTCCCCCCCTGGTAAGTAAATTTTCATGATGGGTATCTTTCAAAAGAGCTCGCCAATACCTTTAAAACGAATGGTTTAACCATCGATCTGCGATAATTTAAAATAAAGTTATCGATTTTTTTTTTTTTTTTTTTTTTTTTTTTTCATTTTTGACGATTTTTTTTTTTTTTTTTTTTTTTTTTTTTTTTAAATATAATATTGAGAATAAATTCAACTTTTTTTGGATATTTAGTGTTATACTACTTCTCTGATATGGAAATCGTCTGCATTATCATGGAAGATCATTTTTTTAAATAATAGTTTTAATAAATTATTTTTAATAAGTGAAATTGTATAGGAAAATATAGAAGAAAGTTGTGTGGTGGCCAGAATACACTAGTTATTTGTTGTTAGTGGATGTTCTTTACTAATAATATTTTACCATTTCCAGGAAAGCTGTTCGGGAATTGAAAAAAATTCCTCATAGACATATAGTAAATAGTGTATGTTTTAAGCTAAATATTCATCGCCTGTTTTTTGGCTTCCTGATTACCGTAGTCAATTGTTTTAACGTTTGATCTTTGTCTCTGTCTCTTAGAATAACTTAAAAACGAATAATTTTAGGATACAACCAAATGTTGTATTTTGAAGTTAATATAAGTTTGTTGCTGGAAAAGTTTGATCAAGATTGATAAGTTTCAATGAATGTTGCGTGTGAAAATTGTCTGTATAATTTTAAGTAAACTTTTAATTTTGAATAACAGAATTAAACTCTATATAAATGTAGGTGCATTAATGAAACGGGGGATTGAGGTGGGCGGTAGCCCCCCTCACACAGAACTAATTATCATATAAAGCTCTAGTGAAGCCTAATTTGAATTGTTTAACATATTTTTACATAACAGTACTCGTTATCTTACCTCTTAATTTCCAAACTGTATTTATAGTATTAAATTTCAGGTAAGAGAAAGTCGTGTGAGTGACACACCAGATTATATATATATATATATATATATATATATATATATATATATATATATATGTATGTATTTTTTAATTTAAAAATTAATTTCGGGACTAATTTGAGTTCTTGATGGTTAGTTATAAGTAGATTAAATGCATAGTTGCTATGCAATGCATAGTCTGCTCTCCGCGTGAACCTACTAACTTTTAAAAACAGGATCAAAACCGCAAATGTAATTTCTCCCAATGATTTTTCAATACAAATATGCCAGTTTATTATATTTCATAATACTTTCTGAGTGAAAATTTAAATATATAAAAAAAAAAAAAAAAAATTATACAGACACGACATTATTTCATTATTTAAAACATGAAAATCTGACATTGACAGATTTTAATTTAGTGCCAGAGGCCTACTGCTAAACTTGTTAATATCGACAAATTCTTCTTTAGTTAATTCGTGACGATCTAAATTCCATGATAAAGTTTTCATTAAATCAAACCAATGTGTTCCAGCTGCAGATATTGTAACAAATAACGTTGGAAGTCCAAACTGTCTTATAGCCGCAAAACAACGTTTTTTATCTTTTTCCCAATGAGGGGGAGGTGTGCCTTGGGGGGGAACTCATGTCAAAGTTGTACCTTGGGGGGCACTCATGTCAAAGTTGGGCCTTGGGGGGACTCATGTCAAAGTTGTACCTTGGGGGGGACTCATGTCAAAGTTGGGCCTGGGGGGGACTCATGTCAAAGTTGTGCCTTGGGGGGACTTCATTCAATAAATCCCCATTCAATAAACCGACTGAAATAGGCCCTTAGCACTATTAAGAGTGACGTATAAAAATTCGACAACGCTGTACCGACTGAAATAGGGGTGCCTTGGGGTGGACTCATGTCAAAGTTGGGCCTTGGGGGGACTTCATTCAATAAATCCCCATTCAATAAACCGACTGAAATAGGCCCTTAGCACTAATTAAGAGTGACGTATAAAAATTCGACAACGCTGTACCGACTGAAATAGGGGTACCTTGGGGGGGGGGACTCATGTCAAAGTTGGGCCTTGGGGGGACTTCATTCAATAAATCCCCATTCAATAAACCGACTGAAATAGGCCCTTAGCACTAATTAAGAGTGTATTATAAAAATTCGACAACTGTACCGACTGAAATAGGCCTCTAGCACTAATAAAAATTCGACAACTGTACCGACTGAAATAGGCCTCTAGCACTAATAAAAATTCGACAACTGTACCGACTGAAATAGGCCTCTAGCACTAAAAAAGATTAGCAAGAAGTATGAGGTATTTTATTTATGTTTATTTTTCTTGGACATTCATAAAAATTTTCAAAACTGTATGGACTCCACCTAAAATTACTTGCCGACCTCTGCTTTAAAGTACCGTCAGTAATTAAAGGGTTACATAATTATATCTTATAGCGTCTTAAGGATAAGAATTGCAACATTATCATCTCACTCATTTTTATACTGTTTTCGTGGTAATTTCTCAATTCTTGCAATTTTCCTTTTAATTTTGCATCATTCAAATCATCTTGACCTATTATAATAACTTATAACATTTAATCTCATAATCCTCTTTTCGTAGTACAAATATTTAGACTCCAGAAAATGTTCAAGGCCATTGTGATTATAATAACTTAAGACGGCTTTGTTCAAATGTATTGATTTTTCATTGGTGTAATATTCATTAACCTTTTAATGAAACATATTCATTTGAAAATTTCTAAACTAATTTCAACTAGTATGTTGTGGCCACCACAAGATTTTCTTCTATATTTTCCTATAGAAATTCACTCAGTAAAAATATTATATTAAAACTATTATTTCTTAAAATAATCTACCATAATGATTGCAGACGATTTTCATCTTACGTTAGAGAAAACTAACACTAAATATAAGAAAATAAAGACAGTTTTATTCTCTATAAAGAAAGTCTTAAAAAGTGCGTTTTCATATCGGTTATCTTATATATCAAGTTTCGTACAGTTATATGGCATAGAAGTTGAGCTATAGCCTTCCTTTCTCGAGGAAAATTGAAGTATAACAGTGCCACCTATTGGCTGATATGCATCCGAAACGAATCAGAATAATGTCACATAATGGCCTTCTTACATGTCAAGATTTGTTTGATTATACGCAATAGAACCCAAGATATAGCCTTCCCTGAAATTGTTTAAATCGACGTATAGCAGCGCCACCTGTTGACAAATTGACATAAAGTTGTTAAATATTGATTTATGTCGAGGTGCATCTACATATACATTTATATGCATTTATGTGCAGTATAGTTAGAGTTACTGAGACATAACCTTCCCTTAAATTGTAGATATCGCTGTATAGCAGCGTCACCTGTTGAGCAATTGATACTAAACGTTGGTATTCACTAACTTATGTCAAGGTGAATCTGCATATAAATTTATATATTATTTAGTGCAGTAGTTACTGAGATATAACCTTCCCTGAAATTGTGGTAATCGCAGTATAACAGCGCCACCTGTTGAGAAATTGACAACAAAAGTTGATAGGATCTAATTTAGATCAAGGTGCATCTGCATATAAATTTATATGCAATTCTGTGCAGTTGAGAGATGCAGTCGCCACAAAATTTTTGTCACACACACAAACAGACATTTTTAAAAAAATGATCAAATCGTGTTCTGGATCTCTCAAAACGTGTAAATCCATCGAAAATTGGAAGTCGAAATTTTTTACGAATCCGAAGTAAAAATGGCTGTTAGATACATGGCTAATCATAAGTATATATATGTATATATATTAAATAATATTATAGTTTTAAAAAATTAAAGAACACGCTTTTATAGAAATGTGAACTAAAAAGCACAAAATATCTATCTTAGTATTAAAATGAAGGGTAAGAGAAAATCGTGTGAGTGACACACCATAATATTTACATACATTTAAATCTTTAATTAAAATAATTTAGAATTAAACAAAAACCATTTTTAAAAAATCTCCCTTGACTGGGATCGAACGCTAGACCTTTAGGTACGTAGCGCGGAGCTATACCTCAACGCCACGGCGTTCACGTAGGGAAAGTCTTTTTTTATAATATAGATTTTTTTTTTTTTTTTTTTGCTCCCAGAGCGGTTGTAAACATACAAACATACATACATACAAGTGAAGCTAATAAAAGCGTGTTAAAAATAACATGTTTATTCCTCAAGAAACATTTGGTTTGAAGCATATATATGTTAACCTGATTAAGGGGATTTGGCACTTTGACTCCGCACCCAGTAAGGTTTTATATAAAAGTTTATATTTCCATTTAATAATTATAAATTGAATTACGTTAGGTTTATTCAATAAATTATAGATTAAGGTGAAGATTTTTATGGGTTTTCTATACATTTTTTGCCCATTTGAAATCTTTATATTGCGTTTTTTCATAAATTGCATTTTTCTATGAATTCCTGATCTTCAAAATGCTAAAAGTCTTGCGGATATTTAAGAAAATACTTAATAATTTTTTTTTTGATGTTTAATAAAACAACTTAAAAGAATTAGGATGGATTTTGCAATATCTTTAAAAGAAAAATGCTAAAACCCAACAAAAATAATGTTTTTTTTTTTACGTAGACATGCGCTTATTAAATATTTTCTCAAATAAATAAATAAATAAATAAAATAAATAATAAATAAATAATAAATTTCAAAATCCATTCGTAATTATTTTAAGTAGGTTCTTTTAAACATCCAAAAAAATTATTAAATCTTATTAAACAACTGTAGAAGTTTTTGCATTTTGAATAACACATAGGGAAGACTGGGGCACAGTGGACCACTTTTACACTTATAATGTTTTTTTCACCAAAAATATAAAAGCAAGGTACTTGAAAAAATTAGCAAACATTCTTTAAACCTTTCTTGACATGTCCTAATTTTTTTTATAACAATATTTTGAATACATTACGAATAAAAAAATAAATTGTGTGCACTCATAAAATGGCCCACTGTGCCCCATAACCGGGGCACAGTGGTCCACAACCCGGGATACAGTGGACCAACCTCTGTTGTTCATGTTCAATTAATATAAATTTCTCATTTTTTTTTTCTAAAATTAGTTTCTTATGCAATACTAGTCTAAATAACATAATTCGAACATTTTCATGAATTAAAATTACCAAAATTTAAAGGAAATCAAAATAAATAAGAAATAAAATTTGAGGAAGAATCCTATATCATATTTCCTTTGTTTTTTCATGCCATCACTAAAAGCAATAAGATATATTTTTAATTTGTTTATTCATGTTATATAGTTATAAAAATTATGAAATATATAATTAAACATTATATTACTGTTCAAACATTTTTATTAATTATTTTGAGATACTAATGCTTTACATTATATTTGTGAGATCAGTTTAACTAAAATTATTCTGCTTTTATCTTTTACATGTTATTTCTAAAAACAACAACAATAAATTTATATAACCTACTATTTATTATATCACATAATCATTTTATTTATTTTTTTTAATATTAAACAATTCAAATATTTATTAAATTTAGATATTCATAATTATTATACTACTATTCAACTTTATTCCTTTTTCAGAAATTTATTTTGTTATAACATTAAGATTATTATTTTTTTTATTAATCAGTTTTTTATTAATCAGTTTTTAATTAATTATTTTACTTATTAATTTATTAATTATTTTTTTATTAATATTTTGAGTCACATAATATTTGTATATGTAAATTTAACTAAAATAAATAAGGTATTAAATATAATTTGGACTTTTAGGCACACTGGAAGGCGTTCCACTGTGCCCCATGTCCAGACAAAACAAATAATAATATTAAAATTATATATAGACTATAAATATGCAAATAATTTTTATAAATTTAAAAACAGCAATATCTTACCTTTTCTTAACAACTATCCAATATTTGTAGTCAATAGTTAAGTCTTGGTAAAATAAAAAAAACTTCAAGCTTGAAAAATTACTTTGAGCAGCTCAAAACATAAAAATTGTATAAAATGGCTACCTTAGCATTTACCATGTGGTTTTTTGGATGCATACAAGTAGTACCATGCTGTCATCTATGAGTCTCAATATAAACAAAAAGAGTTAAATATTAAGAGATTTAAATAGGGGTGGCCCACTGTGCCCCTAGGTCACCTGTACCACATTCTCCCCTATTTATCAAAAAATGAAAACTGAAAAAACGCAGATTAAAGATTTTAAATCTGTACAAAATATATCAAAAACCATAAGAAATGTTGCCTGAATATATATTTTATTGAACAAACATAATAGAGTACAATTTAAATTATACGCTATTTATCTAAACTCCTCTTTTTACTTTCTCTTACCCATAGGGTCCAGAAAGTATCGTTTTAGGGTCAAATTTTCGAACGTGAGTTTTTGTTATAGTTACATGTTCTGAGGTCCCCTGAATACGAAAATCATGTTTTTAGTGAATGGTCTGCGTGTCTGTCTGTGTGTCTGTTATCAGCATATCTCAAGAACAAATAGTAGCAGAAATTCCAAACTCGGTATTCTAAATATGTATCATATAGGGATGCTACAGTAAGCTTTTCGTTGAAATGAAGCAAATGGTTCGTGTACAGGGACACTCAAAAGTATTATTACGTCTAAGGGGAAAATGCAGGTAAGTAGAGTTTAGCATATATAGACTGCACTAAACCAAATGAAAAGAACATATATTTTTTTGTAATAGAGATAGTCAACTGGGAAAAAAATCTTGGGTATGTAGGAGTCTCGCCTCCTCCCTGGGGGGAAAGTCCCCACTCTAGGAGAGTAAATTTTCATGATGGGTATCTTTCAAAAGAGCTCGCCAATACCTTTAAAACGAATGATTGAACCATCGATCTTCGATAATTTAAAAGAAAGTTGTCGATTTTTTTCATTTTTAACAAAAAAAAAAAAAAATTACAATAAGGATAAATTCAACTTTTTTTTTTTTTTTTTTTTTTTTTTTTTTTTTTTTAATTTAGTGTTATACTACTTCTCTAATATGGAAATCGTCTGCATTATCATAAAAGATTATTTTTTTAAATAATAATTTTAATAAATTATTTTTTAAAAACAGAATTATTTTTTAATAACCGTATTAAATTCCATATAAATGTAGGTGCATTCATGAAACGGGGGTTGAGGGATGCGGTAGCCCCCTTCACACAGAACTAATTATCATATGAAACTCTTTCGAAGCCTAATTTGCATTGTTTAACACAGGTTTACATAACAGTACTCGTTATCTTACCTCTTAATCTGCAACCTGTATTTATAGTATTAAATATCAGGGTAAGAGAAAGTCGTGTGAGTGACACACCAGATTATTTTTAATTTAAACTATTCTACAGCAGTGAACTTTTTTGAAAACTGAGTCTCTTTTTTATTTTTATTTCATTTTAACTCTTCTACAGCAGTTTACTTTACTGAAACTGAGTCTTTTTACTTTTCGAAAACTATAGTGAAGAAAGTATTGTAATCATGTCAAAAATCCGAATTTGAGATTTTGACGTTTCTATACGATTCGAGGTCCCCTGAGTCCATTTTCATTATTTTTAGGATGATGTATATATGTGTGTGTGTATGTGTGTGTGTGTGTGTGTGTGTGTGTGTGTGTCTGTGAGTGAACACGTTAGCGTATAAATGCTTTGTTCGAATGAGCTGAAAGTTGGTACGTATATTGTAAGTCACCATAGTACGAACCCTATAAATTCTGGTGAATCTAGCACTTATAGATTTTTTACAGGGACACCAGGAAATTTTTTTATCATTATGGCCTATGGGGCCAAATTAAAAAAAAAATGCGGTAGCGTCTAAACGCTTTATTAATCTGAGCAAAAAAATTGTACACATGTTATAGGTCACAGTTGCACGAACTGTATCGATTTTGGTGAATTTAGCACTTACAGTTTTTTTACAGGGGTGCAAAGAAAAATTCTTTATCATTATAGCCTATGGGGCTAAATTTTTAAAAGTGTGATAGCGCCTTACTAATCTGAGCAAAAAAAATGTACACATGTTATGGATCACAGTTGCACCAACTGTATAGATTTTGGTGAATTTAGCACTTACAGCTTTTTACAGGGATACAAAGAAAAATTCTTTATCATTATGGCCTATGGGACCCAATTTTTAAAAGTGCGATAGCATCTAAACGCCTTATTCAATTGAGCTGAAAATTTATATGAATATTATAAATCACTGTTGCACTAACTATAAGCATTTTGGTGAATCTAGCTTTTACAGGTTTTTACAGGGACACAACGAAAAATTCTTTATCTTTATGATCTATGGGCTCAAAATTTAGTAGCGTTAAATAAAACATCGGGTAATATACGGAGAAAAATACTCAAACACTCTATTATGGTTTTCTCTCTTTTGTTAGTTTAACAACTCCTCTTTCTTTACTTTATCTACAAAACTGTTAATTACTCAATGTTCGAAAAATAGAGTGGAGTCACTCCAGATTTTCTTGTTTTTTAGGAGTAGGAGGACTATTAGTTTCAATCTGGGTAAAAATTTCGTCGCCAGTTTTTGTAGACCAGTTCTGTGTAACACCAAAATAAATTAGAAATATCAATCATGTCTTTACAAATTTGGATCCGAATGAAAAGTGCGATGTTTCTGAATCTAGCGGTGCAAACAATTTTTCGACACGACAATTATATATTTAAAAACTAACTAAAGTATGTAATTTAGGTGGAAACACTTCACTTTAATTAATTTCAGTCATTTAAAAAAGTACGTGGCCCAGTTTTACGGTCAAAAAATGATATAAAAAATAAATTAAAAATTAAAAGTAAAAATTAAAAATTAAAAATTAAAAATAAAAATTTCACAGAATGACATTACCTAATAGTCCTCCGTACTAAACTAAATTCTGTCTTTGACAGAATCTTTACTTTTTACCACATTTTTATTAACTCGCTTTCTTGTTTGTCCAGTACAAACATTGTAATCGATTTTTAACTAACTTCTCGAATAGCTAGAGAATTGAAACTTTTAGAATTGCTCAGAACGCGATGACAATGCATTCTTTTAATACTTTTATTCTATTAATAAATGTGTGAAAATTTCTTATAATTACTCTCTTTATTACGCATTTGATCATTTTCTTTCAAGTTGATGGGATAATTCCTCAAAAGTTTCTTAAAAAAGCATCTATTAATACGTAGAATTGTCAAGTTTACATGATTTTTTAGAAATTATTTTATTCGTCTAACTATTTTATGAAGGATTTATTAAGTCTACCAATTATATAAAATTACTTTCATCTGCAGCTTAATAATGATGAAATTTTGTGCAGGTCTGTCAATTTTCACGAAGAGTTCAATCTAATACTTTAATACTTCATTTTTAATGATTGTTTAGGAAATTTATAATGAGTAATATATTATATTAATTCCATCATGCTCATTTAATTCCCCCTGGAACCTTCTGCTTGAGCAACTGGCGTCAATTATTGCTTCCAGATGCCAGACAAGTAATTATGACTTGTATACTTATTTTATTTTTGTTTATTGGTTTTTTGTTAGCCACATGGAAACTGAAAATTCACCAGAATTGACTTGTATTCGACAGAAGATGGAAGTGTAAAAGTTTCTCTTAAAAATAGCATGGCCGTTTTGAACGGTAAATGCGTTTTACACCCGAAAGGGAAGAGTAAATTCGCATATTTAATAAAGAAGCATCACAAAACTGGCGTTGTAAAAATTGCAGTCAAAGCGGTGCCGCTTTGACTGCAGCACTCGTGCTTACTTTGTTCGCCTGATGAAGGGTCGTGTGTTTTTTCGACCCGAAACAATTGTTGCGAGTTTATTGCATTTTATGGTGTTTATTCAAAGTTTGTAAGTAATAAATTCGCATATGTATTATTCGTGGCAGGCTAAAAAAGCCGATAATCTTGTTTTATTGATTATTTCAATGTGCTTCAAATGAAAGTCTCTAGTTTAATTCTTGTAAATATATGTTCTATAGTGTAAATATATTTTTGCTTGTGATCAATATAAAGTAAGAAAAATGACAAACTGGATTTTTTTTTATTTGTTAAATTTGAATAACTGTGTTCTGGAAAATCTTTGTTTATGTGCGTGAAATGATTAAAAATGCTCTCCCACATCTTGATATACCTAAAATAGATTACTTGGATATAAACATTTCGGCATGGAATACCTGATGATTTTCTCCATGATTCAACAGAAAATTTAATTAAATACGTGGTATATAAAAAGTTCTTTTTATCTTTTAATTATTTAATCATTAACTTCCCTCTCCCATTCTTTATGTTATGTTATTTTATATTTTATTCTTTTTTAAATACTAACTTGTGGGTCACTAGGTCAGTGACGTTATCTGGGGTGGGGAAGATAAATAGGGCACCAAACAAACATTGAAACAAACATCGAAAATCCGTTAGTAGAAAAGTTTTCCATTGGATGTAAGCGTCTGGTCCAACTGAGACAACTTTCCATTATTACGTCCTTTCTTATTCTCTTTACAGCTCGTTTTAGTTCTGAAATCAGAATTTTTTAACATTTTATTTTATTCCAGTTCATCTGCTGTACAAATTCATCTTAAATCGAGTAGTTCAGTGGATTTAAATCCTTTTTTCATCAGAAAAAAAGGATTCTCTTAGTTTAACCTTTTCTGAAATTATGTCGCACACAATTAGCGAATTTGGTTCTATTCTGCTTTTTGATTTCTATGAGTTTAGGTTGTATTCGTTTTTTGTAAGGTCTTAATCCAATGTCATTTTTAAGTATTTGCTGTACAGATGGTTTTGACACTTTCAGTTCCCTAGCAAGTTTCCTTATGGTTATGCTCTTCTTACGTGTCAATCGACTCTTCACTTTTTGAATGCGATTTTTGGTGCGAACAATGCGTGGACAGTCTGGAGGTTGAGATGTTTTAATACTGTGACTCTTTCTAATCATATTACACCACTTAAAAACAGTGGCCCAACTTAAAACACCTTTCAAATGACGAAATATTTTGCTTCTGGATTCTCCACTTTTGAACTTGGAAAGTACTAATTTTTGTACTTCTTTGCTCGTCATACTATCCTGTAGTTGCAATGTAATTTTTGCTTTTGAGTTGTTGCACAGATTTTACCAATGTAATTGGGAATCTATAAAAAACGTATATGTCTATATATAATATAAAATTTCCATGCATAAATACAAATAGTAATAATGTATTTTATTCTGGTACACCCGTTACATTAAGCTGAAAGTTTGTTATTGTATCTGTCCGGTTTATTAGATTTTATCAGAAATTAGTACACTTATAAATCAGAACGATCTATAGGGTAAAAGACTAGTATAAAAATTTAGATTTTGAATAATTTCACAGGCCTACAAAATTGAAGTTGACAAAATTTGATTCGATGATTTTAGCTGAACTTTATGTTTTTTTGATGTGCTGGAACCGAATTTTTCTCTATCACGTACAGATTTTTGCCAATACAGGGTGCTTACCGACACAATTTCTTACATACACCATCATAACAATAGGTTGGTTGGTTGGTTAGTATGGTTTTACGTCGCACTAGTGCTGCGCTATTACAACAATAGGTATCCATGATTAATTAATCATGAAAACATACTATAAAACTTACTATATAATTATATTGGTGGAAGAGTAATGGAAGAAAGTACATTGGTAGGCACCCTGTATTGACAAAAATCTATACGTGATAGAGTAGAACTGACTTCATTTTCGGTTTTAGCACACCAAAAAACATAAAGATCAGTCAAAATTATAAAATCAAACTTTTACATGTCGACCTGTGTTTTCAGTAATGCACTTATTGAATTACCAAACCTCATTTTTTAATAAATTTCTCTGCCATCTGAAGCATTATTTTTCAAATTGAAAATAAATAACTAATAATTTACAAATCATCAGAACATTTTTATTATTTTATCAAATTCATTTACAGTAAAAATCATCCGATAAACTTTGTAATTTCAATGAATTTTCTGAAATTAATTTAATTTAACTCGTCAGTTATTGATTTAGTTAGAAAGTTAAGTCATATGTTTCAATATTTCGGAAGATTATTTTCCAGTTGGTGAAATTTACCACATGCGCCCACATATTTGCATATTTCCTCTTTAAATATGATTTAAATCGTAATATACGCCTCATTAGTTTCTCGATTGGTTTAGATTTGTTTAAATATATTTCTTTATTAAAACACTTTCATAGATTTTAAACAACAAATTTAATACGAATATATATATATATATATATATATATATATATATATATATATATATAATCCTTTTGATAGTAGAAGCAAAGAATGAGAACGAAGAATAGTTCGTCAAACAATTCACCAAATAGACATACACACGCCAAACAAAGCAACAAGATTTCCCAAATTGATTCAATTATCAAGTTCAACAATAGCACTGACGCCAATCCACTGTTCAACAATACCTGTTGAAAAATGAAACAGGACCGTGTATTTAGACTCTGATGAAAAGACTCTAGGACAATATTCCAATGTGAAAAAAAAGGAGAACCCTGTAGTGAACAACAATGACCCATTAAGCGCAGTAGAAGCCAAGCAACAGACACAAGATCACCAAAACCACAAAGACGAATAAGAATGAATAAATTCTCTATGTAGGTGAAGCTCAGAAAGGTGAACAAAAAATCATCAGGGGATTAAATACACATATTTAAAGAAACCAAATTTAATTTTTAACAGCCCGCAAAACAAACGATACAACAAACCAACTCAACCAAATCCCAACAGGAAAACGTAAACTAAATCGAAATCCAGGGGAGAAAACAATCCAAGAAAGGAAGGAAGGAGGCATATATGTGTGTGTGTGTGTTTCAGCTTCCAATAAATTAATTTATTTTCCATCAAAATTTTAATCATGTATTTACTATTATGATCAAGATTGGAATATTTATTTATTTATTAATTATTATTATTATTACAACAATCCTCCAAATTCCATCAAATGTTTTGTAAAGGATTTTTTTTTTCTTTTTCTTTTTTTTTTTTTTTTATAATTTAAATGGCGAGACTGTTATTAAGGCAAATCAAAGGAGTTAAATGGAATATTTTGAAAGGGGATATCTCAGTTTTGGATTTATTTTGTGTTACTTTCAAAAATATAACTTTGTAATAAATATAATTTTGTTGCATATATAATTTACCTTTTACCCTGTCAAGTATAAACTTTGAAATTTACTTCTTTTTATATTAATTATGCAACTTATTTTAAAAGTAGAGAAAATAAAGAGCGTGATTTTATATTTTTATTTATTAATTAATGAATTTTAATAATAAAACCAGAAAATTTATTTCTGTAAAGTACAAAAATATAGCCTTTGACCTTTTGTATATTTTTCAGACATATTTTCAAAGATAATTGTTAATGATGCAGACGATGCGGTAATTATTGTTATTATTAATTTATTTAGATAAAGTCAAGATTGTTACGAAAACGGTTGATTTCTCTCTGTATTAACAGGTTCTCAACTTAAAAAATGTATGTACATTGTTAGAATGGTATTGGAAAAAAAGGCTTTAGATAGCTGCCACATGTACCCATAAGAGTTTCAAATTATTTTCATTACTATCTTTTAACAATTATTACTTTCTTCTATATTAAACAGAAGAAAGTACTGGATTCGAAAAAAAAAAAAAAAAATCGACTCCAGGATTTCGGTGGATTTACGCGCTTTTTTAGCTCTAGAACACGATTTGACCATTTATAGAAAATGTCTGTCTGCCTATTCGGATGTCCATCTGTCCGTATGTGTGTGTGAAAATTTTTTTGTAATGACTATATCTCAGGAACTAGTGCAACAGATATGCATATAAATTTATATGTAGATGCATCTTAACATAAATTAATGCGTATCAACTTTTGTTGCTAACTGCTCAAAAGGTGGCGCCGCTATAAAGCAATTTATCCCAATTAAAGGAAGGCTATATCTCAGGAGCAACAGCATTGAAATGCATATATGACTATCAAATTTTGGTGCCAATCGCTTAAAAGGTGACGCTGCTATACTGCAATTTCTCCCATTTAGGGGAAGGCTATATCTCAGATTTTGTTGCATATTCTGAAAAAAAGAAATAAGAAAAGAAAACTTGATATGTGAGAAGGCTATTATGAAACACTGTGCGGATTCAATTTGGGTACATAGCAGCCGATAGGTGACACTACTATATCGCAATTTTCTCCGTGAACGGAAGGCTGTATTTCAGATTTTATTGTATATAATGATTGCCCGAAACTTGGTATAAGAATATAACATTATGAAACGCTGTGTTGATTTAATTTGATTGTATAGCGGCCAACAGGTGGCATTGCTGTGCTGCAATTGATCGCATGAATAAGAAGGCTAAATCCAAAATTGTATGGGATATTACTGAACGAAAATATATGTGAAATAACCATTATGTAAACGAATGCTGAATAAATTTAGGTGTATATAGGCCGGTAGGTGGAGTTGCTATTGTGATTTTCCACATGAGTGTATCTCAGCATTTGTTAATTAAAACTGCACCAAACTCAATACGTAAAATCTTTATTGTGAAAAGCTATGGTTAATTTTTTCTGCATGTTAAACAGTAAGTTCCGCTGTTATATTGAATGATATGAAAGAAAGTTTTGCGATGGCCATATCATACTGAAATAGAAATTCGTCATTAAAATAAGGCTATAGTTATACTTTGAGAATAATGGTGTGAATTTAGCGCTATGCAAATTAGAGTCTCATATGCCACTATTTAGCAAAGTAAATTTCCGTCAACGTTAAAAACACCTAAACTAAAACATATAAAAGAAGCATACTGCAGTTTCTGTAGCGTTAAGCGTATCATCATCAGTGCACAGTAACAAGACGGATTAGAGTGACAGAATAACAAGATTCGTACTGTTATTCTGCACTGCTCATGGTATGCTTAACGGTACAGAAACGGCAGTATAACTTATTTAAATATATATTATTTTGGGTGTTTTTAGAAAACTTTCCAAACTGAATATATACATACATATATATAAATATATGCATGTATATATATCTCAAACACAGAATTTAATTTAGTACGGCAGGTCTAATTTATATATTACAATCCTACTTAAAAAAAAAGAAAAAGAAAGAAAGGAATATTTGTTGGATATATCCAGAAGCTATAGCCAACAAATATTCAGAAGCCATAATCAATACATATCCTGAACATATCGCCAACAAACATTCAGAATCTATCATCAATACATATTCAGAATATATCACCAACAAATACTATTACGAAATCATCATCAATATACATGCAGAAGTTATTGCCAAGAATTATTCAACAGCCAACATCAATACGTATTCAGAAGATATTGCCGACAAATATTCAGAAGCCATCCAAATTATGAATGGTGATGGTTTCGGATACCGAAATCGACAATTTGTTTTTATGTACAATCAAGGATGAATTTTTCACCCACTAGTGGGTTTTGAAAAATGTAAAAGTTGTTACAGATTTGACATGTGAAATTGGATATTGGTTGGCATATTGGCAAATTCAAGGTGTAATGCCATAAATGGCGGCAGCACAAAATTACTGTCTGAAAGAAACAGTCCTGACGTACTTAAAAAAAAAAAAAAAAAAAAAAAAGAAGAAGGAGAAAAAGAAAACCTTACAATTATGTTTTTATCCCAAACGACATTTTACTTAATTATTTCTTTGATTTTTTAACTAGAACATAAACTTCACTAGCGCAAATTTTTTTATAACACTTTATATATAATCCCCTTTTCTTTAAAAAGCCAGAAAGAAGATATAAGAGCATAACTTCTCTTCAGTCATTACTTTACCAATTCTTTTGTAATTTCGATTAGTTAAAGGATACAGCATCAATAAAACCTTTAAAATTATAGAAATTATTATAATGTAGCATTATAATAAATTTTGCAAAACGATAACTTACATTCATGTTTTTGTATCCCAAATATCTTTTTACTTCTTACTTATTTAATTTCATTTTATTATTAAGAGTAGTACGTCTGGACTACTACTTTCACACAACGATTTCGTGTTGTCGCCGTTTATTGTATTACACCTTGATTTTTTTTTTTTTTTTTTCAGAAAATAAAAAGTGCGCGTGGAGAATGAAATATAATGATACTGGATAATTTAATTTAATTTAATTTATAGAGATGTGAATGATAATACAAAAACCCATTTTAGCTGTTTTCTTTCTAATAATAAACATAACGGAAAATGGATAATATTTTACCTGGAGACATTTTTGCATATTTTGACCAGTTAAAAAGTGTTTTTCCTTTTCCCCCTCTGCATTAAGTAAAAAAATATTTAAAATAAAACTGAGAAAAATTGTGCTAAGGCAATGGAACAGCTTTAGTATAAAAATCTATTAAGTGAGAAAATTCATCCTTGATTCTATGTAAAAATCAATTGCCGATTTCGGTATCCGTGATCATCACCACTAACATATTGGAAGGCTTGTAAATATTTGTTGGCAATGTCTTCCGAATAAGTATTGACGATGGCTTTTGAATATTTGTTGGCGATATCTTCTGAATAAGTATTGATGTTGGCTTCTGAATAAATATTGGCGATATCTTCTGGATATATGTTAATGAGGACTTCTTAATATTTGTTGGCGATATCTCCTGAATCTGTATTGATGATGGCTTCTAAATATTTGTTAGCTATTTCTTCTGGATATGTATTTATGATGGCTTCCGAATATTTGTTAGCTATATCTTCTGAATATAACAAATATTCGAAATTCGAAATTTGCCTCTGAAGTAGCTCGGTCTTTTCTCGCCAAATTTTTATTTACGGAACTGCGATACCCATTTTTTTTTAATCACCAAAATGACAACAAAAATATAAAAACCGCCAAGGAGATCTTTTGCTAAATCTATGCTAAAGCAATTTCAAGAAATGAATATAGTAACCGATGCTAGGAAATGAAATATAGTTACCGCATGCCTTTATGTGGAAGAATGGCTTAAAATAAGTCCTATCATAATAAATCAAATTCTGTTTATAAAGAATGTAAACAGAATTATATTATTATTATTATTACTAGAGCATTAGTTTCACTATTGCAGTGTTTTACAAAACTTTACGTATATATACACATTTCTTTAAAGTTTTATGCGTCAAAAATAAAAAAAATAAATGAATATAATATTTCTCTAACGTGGTCCAGTTACGATTAAGTTTTGTCAGAACGATATGATAGTGATGTAATTAATAAAATATGCGAGGGTAATATATATAATATTTATAAATGGACAATAGAGTTCTAACAACCACGTGACTTTCTTTTTAGCAACCGTACTTTCCTGAAGGACAATGCTAATTTTTCCATGCCTTTAGAAGCGTAGTAGTCGAATTTTTTTATGCTTTTACAAATACATTTACAACACTGTGTTACAATAAATTTGTAACACTATTCCGCAATGATAAAATGGGTCAGTGGGGTCAACTGCCCCTCAGCAAACATGCTCGTGACGTCATCTGCTGCTAGAACTCTATATAAATGAGCACGCGAACTCAGCTCAATGATCTAAAAAAAAAAAAAAAAAAAAAAAAAGACGACATTTTTCTGATGATATTATTTTATGAAAAACGTATTTTAAGAATCTTAAGAATATTTGCAAGCGTCATTTAAAATCTAGCAATACTTTAAAGATATATGCCGAATATGAATTATTATCATAAATTGACTAAAAACAGATCATAAAAAGTATAATCAAAATAGATTTTTTTTTTTTTTTAATTATGCCAAAATAAATAAATAAATAAAAAGTCATCGCCAACATAGCGACAAAATTTAAAATTCGTTCATGGGGTTCCTATACTAAAACAGTACTGCGTTACGGAAGTATAAAAACTGACTTGTCAGTTATAAATTTTATTTCGAAACCTTTATTTGTATGATTTTAGTTTCACTGTTACACAACATTAATTTGGTTCTAATAATAATTTGGCGACTGGCGAATTTAAATTTTAATTACGTGCTGAAATTCATATAATATTCACGAGTTTCAAACTTTAAAGGTGAATAAGAAAGAAGTAAAATGCGAAAATTTCGAGTGGGTTTGCCAGTAAAAGAATAATTTCTCTTCAGACATTATTTTTCCATACATTCTGTAATCTCTATATGTTGAAGGATATAAAATTAATTAAACCTCTAAAATCGTTGTATTAAGGAAAAATTTGCAAAATATTAACTTTTTTTTTTTTTTTTCATCCAAAATGTAATGAGATATTTAACTAACAAGTGTTTTTTTTTTTTTTCTACATACTTTTTACTATTGCAATATCTTATAAAATTCAATAAATACAATTCCTTTTTTCTTTAAAGTTTTAATTCTTTAAATCAAAGACTGTTTACTATTTGTCAGAAGATATAGAAAATGAATGACCGGTCTTCTTTTATTATTTTCACAATCAATCTGCATATTTTGTTTGTGTAAGCCTACTCCATTAATTAAATCAAGAAGCGCTGCATCTCTGAAATTCTTTCAAACATCATAAAATTTACTTTCAATCATATTTTTATTTATCTAATCTCTTTTACCTCAAGGAGTTATTTTATGGTTTTCTTAATTTTAGCATAAATTCTTTTTCAATCTTTTGTAAAATTCTATGAGTACAGTTACATTTTTCTTTAAATTTTAAATTTTTGTAAACTGAATTCATTTCATCATTACTTTCTTCTATATATATAATAAGAAAGTATTAGATTCGTGAAATTTTTCGAACTCCAGTTTTCTGTCTATTTACACGTTTTGAGACTTCCTGAGTACGATTTGTCTGTTTTTAGAAAATGTGTGTCTGTATGTATCACAAATTTTGTGGACGCAGTATCTCACGAAGCAATGAAAGAAATTTAACAAAACTTGGTATTTAATTCGACCCTCACATAAATTGGTGCTGATTAAATTTAGGTATCAATTGCTCACCAGGTGGCGCTGTTACCCCTTTTTTTTTCGAAATTTTTAACATAGAGCAGTATAGGACAAAATTTCGTGAGTGCATCACGGGAGTTGTTTTTAAAGTGTGATTGTAAAATTAATATGAATTATTGATATTAGTGACAGTAAACTACGAAAAAAAAATTTGTGCATGCAATAAAATCGCTTCCCCCCTCTGGGGTGTGTGTGTGTGTAAATTTTTAATATGGTTATCTTTCGAAAGATCTCGTCAATACTTTTAGAACGAATGGTTGACCCACAGATCTGTGATATTTATAAACAATAGAAGTTATCGATTATTTTTCATTTTTTAACGAAGAAAAGAAAACGAATTCTTCTGATATTGGCACAAAATCGACTTTCTTTTGGCATTTAGTGTTATAATTCTTGAAATAAAAATCGTCAGCATTTATCATGGAAAGTAATTTAATAATTTAATAAATAATTTGTACTGTATGAATTTGTATAAAATTATATAGAAGAATGTCTTGTGGTTGCTACATCATACTAGTTTTTTAGAAAATATGAGAATCGTCTGTCTTTTGCATTATTTTCCCAATTACTCTGTAATTTCTATTTGTTAAAAAAAAAAAAAAAACAGCGTTCGTTCAATCTTTAACCCCTTCTAGGTCAACGTCGCATATCACACATTTGGCGTTTTTGTGCCCGTACGGTCGGCATCGCATGGCATACGACAAAAGAAAAAAATTCGTCGTTGATATTTAATTTGTCGCTACTTACACATCTCTTTAATTTCTGTGAATATTTTTTACATTTCTGAATATTTCTGAGAAAAAGTCCAATTAATTATAATTTTTTCACAATTTTCGCAGTCATATTTCTCACCTTGAATTGAAATCGAAATCTCTTTGTGTTTTCTGTAATTTTGTTCAATGTTGCGAGATTTTACGACTTTTTTAGCATGCTTTTATTAACTTGACAGAATGTAACTATTAATGTATGTAACGGAATCTTGCAATTCAAATTTTCGGCCACTTCTGGTCGTTCGATTGACCTGAAATTTTGCACACGACTTCGTAGTCAATGACAATACTACACACAAGTGTTTCCAGGTTCCTATGCCACCAGGAACAGGTTCTAGGGGGCAAACAAACAAACAATATATATATATATAAAACTCTATCATAGGTGGCACAGGGCTTGGCCGTATTTGTATAACGTCGAGTGGCAACAATTAATCTTTTTGTTTTTTTAATTAAATATTTAAAAGTATGTAAATATTATGGTGTGTCACTCACACGATTTTCTTTTACCCTGTATTTTAATGCTATAAAGACAGATATTTTGTGCTTTTTAGTTCACATTTCAATAAAAGCGTGTTATTTAATTTTTTTTTAAGTATAATTTTGTTATTATTCAGTATCTACCACTAAATTTTTAATGTAACGGTTGACTAATTGCTTCGAAGATTAAACGTCTATTATGTATATCAAATATTGCTTTTTAAAATTACACTAGTTGACAAAAAAAGAAAAAAAAATTGGAGCGGGGGGGGGGGGTAACAGAAATGAAATTAAAACTTTTCAACTAATTTTGTAGTGCAGAATTAAAAAATAATAGTGAAAAATCTGTAACACGTACAGTTTTTTTTTTTTTTTTTTTATGATTATTTAATCTGTACTGGAAGCAATGTACAAAAGTCCTTGGAAGACATGCATTATTACTATCAACATTATTAATTTAGCATGGAATTCTGTTAATATGGAGATAATATACATATTGTAGACTAAGTAGAACATAAAAACATGGAAAATACACTAAATGATTGAATGGTTATTATTTGTTATTTTAAAACCAAAATACAAAAAATAGGCTTTTTTACATCTTGTGTTAAATGTCTACCTTGTAATTTTAATATGAATAGTTCACAAATAGAGCAAAACTTATCGGGTAAGAATTTACAAGTTCTACACTGAAAACTTGCCATTTTGAACATGAAATTTTAACTATAAAACAGCACAATCATACTTAACAAAGAATATCTGTTAACTAGAATGCCAGAAAAAAAAAAAAAAAAAAAAAGTAAGGTACGAATACAGGGTTGCCAAACAGGGGTTACCAGCAGAGAGGGTGGCTAGGAGGCAAGGTTGATAGCACGGAAGGTTACCATGTGTGATACAGTCGGCAGCAAAAGTATCTGAGCACTAGCAATAATCCTTGTCTAAAAAAAGTACACTTAAACTGTTTTGTTAAGTAAATACTTGTTGAGTCATGTTCTTAGTCAGTCTAAGAACATGATTCGACAAGGATTTATTTAACAAAATAGTATTAAATATACTTTTTTGATATCGGAATTATTGGCTAGTGCTCGGATACTTTTGCTGTCGACTGTATTGTAAAAATCATAAAAAAATAGTAAAATTTGCTATTTTCTGATACTTTAACGAAAACATGGAACAAACATGGTTGGCGGGACTCTGAGTTGCCAGGACTCTGGGTTGCAGCAGGAAGGGTCGGTTACCACCTATGATACTGTCAAAATGATAAAAAATCGTGAAAATTACCATTTTCTGATACTCCAACAGAAAAATGTGACGTGGTGGGACTTTTTTACTTGCATATATTTAAATAAAAATTGTAATTAATAATAAAAATACTAATTTGACCGTTGTTACCGAACCACTGTAGACCAGTGTTATTAGTGATTATTTAACCCCTTACCTACTGATGAAAAATTACGAGATTCGCTTCCTATTGCCACCATTTTTCACACAGGCGCGTGTAGTTATAAGTTCATTGTTCTAGAAACATTCCTTTGTCGATTCTTCCTATACTCCCCATCTTCTCTGAAATAAGTAAATCCTTCGAAAACACTGTCATGGTCATTGACTAGTTTCATTGGGAGCAGCGTAACACAAAAGATTGTACTTCGGCAAGACGTGTATATGCGCCCGGGCAGTTAACGCATTGACATAGCGTGACGAATATATACGCCCGGGGCATTTAACGCATTGGCATAGCGTGACGGATATATACGCCCGGGGCACTTAACGCATTGACATAGTGAGACGAATATATACGCCCGGGGCAGTTAACGCATTGTCATAGCGTGACGGATTTATACGCCCGGGACAGTTAACGCATTGGCATAGTGAGATGAATATATACGCCCGCGCATTGGTATAGCGTGACGAATGAATACGCCCGGGGCCCTTAACGCATTGGCATAGCGAGACGAATATATACGCCTGGGGCAGTTAAGGGATTAATAAAAAAGTCCCAGAATCTGACAACACTGATTTCGTTTTCATTAGTGTTATTTTTGCATGTCAAAATGGCTTTTATGATGGATTTCGAGAGTGAGTCAGAGGACTGTCAATTTAATATCTCTCAATCGGAAGATGATAGTTCTGATCTATCAAGAGATTATATTATGAATGTGATTTTTACGCTCTGATGTCCAAGGCAGAACGTAAAGTTGTGTTCTAACGGTAAGGTTGGAAAACAATTTTCCAAAATTATATATTGTTGCGAGTTTGAAAATAATTGTATTTATTCTTGTAGAAATTCTTTCAAAGAGGCTTAGTATGTTGTTAAAATGTTAACTTTCGGCATTTCTAGTTGTTTTAGCATTGAAATAGCCTATTTTACCCTTAAAAACGCATTAGAAATCTCCAATAAGGCAAGTAATGGATTTGACGCCAAATTTGGCGATTTTTTCCCTACTTGGTGATTTTTTTGGCGACCTTGGCGGGAAAATCCTTAGGGATATGCCAAATATGGACGCTGAAATATGATTGGCTGAGGAGATACGGAAATTTCTGGAACTTTCCACACTTTTCTACAGGGGTATGTAAGGGCTGTTTTTTCGCAAAGGCAGTCAGTTCAGTTCAGTCTGAGATCAGAGTCAGTCAGCTTCGCTAATGCTTGCATTGCAATTGAAGAAGTTCAAAGCCTCTTTGAATGAGTCTTGCTTTTCTTGCTTTATGTGCTATTGTTATACAGTTTGTACTGTGGATTTACAGTTGACGGTTGTTAATTAAGCTGTGTTTACCGGTTTAATTGAAGCTGATACTTGGTTTACAGACCTGTATTTTTCTGGATCTTTCTGTGAATAAATTACTGAATTTTTGCAAGCTTCTCCTTTCATTCTCGGACAACTTACGAACCCCCGAGTACGCAACATTTCATATATATATATATATATATATATATATATATTACGCAGATATTTAATTTACTCAACTTAAAGAAATAGAGTAAATAAATATAGTGTCAGATAGTATTATTATTATTATTTTTAATTAACACTTGGATGAATTGAAGAGAAAACTAGTGACCAGTGGACGAGATATAACATATTTCACTAATCCATAGGTCCAGGAAAAAACTACTTATTGGTCAAAAATACTTTGCATTTTCAAATTTAGGATAGGAGGTATATTAATTTTCAGCAATAAAAAATAATGCTTTATTTATTTAAGGTAAAGGCACCAGTGTTCGTCACCCTTAAAATCTGCACCAGTGTTCGTCACACTCACAAAAGGCATGTTAAGATAAGTGTTTAATAACATCTGTGAAATTGAAACCACTGGCACTAGATACCCTACAACCGGAGAATCTAGCTCGAGCGGATTCAAATCCATAGATGTTAATTAACGATTATTTTAACATGGCGAACACTGGTGCAGATTTTAAGGGCGACGAGCACTGGCGTCTTTACCTTATTTATTTACATTTTTTTTTTTTTTTTTTTTTTACTACAGAAATTTAAAAAAAAAAAAAAAAAAAAAAAAACTACTAAGAAGGGTTAAGAAAGCTGCATTTTTAAAAATTTTAAAAAGTGAATAAAATTTACTTACAATCACATTTTTCTATACTTAACTTAATTCTACTCAACAATATATTTCATTGATTTTTCAGCTTTAACATAAGTTTTTTTTTTTTTTTTTTTTTTCCAACATTCTGAAAATTTCTTTAAATACATTTTCTTTTAAAATTTCAATTCTTCCGAATCAAATTCATTTCATTATTTTTAAAGAAAATGTGGATTTTGTCATGATTTTTTTTCGCTTTGTTATTTTTATTCGTTTAAGCAAATTGCTTTCTTTGAATCCTTAATATCGCTGCATTTTTAAAACTTTTAAAAATGAATAAAATTTACTTATAGACATAGTTTTCTATCCCAAACTTCCTTTTACTCAATGATATATTTCATTTATTTCTCAAATCTAACACAAGTTCATATCAATATTTAATATTTTATAAAATTCTATAAGTACATTTAATTTATTCTTTAAAACTTTAAATCTTCCAAATAAAATTCATTTCATTATTTCTTAGAAATGAATTTGCTTCATGAATTTAAGGAGAATAATCTATTTTTATTGATTTTCGAACATACATATGTAAGGAAAGAATTTTAATCGTGTGAAAAATCTGACTTTGAGATTTTGGTTTTTCTATACGTTTTGAGGTTCCCTAAGTTCATTTTTACTATTTTTACGGTGTTATATGTATGTGTGTGTATGTGCGTGAGTGAACATGATGCTTTCCTAGAATGAGCTGAAATTTGATACCTATGTTATAGGTCACCATAGCACGAACCTTATTGATTTTGGTGAATCTAGAACCTATAGTGTTTTTTACAGGGTCACAAAGGATCATTATGGGTTATGGACCCAAAATGTTTAAAGTGTGATAGCGTCTAAATTCCTTATTCGCCTGAGCTGTAAATTTATACACATATTATAAGTCACCGACACACAAAGTGTATAAATTTCGGTGAATCTAGCTTTTATAGTTTTTTTTTTTTTTTTTTTGTACAGGGACACAAAGAAAAATTCTTTACCATTGTGGTGTATGGTCCAAATGCTTTAAAGTGCGGTAGCGTCTAAACGCCATATTCGATTCAGCTGAAAATTTATGCATCTAATACATGTCAACGTCGTACGAACAATATAGATGTTGGTGAATCTAGCATTTATAGTTTTTTTTACAGGGACACAAAGAAGTATTCTTTATCATTGTGGCTTAAGGGCCCAAATTTTTTAAAACTGCGATAATGTCTAAACGCCATATTTGATTGAGCTGAAAATTCATACACTGCTATAGGTCATTGTCGCATGAATTGTATAGATTTTGGTGAATGCCCTTACAGATTTTTACAGGGACACAACGAAAAATTCTTTACCATTACGATCTATCGGCTCAAATTATTTTAAGTGCAATAGCGTAAAATTAAACAATGGAGAAAAATACTCAAACACCCTATTATAATTTTCACTTTTATTAATTTAACGAATCCTCTTACTTTAATTTATTTTCACAACCGTTAATTACTTAATGTTCGGAAAGTCGAGTGGAGTGACTCCAGATTTTTTGTCACCTGTCTCCGAATCAGTCAGTTATATCTATTTGGTTAAGAAATCTGTATTCACTAAATATTTAAGAAAACTGCATTTTTTAAAACTTAAAACTGTATAAAATTTACTCGCGGTCAAAATTTTTCTGTACTAATCCTCTTTTTGCTTAATGAGATATTTAATTCATTTTTCATTTTTAACATAAATGCTTTTGCATATTTTGAAAAATTCTATAAGTACAATTTATTATTATTATTATTACCTTTTTTTTTTTTTAATTCGTCTGATTCAATTTCATGATTTGTTAGAAAATATGGAGAAATGTCTTTTCTCTTTGTTTTTTTCAACCACTTTGTTGTTTCTATTTTAATAATCAAACTACGCATTTATTGAAGTATTAAGAAATCTGAATTTTATAAACATTAAAAACTGAAAAAAAAAAAAAAAAAAAAAAGAATTGCTTACAATCATAATTTTCTATCTTAAACTTGTATTTTGCTCAATGCAATATTTCATTGATTTCTCAGTTTTAAGGGGACAGTTTACTTTTAAAAATGAGAAAATGGAAAATTTTTCCATCATCTTTCAGAATATTTTTTCCCCTTAAGGAATGAATGCATGTACAAACAAAATTTTTTTTGTTTTAACCATAGACCTATTATAAGAGTGGACGGAGCATTCCATTATTAAGGGAATATAAGAAAAGGTGCAAAGATGAAACCACGTTGCTGTTGAAACAGGTTACCTTTTTTGGCATTTATCGCGTTATTAGCAATTTTTTGTTCTGAATATAAATATAAATATTATTATTATTATTAAAAGATACAGCAAGAAAACTTGTGTAAAACGAAACAGTTGCTGAAATTTATTTTTACCTTGTTATTTACACTTTCCAACAAAGTTCAAAAAAGTTTATAACTTCGGTTTGTCTATACTCGCTTTAACTCTCATAAATAATCATGGACATTTTTGAAATCATATCAAGTATAATATATTTAAACTAATTCATTTTAGAGAATTAAATATAGCAATCATAAACGTTTTATAAAAATAATTACTTAAAAAGAACGAAATAATAAAATATTAAAAAGAATCTTACCTGTGAAATAAAATCCTTATTTTACATAACTTCTAGAGCTTCTAAAAGTACATCTAATTACTATTTCTTGCTATAAAATTCTTTTTAAATTCAAAACAATCTAACTTTTAAAGTAAAATAAAAATTTTAAAAAGAACTTTCAAAGAAAAAGGAAAAATATCGTCTGCTTAATGAAAAGCAAATTTCAATATTGCCAGTTTGGCTTCCTGTAGATCAACAGTCACATGACCTTTTTATGAGTTATCTTTGCCACTAAAAAAGGTTGCCGTTGTCCCGTCCACTCTTATAATATGTCTATGGTTTTAACTAATATGACACCACTCTGTTGATTAAAAATATTAATTTAGTTTACTTTAAAAAGGAAAATTATTTTTTATTGCAGATTATTATTATTTATTTTTTTTTTAAATTCATGGGTGCTTTCTCACTGCGCGCAGGATATCTAAATTACAATTTTCCTTTATCCTTATAATTTTTACATTCAATGAAACAAAACATTCAAATTAAAAATCTGAACTAAAAGGTTTTAAGTATATATGGAGTTTAATTAACAATAAAATTTGAAATATGAAATTACCAATTAAATTTGTATATTTCCACAATCATAATTGTTTTTCTATTGAACAGAACTTCTTTCTTCAGTTCATTTTATTCATTATGTCAAAACGTATGGTTGAGAAAAATTTTAAGTTCACATCTCGAATACTTTTTGAAATATCATGCGTGTAGGCATGGATGGTTGAGTTTTACGTCGCACTAGTGCAGCGCAGATGGGCAATTGGCGACGGTCTGGGACAAACCCCTAGAGGTTGTCCGGAGACATGCCATCACAATTTTGATCCTCCACGGGAGGGATAGCTATCCGCTTCTGTGACCCCCCCCCCCCATGCGTGTTGGGAGAAAGTACTCTTGAATTCTTTTATTTTTTTTAATAATCTGCAATAAAGTCATTTTCTATTTTAAAGTAAACCAAAATAATATTTTTAATCAACAGAGTAATTTCATACTAGTAAACACACACACACACACACACACACAAAAAAAAAAAAAAAAAAAAAAATCGCCTTAACATAAGTTCTTTTGCAATATTTTTGAAAATTCTATAAGTATATTCAATCAGTACAAAAAACCCTTAGCGGCTTAAAAGTTTGTGACGCCGCTACTTTGTGGCTATAAGAATTTGAAATATGAGTCTTAAAAATAATGATATTAAATTTTAAGTGACGCTTTGCAATTAGTTAAAATATACATAGATTTTCTTATTTGATCTTTCACTTTTATCCTTTATTTATATTTATAATGCAAACGTGATATTTTTAACTTGAAGATCAGACAGATATATAAAATACACTCACTGATGCTTTTTCATTCGCATTTCAAATTCAAAATAACAGTTTTAAAAGGAATGATATAAAAATTCCAGTGGCGCCTCGGTGTTATTTTAAAAGATTTGTTTTTAGATTCCATTAAAATTACTTTTGTTTTGTCTAATAAAGTATATTTACACATTTAAACAGTGCTTTTAATTTTCAAATATACTGTCAAATAATTATACTTTCACTGAGTTAGCATTATAAAGTAATATTATTTATTTCAATAAATTGATTTATCTTTTGCATCATGCTATCCAAAACATAGTATCATAGTGTCCAACTAAGTGAAAATTTGCTCAAAGAGGTAGTGTGACGTAAAGAAAACATTTACACAAATTTTACTGCAGTTTTGGATAGCGTGACGCAAAAGATAAATCAATTTATTGAAATAAATAATTTTACTTTATAATGCTAACTCAGTGAAAGTATAATTATTTGACAGTATATTTGAAAATTAAAAGCACTGTTTAAATGTGTAAATATACTTTATTAGACAAAACAAAAGTAATTTTAATGGAATCTAAAAACAAATTTTTTAAAATAACACCGAGGCGCCACTGGAATTTTTATATCATTCCTTTTAAAACTGTTATTTTGAATTTGAAATGCGAATGAAAAAGCATCAGTGAGTGTATTTTATATATCTGTCTGATCTTCAAGTTAAAAATATCACGTTTGCATTATAAATATAAATAAAGGATAAAAGTGGAAGATCAAATAAGAAAATCTATGTATATTTTAACTAATTGCAAAGCGTCACTTAAAATTTATTATCATTATTTTTAAGACTCATATTTCAAATTCTTATAGCCACAAAGTAGCGGCGTCACAAACTTTTAAGCCGCTAAGGGTTTTTTGTACTGATATCATTACTTTTTAGTGGTTTTTAATCAAAAAATTAAAACAAATCCTTCTGGCTCCTAGGAAGGGTAAACTAATTTAATTTTTCTTATGAAGTTGTTACCATTTTTTTTCAAAATGGCAGCTACAATTTATTAATGGACTTAGTGGATTTATAAATGAAGGCTATGTATACATGGAGTTTTAAGCAAATCGGTTCATAAAACCTTTCTAATGTAAATTTGAAATTTTCAGTGTGCTGGCACAGGGAAACAAGAGGGTGGATTAAGTTGGCAAATAAACATATCAAACACATTTATGAGATAAATCTACACTACAAATTTAGTGTGAATTAAATCAGTATTTCAAACGTTATCATACTGACAAATTTTCAAGTAGCCTACCACTTGGAAACAAAATAGAGAAGCTTCGCACTAGAAAAATTTATTGACTGGGATTCTCAAACTCTTAAAAAAAAAAAAAAAAAAAAAAAAAAAAAGAAAAAAGAAAAAGAAAAGAAAGAAAGAAAAAAGAAAAAAAAAAAAAAAATAAGTGAAATTTTTCAAATTTAAGTTAGAATTACGTAATTTACATTTTGCAAATTTCTTTTTAGAGAATTACAAATTAAACAATTAAAAAAAAAAAAAATAATAATCAAGTAAATGTTAAAAATAGAACTTTATGTATTTTCTTTCCCCTTTTGAGGCTAAGTATACTGCTCCAATATTCCAAAAATTTCTTCCTATATATTTTTATATAAAACGCTTGGGGGGAAAAATAGACAAAATATAAATTAAGCTTTACATTTCTATAATTTTAAAAATAAGATATAATCACCTGGAGAAAAATTTCAGGGAAAATATAAGTTAAGCTTTAAAAAAAATGAAATTTCTGCGTAAAAATACTATTTTATAAATATATTTACAACTACAATAAACAAAAAACCCTCCTTTAATTTTAAATAATTATTTCTACATGTTTCGAAACTATTAAAAGTTTTTTCTTTCTTTCTTTCTTTTTCTTTTCTTTTTTTTTTTTTTTTTTTTTTAAGAAAAATAAATTAAATGTAGTGGCGCCATCTAGTAGTTTATATTCAAATCCTATACATACAGATTTAACTTTTTTTTTTTTTTTTCGTTAAAAAAAAAAAAAAAAAAAAAAAAAAAAAAAAAAAACTTGTTTAGAAACAGGTAGAAATAGTTATTTAAAATTAAAGGCGGATTTTTTGTTTACTGTAATTGTAAATATATTTATGAAATAGAATTTTTCATGCACAAATTAATTAATTAAAAAAAGAAAAAAAGAATAAATTTTTTAAATAAATTATTATGGGTTGCAAAGTAAAAATGTTATTTATTTATTTTGACGTGTTTTTAATAATTGCTATTTGACACCTTTTTTATGAATTTTAATTAAATTTCATGAAAAATGAATTTTATTAAAACACTGTTTAAACGCTGTTTATTAAAACACTGTTTTTTCTAATAAACAGTGTTTCATCCCCTAGTCATTATTGCTTTCAATAATAATAATAAAAAAATTGATTATGTTAATATTTAAAATATGTATCATTTTAAAGTCTGAAAAATAAATAAATGAATAAACTTTACTGTATTTTCAAAAGAGATTTTTAATTTTTAAAAAGAAATATATATATATGTATGTATTTACGAAAGAGTATGTTTTAAATAAAAACGATAGATGGCGCCAAAACTCTATTTGCTGTTTTTTTTTTTTTTTTCATTCCCGGCGCGTAAGGATACATGAATAGGAATCGCAAATCATTGAGTTATTATAAAATCGATGTTCATGAATGATTAAAAATTTTTTCAATTAAAAAAATTGTAAATTCATCATTAATATGATAAAATGGAATATCTAAAATTACAAATTACTTCCTTATTTAAAATATTATCTAAATATTTTTTTGACTAAATATGAAATTTTGAAATCAAAAATATTTTTTTTCATAACACAAGAGAAAATATATTTAAGTGAATTTGACTTAGTATATATACAATAAATATTTTAAACATGTAATAAAGTACTTTTGCTTTAAAAAAAAATTCTAAATAATTCATTGGCTGCATTCAAGTCGGCCAACAAACCAACCCACATACCTTACAAGTAAGAACCGTATAACAGCGTTTTCACCCGAAGAAACACATGTAATTGGCGGAGTAATATAGTTCTATATTTAAAGCGATTTATATAAAAAACAAGAGTTTTCCTGAAAAAAACGAAAACGTTACTAGATTCAGAAAGATCCTATTAACAGCATATATTAATTATATGAAAATCCTTCGAGCCGTTTAATTTAGTCCATTACATCCTTACATCGTTACACCACACATTTTCCCTTTTTGGCTTTAAATTGAGATTCAGATCTCAAAACATACTGCATGTAGAACTGTAAAATTTTCAGGATAGATTAAGACCGAAGATAAAAGACTATTTTGAAAAGATGAGAACAAAATAGGGCATATTTGCTGAGATATTAAGTGTCGGCTTTTACAAATCTCTTTGATGTCAAACTAGCCGTATATATGAGTTCGCAGCGTCCCGTTTGTCCCTCCGCTTGCGTCACTCAAAAAACTGCCGTTTTTCATGATATTTTCTTTAACCCCATAATGCGCGCTGTCCTCGCTGCGAGGACGCAAAATTTAAGATCCAGCTGCAAAAATTAATCCCGGAAATATTTTAGCAAAAACTTACGTTTATAACATAGCAGAAAAGGCCGGTTTTTTTAACCTCAAAATCTAAAATTTCTTTTAGTTTAATTTAGTTCATAAATTCCGGTGGCAGTATAATTTAAATGATCCGAATTGTCTTGCGCCGCAAAGGGTTATAATCTTTATTCTACTAAATCAAATGCATTTCATTATTCATAAGAGATTATGGAATCTTTTGTCATTGTTTGCCCAATCATTCTGTAGTTCTTATTTGTTTGAGAAAATTGCATTCTTTGAAACTTCTAGAAAGCTGCATTATGTTTTTTTTTTTTTTTTTAATTGAATAAAATTTATTTACAGTCATATTTTTCTATCTTAAATCCTTTCCGATTAGATTAGATATTTCTTTCCTTTCTTAATTTTAACATAACTTAAATTATAACTCCATTCACTTTTTTCTTTAAAATTTTAATTCCATTCAATCAAATTCAATTCATTATTTCTTAGAAAATACGGTGAATAACCTGCTTTTCGTCCATTATTTCCTCAATCTTTCTGTAATTTCTATTTGTTTAAGAAAACTGCATTTTAAAATATTTTAAAAATAAATAAAATTTATTTACGTTCATAATTTTCTATATTTAACCTCCTTTTACTCAATGAAATATTTTACTGATTTTTTAGTTTTAACGCATGTTTATTTCCATTATGTTATAAAACTCGATGAGTACATTTACTTTTTCCTCTAAGATTTTTAATTCTTCTAAATCAAATTCTCTTCATTATTTGCTAGAAAATATGGAGAAGGATCTGTCTTTTGTCATTTCCGACAAAACATTCTTTACTTTTTATTTGTTTAAGAAAATTGTATTTATTGAATCTTTTAAAAAACTGCATTTTTAATTTTTTTTTTTTTTTTTTATAACTGGATAAAATTTACTTATTGTCAAATTTTTCTATAATAAATCTTTTTCAACTCAATGAGATATAACAACCACTTTTTTTTTTTTTTTTTTTTTTTTTTTACATCTTTTTGAACATTTTCCAAAATTTTAAGAATACATTTATTTTTTTTCTTTAAAATTTGTATTTTTCTAAATAAAATTATTTTCATTATTTGTCAGAAAATATGAAGAATGACCTGTTTTTTCCCATTATTTCTCTAAGCATTCTGTTATTTGTATTTGATTAAGTAAACAGTTGTATTGCGTACCATTGTAGTTTAAAATTCGGAAACATTGGATTAAAAAAAAATAATGTCAAGAAAAATGCATTAAAAAGGAATAATGTCAAGAAAAATGCATAAAAAAAATAATAATGTCGAGAAAAATGCATTAAAAAAATAATAATGTCGATAAAAATACTTTAAAATTAATAGTGTCAAGAAAAATGCATTAAAAATGAATAATAATAAAAAAATGTATTAAAAGAATAACGTCAAGAAAAACGTATTAAAAAAAGAATAATGTCAAGAAAAATGCATAAAAAAAAGGGGGGTGGGGAAACGCCCAGTCCTAAGAGTGAAAAAAAAAAAAAAAAAAAAAAAACCGCTCAGTCACAAATGTGCTTAAATAAATAAATAAATAAAATAAAACTAACACGAGTTAGCAAAAGCTAGAAAATTACTGAAGAAAAAAATCCATTGAGTCCTAGAGCTGACAACAAGGTTTGCTACGACTAGTCAGTGGAGACCTCCGTGCGCAGGTGGACACTCAAGAAGTCTTTCGTGTTCTGTCTGTTTGTTTGTATGTTTCGCGATAGCGACTGCAAAAATCCCTCTATTGACTTGCAAATTGGTACAAATGTTCATGAGACACACAGAATTAACTGTATTGTTTTGAGTGTGTATTCTATTTGTAATTCGTGTATAGGGACACACCAAAATTTTTCTTATCATTACGGCCTATGGGCAGAATTTGTATGTACCTTAATAGCGACAACAAACATTCCTCGATTGACTTGAAAATTAGTACCCATGTTCAGACGTTATGCAGAAATTCATTATTTGTTATTTCGCTGCATAATCTTTGGTGTCTGTATCGTTTATAAATCGTGTGGAGAAACGCACCAAAGTTTTCTCATCATTATGGCCTATGCACTGAGAAAAAAGAAAATACCGCCTTCATCTAGAACGAATAAGTGATCATTTTCTAAATCCCTAAACTAGAAATATATATTTCCGAGCTATGCGTATAAGGCATGTTAATAAGATGAATAAACGAAATGATCGAGAATTTCTAGTTTATATATTTCTAGATGTTGAAACAATGTTAATGAATATTATGAATCCTTTGTAAAGCGAGAAATTCTCGCTTGATTTTCTAGAACTGAGTCATAAACCAAGATTATAGCTGCTGAAACCCGCCTCTTGTATATTCGCATTTATTTGCAGAGATTTTTAATTAAGTTTGACCTTGATAATGTAATCAAACACTCTAGAATTCTGATAGAGGTTTCTAGATCTCGCTTTCAAAGGGGTCTAGAATTTATAAGGATGACATGAAACTATTTTTAGAGCCACAATTTAGATTCTAGGTGTCAGATACACAATTATTGCTCAGTTTAGTATCCAACAAAACTTTCACGTTTCAGATATTGAATATCTGGCAAAACTTACTGTCTGTTACATCCTTACATTTAAACTTTAAAATTCATGATTTTTGAAAAGAAAAGTAAGAATATCCCTGTGTGGCTTTTTTTAATTTTTTTTTTAAATAATTATTATTATTTTAATCCCTTAGTTTATATACATATATATACAGATAAATGTATACAGAAGCAAAGATATATATATAAATTAGAGTGCTGATTCAATGGATGAAGGATTAGCTTTCCATGGTTCAAGATGAATCACGTGACATGCTCCAATAGGTTCTGTGTTTGGCCCCTTATAGCTATTTTGGCATTTAAAATATCAGTTCGACAAATTATCATTATTATTAGGTAACATGACAGTCCTATGACCGAAATAAATTGTTTTTAAAATAATTTTACACATATTTCACATTTTAATAAATAATAAAATACCTTTTTTTCATCGTTTCTCAACAAAGTTTAAAAGTGTTTATAAAAGAAAATTTAAACTTTTAAAGAGCTAAATTTAACAACAAATAATAATTTTTCAACTATTTTTAAGCATTTTGTCGGTTAAAGTTCAACTACACGAAATAAAAAAGAAGTAAAATCAAAATCAAAATGATTTAGGACAAAAGAATATTAAACTACGTAAGTAAACAAAAACATTGGTGGTTATGACTTATGCGAAAAACAGTCTCCAAACCGTTGCCATACAAAATTTACTAAAAATAAACTGTTACCAAGGGAACCACCGAATACGCAGGTGCAAGGAGAGCATGTCACATGACTCATCTTGGACCTTCTCAAGGGTTACCATTTTACCATTTATCACTCTACTTTGTATATCTCGTAGTACAGAAGGTTCAAAAGGGTTGTAGGGGGAGGGAGCTGTCTAAAAAAGTATTTTGTTATGCAATGCGTTATTTATGCACATATATCTATCCAAAGATTCTGGAAATATTATATTGTCAAGTTTAGAGGAGAAGAACTGAGAATAATTACAGAAAACAGGGTAGATTGACTCGTCTGTGGTAGGCTTTCATCCTGCAGTGGATTGATAAAGGCTGAAATTTATATCTATATCTATTTATATATACATAATATGGAATAAATAAAAATGATCTGCTGCGTAATGAGTGATGCAAACACGACTTTAAGACCTCTGATCTGCTGATATACCAGTCTAATATGTGACATTACTTACAACATAAAAATCATTGTAATAAAAATTGAATTCTTAAGGAAGTTTCATTCTTAAAAATTTTTAAAACTGAAAAAAAATTTACTTGTTATATCTTTCAATCCTAAACAACTTTCGACTCAATGAGATATTTCATTCATTTAATAACTTTAACATAAGACCTTCCGCAATATTATATATATGTAGATATAACAATTTTATGTACAGTCACTTTTTTCTAGTTATAATATCAGTAGTTCAAAGATTGTTCATTATATTTTGAGAAGATAAAGGTAACAATTTCTCTTCAATCCTTATTTTTCTAGTCATTCTCTAATTTCGAGCTGTTAAAGGATATTAACATTTATACACTGAGAAAAAGAAATACATACCGCCTTCATCTAGAATGAATAAGTAGTCATTTTCTAAATCCTTTAACTGGAAACTTTCCGAGCTATGCGCATAAGACACGCCAATAAACTGAATAGACGAAATGATTCAGAATGTCTAGTCTACACATTTCTAGATGGTGAAACAATATTCTGAATATTTTGTATTGCGAGAAATTCTCGCTTGATTTTCTTGAATTGGGTAATAAACCAAGATTATAGTTGCTGAAATCCGCCTCTTGTATTCGCATTTATTTGCAGAGATTTTTAAATAATTTTGCCCTCGAGAATATAGGCAAATGCTCTAGAATTCTAATAGGGGTTTCTAGAACTCGCTTTCAAAGGGGACTAGAATTTATAAGGATAACATAGAACTACTTTTTCTAGAGTCACAATTTTGATTCTAGATGTCAGTTACAGGAATTTTTCTCAGTGTATTGTTCTTCAGTCTTACTGTCTATCCGTTGTGTGATAACGTAGGTAAAGGACATTGAATATTAGAAGGTACAACAAGTACGAACAGTTGGAAAGAATTAATAATAATTCGTAAGTACCTCATAATTTTTCTTTCTTGCTTAAGTATTATATAGCAAGGTACATTCTATAATAACTCTATAGATAATTTTAATTGAATCGATTTTGATAACTTTTATCATATATTGTCCCCTTAAACCTTTAAAAATATATATATATACTTTTTTGAAAAATTATACAAACAGCATAAAAATTGCTCAAAATAATTTATTTATGTCCTGATCCCTATTTCTCAATTCTAACTTAAGCGTTATCGCAATATTTTAGGAAAATAAGGCTAACAGTTGCTTTTTTATTTTATTTTTTCTTTCTTTAAAGTTTTCAACCTGCTTGCTCAATATAAGCCCGTTATCTGTAAGTAAATACAGAAAATAAATTCTCTAAATATCATATGTCTGCTATATAAAGAAAATAAATGCATAAAACTTTGCTTCTGTATGAAAAGAAAAAAAATGTACAATTCTAATCAAAAATAGAAAAATACAACACATATCCTATTTCAATCTTTTTTTTTTTTTTTCATTTTTGCTTTCTTATTATTTTTCATTTGGTTATTTATTGTAAAAATAAATAAAGTAAGATAAAATATTGGTCATTTTACAATTTCTTTTACACATATGTTAGAGGAAAGAGAGAGAGAGATAGAGAGATTTAAGTATAAATTGATATTAAACATTTAATTGGAGTTATGAATTATATATAAAGAAATTATATTTAATATTTCTAGCATTGAAAATTACAAAAAAAAAAAAAAAAAAAAAAAGTCAAATTTATTTAGACACTTTGGAAATAGGATTGTAGGTAAAAATGTCTGCACTTTTCTAAATTTATGAAGCTAAACATTTTTTCTTTGTTATCAAACTTAAATTTTTAAAATAAAAATGTTGAATTATGATAGGTATTATCAGTCTGTATGTTAGATTGATGATAAAAATTATCAATTTGTTCTATATTCAATAGAGAAAGTATTGGATTCGTAAAAATTTTCGACTTCGGGTTTTTGATGGATTTACGTTTTAAGAGCTGTAGAACACGATTTGACCATTTTTAGAAAATGTCTGTCTGTCTGCGTGTCTGTGGGACAAAATTTTATGGTAACTGTGTCTCAGGAACTACTGCACAGAATTTTATACAAATTGGTATGTAATTACACCTTGACATAAATGAGTGCCTATCAAGTTTTGGTAAAAATTGTCTAACAGGTTGCGTTGCCGTCCCGCTTTTTCTAAATTTTTAACGTGGTGGTATAGGGCAAAATTTTGTATAAATGTGTACAAAGAGAGTTAGTTTTTAATAATTATTATGAAATTTGCAAGAATTGATTATTATAGAAACAGTCATCTGGGAAAAAAATTGTGTATATGTAGGAGCACCGCCTCCTCCCCTTGGGAGGGAAGTCACCCCTCGGGAGGAATAAATTTCCATGATGGGTATCTTTCAAAACAGCTCGCCAATATCTTTAAAATGAATGGTTGAACCATTGATCTGCAATAATTTAAAATAAAATTATCGATTTTTTTTTTTTTTCATTTTTAGATATTTAGTATCATACTGCTTCTCTAATATGGAAATTGTACTGCATTATCATGGAGGATAATTTCATTAAATAATGGTTTTAATAAATTATTATTACTGAGTGAATTTGCATAGGAAAATATAGAAGAAAGTCATGTGGTGGCCACAACATTCTAGTTTTTCCATACAAAGCAAATAAAAAAGTATATTTTTTGTCTTTTACTTTGTATTAGTTTTCAAATAAAATTATAAAAAATTAAAAAAAATATATATATATATATGATATCTGAAGACCAAATTATTTGAAATTTTCTTCTCCGCAATTCAAAAATTAAAATTCTGTCCTAAGCAGAATCTAATTTTGGACCAGAACTTTCTATTCCCATTGTTTCATTTGATATTACACTGGATTCTATAGTACGAATTACTTTTAATCCTCAATAATAAATTTTTATTATGAGATACTTTTTAATATAAACTTTTCCTGCACAAAATATATCCAGCTTATGATTTTTCATAGTTATTATTCTTAACATTATTATTGCACCATGGATAACAGTTTATTTTTCTTTGTGGCTACTGTGACATTATATATCCTATAAGTTTACCTTTTTTATTTCAGTTTCCGAATATCTGTAGTACCCGTTACATCAAAAATTCAATTTTCCAAATTTTTATATATTTTTAAAATTAGCAATATTTTATTTTTAAAATAAATAAATAGTAATAGTTATAGTTATAGTAATAGTAAAAAAATAGTAATTATCATTTATTTTTTAATTTAATGCCAAAGGGGGAAAAAAGAAAAAGAGAATAAGTGAAAGAGAGAAAGACAGAAAGAGAGAGAGAAACTGTTTTCATTGTTTTGTCTGGGGAAAAAGAAAAAAAGAGGTCCTCATTCTAAATAAAAAATCTGTTTATTCACATTAAAATATGAAGTTGCATTCCTTAACAACAGTTACTACATTAATTTGATTAAATCTCTTTAAATTGCTTTTTCTCGCCCCCAAAAATTACAGTACAAATAAAAATAAAATTACATAAATAAGATAATAATAATAATAATAATAATAATAATAATAATGTTACAGTAACAGACTTTACAGAAAAAGAGAGACAAGTATTGTAAGCAAAATTTTTAAATAATCAAAGCATGATTTAATTTCATTAATTATATACATGTAAGTGTATCATATGTAATATAAATTATAGATTAATTAACATATTTAAACAAAATCTTGTTTATTTAAGTGCATTAAGTATTTCGTTATTTTATAATGTAATCATTCTCTTTATATTTTACAAAATATTTTCGTACAATCTTTTTTTTAAGTTTTAGAGACCTTTTGCTTAAAGCGAGTTCGTTATCTGTCGGAAAGTATAGAGAATAAATTCTCTAAAAATATCATATTTCTATTATATAAAAAAATAAATAAATACAATTTTGTGTCTGCATGAAAAAAAAGTACCAATCTGATTTCAAATGTCAAAATATATTGACATATTTTCCTATTTCAATCATACTTTTTACATGTTTTACTCTATTTATAATTGCAAATTTATTTTAAAAATAAATAAATTAAATTAAATAAATGTTGCTATGCTACCTCTAGTATTTATATATCATAAGTTATATATTATTTACGAATGTTAATTATATTCGCATAGTATAGAGAACAAATTCTCTAAAAATATCATATATCTATTATATAAAAAATAAATCAACACAATTTTGTTGCTGCATGAACAAAAAGTACCAATCTGATTTCAAATGTCAAAATAGTTTCATATATTTTCCTATTTCAATCATATTTTTTTTTTATATCTTTTACTCTATTTATAATTGTAAATTTATCTTAAAAATTAATAAATTAAATTAAATTAATGTTGCTATGCTACTTCTAGTACTTATATATCGTAACTTATATATTATTTACGAATATTAATTATATTCTCATAGTAAACAGAATACATTCTCTAAAAATATCATATTTCTATTATATAAAAAAAAAATAAACCAATACAATGTTGCTGCTGCATGCACAAAAAGTACCAATCTGATATCAAATTTCAAAATACATTCATATTTTTTCCTATTTCAATCACATTTGTTACATGTTTTACTCTGTTTATAATTGCAAATATATTTTAAAAATAAATAAATAAAATTAAATAAATGTTGCTATTCTACCTCTAGTACTAATATATCATAACTTGTATATTATTTACGAATATTAATTATATTCGCATAGTATAGTGAATAGATTCTCTAAAATTATCATATTTCCATTACATGGAAAAAAAAAAAAAAAATACAATTTTGTTGCTGCACGAACAAAAAGTACCAATCTGATTTCAAATGTCAAAATATATTCATATATTTTCCTATTTCGATCATATTTTTTACATGTATACATACTATTTATAACTGTAAATTTATTTTAAAAATAAATAAATTAAATTAATGTTGCTATGCTACCTCTAGTACTTATATATCATAACTAGTATATTATTTACGAATATTAATTATATTCGCATAGTATAGAGAATACATTCTCTAAAATTATCATATTTCTATTACATGAAAAAAATAAATCAATACAATTTTGTTGCTGCACGAACAAAAGGTACCAATCTGATTTCAAATGTCAAAATACATTCATATATTTTCTTATTTCAATCACATTGTTTACAATTTTTACTCTATTTATAATTGCAAATTTATTAAAAAAAAAAAAAAATGCTGCTATTCTATCTTTAGTATTTATATATCATAACTTAAATATTATTTACGAATATTAATTATATTCGCATATTTATGTAATATTAATTACATATTATTTAATAATTTAAAAAATCTTGTCGATTTATGTATATTAACGGTTTATTTATTTATTTATTTATTTTTATTTATTCATTTATTTATTTTGCTTAGAATAGTGCAACTTAGATGGATTTTTAAAATTTGATATATTTTTGTATCTTTAAACTACTTTTAATATATTCTTTTCATTCTCTCTCTTTCCCAAAATTAGTATCTAATTAACCCTACAAGGCTCAATTTTTTTTAGTGCGCGACAAAAACATATAGGTTGTAATTAGGGATCAGAAGATAGGGAAAATTTATAAAAATAAAAATAAAACCCTATTTTACGGAAAAATCAACTTTTTAGCTCAACGTACCATATGTGGAACATACATAAAAATATTATTTACTAATACGTATTGTAATATTAAAAAAAAAAAAAAAACTTACTTCTGCAAAATATACACTGCATTATAACAGACAGTATTTTTTTTTCCGAGTCAAAACTGTTCAATAACTATTTTTATTTTTATTTTTATTTTTATTTTAATTCAGTCAAACGACTAACGTATCACTTTCATTCAAATTTCACACTGAGTGCACTATAACAAAAACACGAACGACATCTTTAGGCAAGGATTCGTATTACTATACATTGCTAAATGTCAGTAGCTTCTATCAAGATGTCAAGAGATGTCGCTGCTAATAGTTTTATAGCTATAGGAACGATTAAAGTCGGTGTTCTACATATGGAACTGGGTGCCTTGTATGGTTAAACTGTTTTTATATCTTTCTCTCCAGAAGTACTTTATATAATTAAAAACAGAATTCTGAGAAGTCATTTTTTTTTTTTTATTCCACTTTTACCTATTTATTTGTTTTTTAATAGAAATATTTAGTAATCTTATGCAGCAGTTATTTTTGATTAATAATACGAAGATTTCTCTAAAAAATAGTGGTATACAAAGAAATTGACTGCGCTGACCCTTGCATTAGAAATGCTGTAAAAACATCTAGAATATTTTTAGATAATTTGTTTCTTCATTATTTATAATATCTATTTCAAAGGTGCCGCTCTTGCAACTAAGAATTGGCCAGGGGTTCACTGAATTGATGGCCATTTGTAAATATGCACCTTATGGGCAGCCATCGCCACTCCTAACACAAGCAATATAGAGTGATCCATACCTTGTCCGAGATTCGAGCCTGGCCCTACCACACTGAGAAAAAATTCTGTAACTGACATCTAGAATCTAAATTGTGGCTCCAGAAAAAATAGTTCCATGTCATCCTTATAAATTCTAGTCCCCTTGAAAATCGAGTTCTAGAATCCCTATTAGAATTCTAGAGCGTTTGCCTATATTCTCGAGGGCAAAGTTATTTAAAAATCTCTGCAAATAAATGAGACTACGCAAGAAGTGGGTTTCTGCAACTATAATCTTGGTTTATTACCAAATTCTAGAAAATCAAGCGAGAATTTCTCGCAATACAAATGAATGAGAATATTTAGAGTAATCAGAACACTGTTTCACCATCTAGAAATGTGTACACTTAGAAATTCTCGATCATTTCATCTATTAAGTTTATTGGCGTACCTTATGCACATAGATCGGAAATCTATATTTCTAGTTAAGGGATTTAGAAACTGGCCACTTATTCATTCTAGAGAAAGGCGGTATATTTTTGTTCTCAGTACGGGTAGGTGTAACAAACGCTAACCATCACGGATCATGGACGGCTCATTTATAATATATGTTACATTTATAATATGTATAGTTAAAATGTATATATTATGTTATAATATTTTCCCTACTAAATCTTTAATTTACATTAAAGGTATTAAGTTACATTACACCGAGGAAAAAAAAATACCGCTTTCATCCAGAATGAATAAGTGGTCATTTTATAAATTCTTTAACTAGAAATATAGATTTCCGAGCTATGCGCATAAGGAACGCCAATAAACTGAATAGACGAAATGATTCAGAATTTCTAATCTACGTAATGTCTAGATGGTGAAATAATATTCTGAATATTCTGAATCTTTTGTATTGCGAGAAATTCTCGCTTGATTTTCTAGAATTCGGTAATAAACCAAGATTCTAGTTGCTGAAACCCGCCTCTGTATTCGCATTTATTTGCAGAGATTTTTAAATCACTTTGTCCTCAAGAATGTAGGTAAACGCTCTAGAATTCTAATTGGGATTTTTAGAACTCGCTTTCAAAGGGGACTAGAATTTATAAGGATGACATGGAACTATTTTTTCTAGAGCCACAATTTAGATTCAAGATGTCAGTTACAGATTTTTTTTCTCAGTTTATTTTTCCTTACATCTTTAATTTACTTAAGAGAAATAAAACACAATTGGTATAATTTTTTATGCATAATGAAATATTTTATCTACCACACGTACTTTTACCTATCCCTTTAAACTTGTTAAACATCATAATAAATTCTCTCCCGTAATCAAAATGTAGTGGCACAAAAAGTACAATTATGTTATGATTTAGTGATCAAAGAAATATAAAATGAAGAAAAATTTCTATAAGTGCATGTTTTTCATACTATATCAAATAATTTATATAAAAACAAAGCAAACACCTTCATTTTGAATTATTATTGCATTTTGAATATTATTTTGAATTATATGCATTTTGATTATTATTGCGCAAATTGTTATTGCTTTTTTATCAATTACCATAAAGGTAGAAAAGTTTAATTTCAGCAGTTAATCTAAACATTATAAGTTGTGAAGACTGGTTTTTAAAAACTTGCTATAAAACGCACTAAGATACGGGTGTTCAGAGATGAAGAGAATATGCAAACACCATAAAATCCAAAAACACACAGTTATTGTTTTAGTTAAAATATTAAGGATGACTCTTCTTCAGGCATACTTTGTAGACACAAGTACAGTATAAAAGAAACAACGCTATCTAGTAAATTTAATGTAGCACTAAGACAGATTTATGGATGAAAAAAAAAAAAAAATGCTATTGGCTATTGTGTTGTGATATGAAAACTGTGTAATAAATAAACAAATAAATTGGAGTGAGAAGCTTGATTTAAATATGTAAACTTCGAATTTTTTTATTTGATTTTTTTTAATTTTCTTTATTGTCATTTAGGATATACATAAATAGGTTTTGTATCATTATATATATATGTGCATAAGTGTGCAATAATAATAATAAAAAAAAAAAATAGATTCTTAAAAATTATAATCTATAAATTTATCACTCAGGTTTATAATTTTTGACAACATTTGATGGAAATATTAATCAAATAAAATCTCGGAGTTCTTTTAGATTGTTTTATTTTAAAATATTGACTTTTAATTTAATTTTATAACAATTAATACTTCAGAACTTACCCGTTTCCAAAACATTCTAATTTCCTAAAACCCATTATAAGTTTTAAGTTTTATTTACATAAATGAAACATTACATAATTATTTTTAGTTTTCGAAATGTTTTACCTAGCACACATGCTGTAAACGTGTTTATATCATAACAAATACTCTACTGTCATCTGGATTATTTTTATAGAATGTGCCCTTTATTATAATTGATTTTTTATTAATAATTTTTCATTTAATTTTGTTTATACACAATCTATTAAAGGAAACCCGTACAAAAGATGCATCATTACAAACTTTATAAATTTTTCTACATTAACATATATAATCACATTTTTTTATCTTAATCGCCTTATCAGTAAAGGTCCATTAACATTATTAATGGAACTTTTACGGAAAATACATTATTGCAAAATTTTCCATGTTTACCTTTAATCACACTTTTGCATCTAATCTCCTTATCACTAATTGTCGTTCCATTTATAAAATTCTTTCCCACATCAGCGTCTTATTAAAGCTATCCTATATAAAAAATATTGAATCTCGTTAACTTTTAAATTCATTAATTCCCTAAAAGTACATTTTAAATCAAGTCAGTCAACATCTATAAAATATATTGAAACTCTGGTTTATGATTTTGACAACATTTGTTGGAAATATTAATCAAATAAAAGCTCAGAGTTCTTTTAGATTGTTTTATTTTAAAATATTGACTTTTAATTTAATTTTATAGCAATTAATATTTCAGAAATTACCCGTTTTCAAAACATTCTAATTTTCTAAAACACATTATAAGTATTAAGTTTTTTTTTTTTTTTTTTTTTTTTTTTTTTTACATAAATGAAATAATCTCCTTATCACTAATTGTCGTTCCATTTATAAAATTCTTTCCCACATCAACGTCTTATTAAAGCTATCCTATATAAAAAAATATTGAATCTCATTAACTTTTAAATTCATTAATTCCCTAAAAGTACATTTTAAACCAAGCCAACATCTATAAAACATGTTTCAACTCTAATGCGCGTGAAAAAAATTTAAAAACACAACTTCCCTTATCCCTTCTCTTTTTCGAAATATTCTTCTTACACCCACGTGCTTGTATGCTTCCTTCTAAACGCGCTTTATATCACAACAAACACTCTATCACCATCCGGATTATTTTTAGATCGTTTCCTTTGAATTTATTGATTCTCCATTTCAGAAAACTAACCGTCCCATCTCTTGCTCCAAGTTCGTCAATCCACCCCTAGATACCGGACTGGGAGGATGCACCAGCTCACGCCCTCCTAGTATCTAGTTCCTAAAAAGAGTACAGCCCATCACGCGCCCGAGTTACTCCGTTCCCAGAGACCTCTCTGTGCAGTTGGGAAGAGCTTGTTATATAAGAGTCTGTCTGCAACAGGTAACGAGTGACTTTTACCCGGTGCTCTTGTTTTGGTTTTGTTTCGGTTTTCTGTTTGGACTTTTTGTAAAAGATTCCCCGACATTGACTGTTTGAGTTGTAGATCAAGGACTGTTAAGTGTGAGGTTAGTGAGTTTTATTTACGTAATTATTTTATGAATGAAGTAATAGTATGAATGTGTTAAACAGGAACATCGAGTAAAATAGATTAAGATAAATAAAGAAACGGGAACATTATGATCAACAAAATTGTTATTTTTATTGCTTTTAATGTTGCTCTCACTAAACTTTTCTTAATATTATTATTAGAAATGGAGCAATTTTTTTTAAATAACAGCAATTTTTTATTTAAAAGCTAAATTAGTAAAGAAGTAATGAATATCAATTCTAATTGTTTAACAGCGTAAAATTGGTTTTTATCCAAATGTAATGCTTTATAAAAAATTATTTTCTGTATTTTTTTTTTTTTTTTTTTTTTAACATATTACAGTATTATTATTACAGATTTGAAAGCTAACAATTAATAGGGAATGATATAGAGTTATATAACATTAATCATAACTTTGATATTTTAAATAGTATAGATTCGACTTTATTTTATCTAAAAATTATTATTATCTAAAATTTATTTAAAATGTCATAAATTATAAAATTATATTTTTCTGTAATGTATAAACAATTGTGTTGTAATTTTGTTTATTAAGGGTGATTGATTACACGAGGCTTATAAGACTGGGGAAAATGTCCTTAAAGATTTAAATGGTTCAATGTCTTTAATAATTAAGTTAAATAATAAAATGCTAATATTTATTTTAAATCTAAATAAATAATGTATGTTTGAATATTATTCCTTATCGTTTTAATATATGAAATTATGATTTTTTTATCTAAATGTCATAACTTATAAAAATGACATTTTTCTGCGAAAAAAAAATATTTAATTGAAATTAACAAAAGTTATGTAACATTAGTAATAACATTTGTTGTTCAAATATGACTAATAATTCATCAATCGTTATAGAGAAATATTCAGTTAAACTGAAAAATTTCACAGATCCAATAAATAATTAAAATGACATGATATTATGATTTAAATTTAAATGTTACAAATTATAAATTGATATTTTTCTGTGAGGTATAAATAACTGTTGTGTTGTATTTTGTGTATTAAGGGCGATTGATTACACGAGACTTATAAGACTGGGGAAAATGTCCTTAAAGATTTAAATGGTTCAATAACTTTGATAATTAAGTTAAATAATAAAATGTTAATATTTATTTTAAATCTAAATAAATAATATAAGTTTGAATATTATTCCTTATCGTTTTAATATATGAAATTATTTTTTACCTAAATATAACTTATAAAAATGATATTTTTCTGTGAAGAAAAAATATTTAATTGAAATTAACAAAGGTTATTTAACATTAGTAGTAACATTTGTTGTTCAAATATGACTAATAATTCATCAATCGTTATAAGGAAATAGTCAGTTAAAATGAAAATTTTCACAGATCCAGTAAATAATTATAATGACACGATATTAGGATTTAAATTTAAATGTCATAAATTATAAAATATTTTTCCGTGAAGCATAAAAATATGATAATATCGAGTAACAAAGAGTTATGCAGCCCATACATCATGACTTTGATAATTTAAAACTGAATGATAATTCGTCGTTTGGTATAGAGAAATATTTATTTAAGATAAATGAATTTCTCAGTACAAAAAATGCATGATGTATATGAAAAAATTAAAATAAAGCAGTTAACAGCCCTCTTCACTTACCGTCGTCGCCGGAAGCCCGAGCCAATGTTATTTTATGGGAAATTTTCTTTACTTATAACTAATTAACTAATGTATATTTTTAAATTCTGTTTTCACATTAAAAAAATTCCCAATTGTTAAATTGACGCACCTTTTTTAAAAACGTATTTTATTTTTTTTTTTTTTAATTTTTACTATTTTATTTTGAAATATCAAAATGGAAAATTTCACATATTGAAAATTCGTATTTTACAGCTTCAAAATAAAATAGTTAAAAAAAAAAAAAAAAAAAAAAAAAGAAAGAAAGAAAAATAACATTTTTTTTTAAAAAGTGCGTCAATTTAACAGTTGAGAATTTTCTAAATGTGAAAACAGAATTAAAAAATATTTATTATTTAATGAGATATAAGTAAAGAAAATTTCTCATAGAATAACATTAGCTTCGGCTTCTGACAACAGTGAGTGAAGCGGGCCCTTAATGGAGAATGTCGAAGAGCTAATTATAAGTTTCAGCTAATTATAAGTTATAGGTTCAGCTAATATATATAAATATATGTTCAGCTAATTATAAGTTTTATAATTTAAGGCTGTATAAAAATCCAACCCTCGTTATGGAGAAATATTTATTTAAATTAAATTAGTTTTTAACTAATACATCCAGTAAATACGTGTGTGTAGTTAAATTTTAATACTATTTTAAATTAAGAAATATTGGTATTTTAAGTAATAGCTAAAATCTGCATTTTAAATATAAATACGGAAGTGTAATTATAAATAGATTCTTCTTTATTTTACTCTGCAAAATTATTTTTTGTTCAAACGTCATAAATTATAAAATGATGTTTTTCTGGAAAATATAAACAATTCATTGTGAAAGACAAAATGTTATATAACATAGATCAACACTTTGGTGATTTAAAACTTTTTCGTCGCTCTCTATAAAGAAATATTTATTTAAGTTAAATAAAGTTTTTAATACCTGCAATTAGTATTAAAGTGGCATGATGTATGCAGTTATTAAATAAAGATTAATAAGGAAGTATTAATACATATTTAAAATTAATAATGTAAATAACAAAATCAGTGTAAGTACTATTCTTTTTTGTTTTACTGTATATATGGATAAGGATATACGTTAAATAATACTTAAACTAATATATAATGCATATCTTAAAGCTAAATAATTAAAGTAAATATGACATATTTTTTCATCTGATTTTAATTTACATATAAGTAAAATAACAAATGGATAAGCTATAAAATAATATTTTTCTATGAAGTAAAAAAAAAAAAAATATTGAATAATAACAAGTTACATAAAATTAATAATAACTTTGATAATTTAAATATGATTATCAATGCCTCAATTGTTGTGATATACAGTGAAAAACGTTTAACACGAAACTGAGGGGACCGAAATATTTTTTCGTGTTAAAAGAATTTCGTGTAAAAAAGATTAAAAAATAAAGTGCAAAACTGGCCAATGTTTTCCCTTTCGTCAGTTAATATTTCCATTTCCTGTAAAAATACTACTAACTTACATCCATTAAAATAAAAATCAAGCACAAATATGATTTTTTTTTTTTTTTTTTTGAGGGGGGGGGGACGGATATTTTTTACTGTCTTTTTCAGCCCCATATTGTTTAAAAAATTGTCGAGATTATATACATTGTTTTATTCATCTCTGACTTCGAATGTACATCTAAATAACTGCAGATACTCATTATTTTCTTCATTTCTGAAGCAGAGGGGACAGAAACTGTATTGTTGATTCAGTTGTCAGATTCGTAATCAAAATTTACCTAAGTGGAATCATTTTAATGATGAACGATGTCAAAAATCTCATTGTCGGTGCTGCAAACACATGATCATCGAAGGCAACATACTATAGCATAGTTACCAACATTTTAATTTATTCCGGAGCATTTTTAGCACCGCCTTTAATCTGCACCACTTCATTTATACACTAATTTCCTTGAATATGTAACTACGATAAAATAAGAAAAAATTACTTTTAAGAAAAAAGTGGTATGGAAATACAGGCGAGTCTAAAAATGCTTTGGAATAAATTAAAATGTTGGCATCTCTATTGAAGTAAACATGTGAAGATCAAAAGCAAATTTTTTTCGTGTTAAACGATTTTTGTTTCGTGTTAAAAGACAAAAAATGTATAAATAGCATAGTATACTGTCCGGACCGCTATATTATTTCGTGTTAACCGATTTTTCATGTTAAGCGTTTTCGTGTTAAACGTACTTCACTGTATATATATATATATGTGTATATTTACTTAAGTTAAGTTAATTTTTTTATTCATGCAATAAATAATTAAATTTGCGTGATGTAAGCGATGCTTAATTTAAATAAAAAGATTAAATGTCATGAAAACGAAGAAGGAAAATTAGTTCATGTACTTATTGAAACTTTAATAGTTAAAATTATAGGAACTCTCTCTCTCTCTCTCTCTCTCTCTCTCTCTCTATATATATATATATATATATATATACATACATATAATTTATCATTACAACAATCAAATAAGGAAGGCGCGAATTAATGAACAAAGAACTACGTATAGATAGAAATGAAGCTTTAAACAAGGCGAAAGATATTTAAAGTTGTTTCTTTGTTTCTGAATCATTGGTGAATGAGATAATATATGGCAAATATGGCTAAAGAATAACAAAAAAATAAAATAAAAGAAGAATAAGAAGAAGAAGAAGCGCGGGTTAAACAAGTTTTCCGGGCGCCCAACTTTCCCCAAATCCTCTTGTAGACCACATAGTAATATGTACAATGAAAGTAATAATTATTAAATAAAAACTTCTTTTTAATTTTATATAAGAATTTTCTGAATAAATAAAAATATAATGTGTATATATAAAATATTTTTAAAAGTATAAAAAGTTAGCTATTATATGCTTATTATTCAAGTATGCAAGATATTTTACACATTGGATAGAAAAAGTTAGTAATAAATAGTCTCATATATATTTTTGAAAAGCTACTGTCGCTGGCATCAAATTTGTTTGTCTGCGACTACATCTCCTCGTGAACGGTAGTGTCCTTCGCGTCATGAAAGGAATCAATGTGTGGTGAATACTCCAAGGAAGACGTTTCAGTCAGTTAGAAATTTCTATCATCTTAATTAACTAAGTTATTAATCAAAAACTTCGGTTTAATAACGGTACTCTATTTGCCAACATTAAGATCGTTGTTCTTTCAGTCTTATGATGTCACAATTACCAGGGAATATAAAATGTCATAAACGGTGTAAATATATATATATATATATATATATATTCAATATTGCTATTGGTAACAAAGACATTTGCCGTCTACAGATATATAAAAAGCGTTATCTTTGATATTTCCAATGAAAAAATTAATTTAAGATGAAAAATTGCCGTCGACCTCTTTTTCCCCCTACTTTTAAAAAATTAATTTTCTGACAATTTCTTATGTTGTTTATGTGTATATATATATATATATATATATATATATATATATATATATATATATATATATATATATTACATATTCTTTTGTGTGTGTGTGTGTGTGTGAATAATGAAATAATGTCGTGTCTGTGTAATTGATTGCATTTCTTTTTGCCTTTAAAGCGTATTTATCTTTTTTATTTAAAAACATATTTTAAAATAGTTCGGATATATTTTGGCATAAAACATGTTTTAGAGTCAAACTCAAACTCATTTATAAATGCTAGCATCTTCTAATATCGCACTGATAATTTTTTAACATTACAAAATTAGAAATTTCTACGACACTCTTCATTTTTATAGTTATGACAAGAAAAAATCCATCACCTAAAACTCTTATAGACAATCGAGTACATTTTATCCTTCGTTATTTTAAGTAGATAGGAGAGAATTAGAAAATGAAGCTGTAAGAGATTTTTCCAAATTAAATCAATAATAATAATAATATAAAACTTTTTTTTCTTTTCAGATATTTTTGAACGTGTAAAATTATTGCCTAACTGTGCATTAGATATATATATATAAAGCATTATATATTGCCCTAAATTAACTAAAAAATTCAATAGTAAAAAGTTTTTTAAACAAGAAATTATACCAAAAAAATCATCGTCAAATAAGGACAAAAATTTAAAATTTTCCAAGGGGGGGTCATATACTAAAGCTGTAAAGCAAAATGGTCTAAATGTTACGAATTTCTTTCTATTCTGAAAAAAAAAAAAAAAAAAAAAAAAAAAGATGTTTTGCTTAATATTTCATAAAAAAAAAAAAAAAAAAAAGAAAAAGAAAAATAAAGAAAAAGAAAATGAAGTATTAAATATTATGTATTGACATTATAATTTGACATTGGATATGGCATTATCCAATATATATGTAACATTATATATTTCTATAACATTTTTCTGCTTTTGTCTTGTGTTATGCACGATTAATATTCCTATTCAGTAAAAGGCAAAGCAAGGAAAAGGCGGGCAGAGCCTCACAGAAGTTAATAAGTCAAGCGAGTTAGGGGGAGGCGTAGCCTTTCTTAGGGGTTGGTGGGTGGAGCGAGTAGGAGATAGAGGCCCCCTAGTCTACATTAATATATATATATGTATATATATATATAAATGATAGATGCCGTAATAAAATTTAACCTTAAAATTTAGCAATTAATATATACAAAACAATACCAACACAACAAAAATTGAACTGATTTTAACTTATAGGTAAGACTGACACAAAAATGTTTCGATACAGATTAAGAATCAATGAGACAAACACAATTTAAATTACTTACGCCGACACGAATAGTAATAATAATAAAAAGACCATTAAACTTAATGACGGAGAAAGTAAATAAAGGACCACAGAAATAATATTTGGATAAAAATACTTAAAAATTGAAGTATAGATTCTTCAGGGAGCATGTACTTCATAAAGATGTGAAAGCTGCATCGTTTTCGTAAAACAATATAGCTAATCATAGCAATTTATATTGTTCCAGCCCCGATCGAGGCAGCAAAACCAATTTGAATGAGAAATTAAGTAAAATATTAAATCAAATCATCAAGGAATCCATAGACAAAACTAGAAGAAAGCAGAGTAACAACTGGAGAATAGGAAGATGCCAACAAATTATTGAGATTAAAAATAAAACCATTGCAAACATCGATATATATATATATATAGTGCATTTTATTGGTTATCATAAGAATTTATCACAACGGTAAGTAAAATGTTTACTTCAATTAAATAAATTTTTAAAGAATAAAACAGATAATTATAGGAACGTTGTACAAGGTAAATCCATTAAATTAAAAGTTATTGAATTCTGCGAGAGCATTGAAAATAACTAAGGGCTAGATAAACAATTTGCATGTATGAGTTTTTATAACTGTTCATAAAAACATATATATTTATATATAATTTTACTAATTGGTTTTCGTTTGCCTAGCGGTTTATTTTTTCAAATGAATCTTTTTTCAAATTTTCCATATTCGCCAAACCAAAAACAATGGCCAAATGTCGTGACAAACATTCAATGATAAAAAAAAAGAAAAGATTATTTAAAATTTAACTGTGCTTTTTGACAAAACAATGGAATTAGAATGGTGAAACGTAATTTAAATTTAATTATTTAGGAAAATTACTTCAGCGCAAATTTATTAAAATCGTTGCGAGTATATTTATCAAAGGGATAATACCTAAATACCCTAAATTTATCACTTTTTTTTTTTTTTACTCTATCTCAATCTGATCCCTAAGATAAAGAAATAATTATTATTACATTTTTGAATTTATTATCATTTATAGTATTTTTAATGTTGTTATTATTTTCATTATTATTATTTTATTATTATTATTATAAACCTTTTAATATTTTTTTTAACGTTTATATCTAATTTAGCTAAAGGTTTTGGTCATAATTAGCTTTCTTATAGCGATTAACGAGAAAGAAAACTGCCAAATAGCCAACTGATGGTTAGTTACATAGATTAGAATTACATCTGTTTTTTTAAAGTACCATTCAGACTTATTTTACTTTTTTTTTTTTTTTCAAAAAAAAAAAAAATATATATATATATATATATATATATATATGTATATATATTATCTTTTAATTTAATGCACTGTTACATATCTTTTTCTTTTCTTCTTTCTTTTCTTTTCTTTTTTTTTTTTTTTTTTTTTTTTTTTTACGAGGAAAGGGATAAATTATTATAATTTATTTATTTTATTCATTCCTACAAGCCAATGATAAAAATTTGTTTTCTTTATTTAAATAAATTGTTTTAGCAATGTCATCAGTATAGAGCACTGTTTTCTTGAAACTTGTGCTTTTATTATTAGGAAGATACTTAGCAAAATAAATTATTTCTCTTATGCTTATAATTCGTATTCTCACACGCTGTAGAAAAAACATATATAGCAAAATTCTATAAAACATACAATGTATACCTACAATACTTTGATAAAAAGACGCAATGGCGAAGGAAAAAAAAAATATATATATATGTATAAGTGTAGTTACTTTAAAGAAAAAAAAAAATTTATTTAAGTGGCATATGATTTGAAAAATAATAAATAAAATAAATAAATAGACTGACGTTGCATATTGCATGACGAATCGTATATTGTTAGAATAATCATCATATAATTTATAAAAGCTATTACAGAAAGAAAAAAGAGTATATTACCCTAATCTAAATAATATTAATCTGAAAATGCACGGGGGAAAAAAAGGAAAGGAAAGGGGAAAAAAAAAAAAAAAGAACAAGAACAAGAAGAACGAAAAAAAAAAAAGAAAAAAAAAATAATAATAAAAATAAAAATAAAAATAAACAAGATTAATTCAGATAAAAATAATCAAGAAAAATCAACTGTCACCGTCCAAAATGTGGACGAAAATTATTTAAAGAAAATACATCGAGGAAAAGAAATAAATATCATTATTTAAACCAGATGAAATAATCTGGTATGTCACTCACACGACTTTCTCTTACCCTGAAATTTAATACTATAAATACAGGCTGCAGATTAAGAGGAAAGATAACGAGTACTGTTATGTAAACCTGTGCTAAACAATTCAAATTAGGCTTCAGAAGTGTTTTATATGATAATTATTCCTGTGTGAGGGGGCTCCCCGTTTCATTAATGCACCTACATTTATATAAAATTTAAGTCGGTTAAAAAAATTATTCTGTTTTTTAAAAAATAATTTATTAAAATTATTATTTAAAAAAATGATCTTTTATTATAATGCAGACGATTTCCATATTAGGGAAGTAGTATAACACTATATATATATATAAGTTGAATTTATTCTCAATATTACATTAAAAAAAATGGGGGGGGGGGGGGTGTTTAAAAATGAAAAAAAATCGATAACTTTATTTTTAATTATCGCAGATCGATGGTTCAACCATTCGTTTTAAAGCTATTGACGAGCTCTTTTGAAAGATACCCATTATGAAAATTTACTCCCCTTGAGGGGGGGGGGGGGGTAGGCGAGGCTCCTACAGACACAATTTTTTTTTCCCAGTTGATTATCTCTATTACAAAAAAAAATATTCGTTTCATTTGGTTTAGCGCAGTCTATAGATGTTAAACTCTATTTACCTGCAAGTTCCCCCATAGACGTAATGTATTTGAATACTTTTGAGTACCCCTGTACACGAACCATTTGTTTCATCTCAACGAAAAGCTTACTATATCATCCCTATACGATACATGTTTAGAATACCGATTTTGGAATTTCTGCTACTATTTGTTTATGAGATATGCTGATAACAGATCCACAGATACCCGCACAGACACACAGACCATTCGCTAAAAACATGATTTTCATATCAAGGGGACCTCAGAATATGTAAATATAACAAAAGCTCACGTTCGAAAATTTGACCCTAAAACAATACTTTCTTGACTCTATGGGTAAGAGAAAGTATAAATGATAGTTATTATTATTGTTGTTGCTGAAAAGGATAGTAATTAAATATTTTGTATGTTTTCGCACACCTTTTCATTCTCAATGTAAAAGGTATGTGGAAGATAGAAAAAGTATTCTACATAAGATCATAAACCAAAAAAAAAAAAAAAAATTCTCTGATACTTCAACGACATAATTATTCCGTAATTCGAAAATATCCACCTTTGATAATGAAATTTATCTCTTTCAGAATTAAATAATCGGTAATTTATTCTTTTAACATGTTTTTCATATACAGTCGAACCTCGTTAACGTGAACACTCTTAACGTGAATTACTTTTAACATGAACTGTTTCCACAATCCTCGTTAAAATGAAGATTAGTTTAGTTATATGAAGTTATATTTCGTTATATTTAATATATATTTAGTTATATTTCTGATAGCATGAACTACTGATAACATGAACACATTTTTTATTCCCCTTGAGATTCACGTTAACGAGGTTCGACTGTATTATAAAAACAACTGAGTAAGGGCTTAAACAAGATACAACTCAATAAAATTATTATTATTATTATTAATATCATTATCAATATTACTATTCTTTTATTTACTTATTTATTTTAATTTTATTATTATTATTATTCTTGTACGACAGGACTATTGCTTTATATCTGCGATTCTAGAGTTGTGAAAAATTTACATTAGTCCAGCTTGAATAATATATAGAATATGTTAGGTATTAATTAGCTATACAAAGCTACATTGCTCAACTGACCTCTACGAAAATTGATACATTTATTAATCAGGACAAAATCTAACTAACGCTTTATTTTTTTTATTTCAATCAGATTATAGGTTAAAAAAAAATTGAGTAAATACCTCCAATTTAACTTTAAAAAAATTTAAAAAGATAAACAAGTTGATGCAATAAATGAATGAATAAATAAATAAATAAATAAGCGTTCATTTTTTCCTGTCATAAAAGAACTATATGTATATGTATGTGTGTATATTTTTTAATATTGGAAAAAAATGAACGTGTAACAACACTTAATTTTAATTTTAATAAAAGAACAAGACATTTATTTTATTTTATTTTATTTATTTATTTTGTGCTTTTTGTGTATCTAAAAACTAAACAATCTCTAAACAGTAAAATCAACAGAAATATTTTGTTGATTTAATCAAGCATTTTGTTCATTCAACCAATATATGTTCAAATCAACAAAATATTTTGATGATTCAAACAAATAGTTTTGTTGATTCGGAATATAACTCACTGTTTGGCAGTTTACACAGAGATCTATGCCGTGTTTTCTAGAACTATCCGCTGACAATTACTCTTCTGTCAGTCATATTCTTTTGGTTAACTGAAACGAAATGGTTTGGTTAACCCTTTAACGTTCACTACTTAATTTATTTTAAAAATTACTGAACTAATTGTAAAAATGGCTTTTAGACACATAGCTGATCATAAATATTTAAAAAATAAAAAATTAGCATAGTTCCTTTTCGATAAACGTTTGTTTGAAATATCTGTAAGTTAACCTTATTAAATTAAAATAATATTTAATTTAATAAATAAAACACTTTGTAAGTAAACATTATCGACTGCAAAAACTCTTAAATGTTGTTTCAGAGGATAATAATAGTTCAGCTCTTCATTAAATGAAAAAAACTTGACATGAGTGCATCATCAAACCAGCAATTTGCACTCGCGCACGCTAAGAAACTTCAGGTGACTTATGCATTTGGCTTCCTTTGAAACATTATTTGTTAAATTTTGGAATTGTGCTGCTATCTACCGAACAGAAAAAGAACAAAAGTTTAAAACCTGATAAAAAAAAAAGGAGAAATGTGTAAAAAACAGCTGCAAAGAAAAAAAAAATTGTTAAATTATGTCAAATGTTTGGTTTTGCTGCTAAACCAATGAACGATAAAAAGTTAACTGAAAAAAAAAAAAAAAAAAAAAATTGTTAGTATCAAAAGAAATCTAAAAATAAGTCCAAAAAAAAAAAAAGTTTTTTTGGTGTTCATGTCTGTATTAAACTGTAGTCAATTAAGTCAAAAATTATTGTTAGAATAACAAAATAAATCTAAAAGTAAGCAAAAAAAAAAAAAAAAAAAAAGTTTTTTTTGTGTTCATGTCTATAGAAAACTGTTGTCCACTGAAATCTATGTCCTGTTTGAAACAGTTCAGAAACTTTTAAAAATGAAGAAGAAAGAAAAATCATGCGGTTGCATACACGTTAAAAACCTACTAGGTGTATTTAACCACTACATAATTTATCTTTCAATATAGTTTACCTTCAATGCAATATCTAACGTATTTTAAAATTATTTTTACGTATAACGAAATTAAAATGTACCTCTAGAAATTTTTAGTTATAATGCATCTGAACATTTTTGCATCACTCTGTAAACCAATTATATATGTAAATGAAACATTTTAATTTTTGTATGTTTTGTGCAGTACGATGATATAAAAATATGTTTTGAAGAAATATCTCTTATGAACTGTAATACGTCCGATTTCTTTTATGAGTTAATGTATACAAAACAGTAATGCTATTTATAACATTTTCAATGGAAAAATTTCTTACAGCCTTAACATATATCAGTTTCTAGGCATACTGAAAATATTTACAAAGATCAGTGTATGGAAACAGACGAAACGAATTCATAAACCCCATCACTTTGTTGAAAAATGGTGCACTAAGTGACAAAAAAAAAAAAAAAAAAAAAAAAAAAGCCGCACTTGGATATTTTCCTTTTCCCTTTTTGCAACCGCCAATTTTATTATTCAAAAAGTAAATTTTTGAACAGATTTTATTACGTCGCCCACCACATACACTTTAGAATTGAGCCCAGTGTTAAAAATAAAATGCAACTGTAAGGAAAATTATAATTTTAGAAAGTATTTTAAAAATGGCAAGTATAAGGCATTTAACGATGTCACAAAAAGTATTAATTTTAGAATGGAAGTCAAAAAATATTTTAATACGTAAGATGACAAATTAATTAAATGTTAACGAAATATTTCTGAGATGATTTTTAGAACATGTAAATATTTTTCGCTGTTTAAATGGAAAACGTGTCTTTAGGCGGCATGTTGCCCATCCAAGTGAGATGATGGTAAGTTAAGAAACAAAAGTTTAAAAAAATCTATTTGAACATGCTTATAACTTAGAAAAGATTAAAAAAAAGTACATAGCAAAGTAATTTCTTTAAAAACAGTGCGGGAACAACTAAACGAAGTATGTTAAAAACCAGAAGATCTGCAAAAAAAAAGTCATTACTAAGAAAAATAATAATAATAAAAAAAAAAAAAAAAAAAAAAAAAAAAAAAAACTTCAGTCGACCAAAAAAAAAAAAAAAAAACTATCAGTTAATTATTCGGCCGAACTGGTTTTCTCTGATGAGTCAAGTTTATTTTATTTCGAGCTGATACAAAAAAAAAAAAAAAAAAAAAAAAAACTAGTAAGATGATAAAAATGTGACAGAATTATTGAAAATTGCATTCATAAAACAGTGACACATTCTCCGTAAAAACACCGCATTAAAACTGTGTATTGACATTATACTTTGACACTAGATATGGCATTATCCAATATATATTTAACATTATAAATTTCTATAAAATTTTTCTGCTTTTGTCTTGTGTTATGTACAATTAATATTCCTATTCAGTAAAAGGAAAAGCAACGAATAGGCGGGCAGAGCCTCACAGAAGTTAATAAGTCAAGCGAGTTAGGAGGAGGCGTAGCCTTTCTTAGGGTTGGTGGGTAGAGCGAGTAGGAGGTAGAGACCCCCTAGTCTACATTTAAAAAAAAAGTTACACACACACACACATATATATATGATAGATATCGTAATAAAATTTAACCTTAAAATTTAGCAATTACAAAATTTTATAAAACAATACCAACAAAACAAAAATAGAACTGGTTTTAACTTATATGTAAGACTGACACAAAAATGTTGCGATACAGATTAAGAACCAATAAGAGACAAAAACAATTTAAATTACTTACGCCGACACGTGTAATAATAATAGAAAAAGGACCATTAAACCTAATGACGGAGAAAATTACTAAAGGACCACAGAAATAATAATTGGATAAAAAGGCTTAAAATTAGAAGTAAAAACACGTCAGGGGGCATGTACCTCATAAAGCTGTGAAAGCTGCATCGATTTCGTAAAACAATGTAGCTAATCATCGCAATTTATATTGTTCCAGCCCCGATCGAGGCAGCAAAACCAATTTGAATAAGAAATTAAGTAAAATATTAAATCATCAAGGAATCCATAGACAAAACTAGAAAAAAAGCAGAGTATCCACGTGTAAAACTTTCACACAATCTGGAGAATAGGAAGATGCCAACAAATTATTGAGATTAAAAATAAAACCATTGCAAACATCGATGTATATATAATATATATATATAGTGCATTTTATTGCTTATCATAAGAATTTATCGCAACGGTAAGTAAAATGTTTACTTCAATTAAATAAATTTTTAAAGAATAAAACAGATAATTATAGGAACGTTTTACAAGGTAAATCCATTAAATTAAAAGTTATTGAATTCTGCGAGAGCATTGACAATAACTAAGGGCTAGATAAACAATTTGCATGCATGAGTTTTTATAACTGTTCATAAAAACATATAGTTTATATATATATATAAAATTTTACTAATTGGTTTTCGTCTGCCTAGCAGCCTATATTTTCAAATGAATTTTTTTCAAATTTTCCATATTCGCCAAACCAAAAACAATGGCCAAATGTCGTGACAAACATTCAATGATAAAAAAAAAAAAAAAAAAAAAAAAAAAAAAAGTTATTTAAAATTGAACTGTGCTTTTTAACAAAACAATGGAGTCAGAATGATGAAACATAATTTAAATTTAATTATTTATCAAAATTAACTTCAGCGGAAATTTATTAAACTCGTCGCGAGTATATTTGTCAAAGGGATAATACCTAAATACCCGAAATTTATTACTGATTTTTTTTTTTTTTTTTTACTCTATCTGAATGTCATCCCTAAGATAAAAAATAATTATTATTACATTTGTGAATTTATTATCATTTGTAGTATTTTTAGTGATGTTGTTATTATTGTTATTATTTTATTATTATTATAATCCTTTAATCTTTTAGGACTGAGGACCTATTAGTCTCAATCTGGGATTTTTGCGTTGTCGTTTTCGATAGTTGGACCTTTGTCGAAATCTAAAATTTATCGAAAATATAATTGAATAATTTCAAACTGATGTTATAATTTGAAAAAAGAAAAAAGAAAAAAAAACTAATAGTCCTCCGTCCTAAACTAAATTCTGCTTTTGCAAGAATTTCATCAAAATCTTTTTTTTTTATTATTATTATTGAAAGAAAAAGAAAAGAAAATGAATAATAATCAGTATCGTTACAAGCGATATCGAAAAAGTTTTTTTTTAATATAATTTTGAATTAGGAAATAAGAAGTGCGCGAGCAATATGAAATAAAAATAAGTAAAAAAATGAATTTAATGGTTTAATTTTTATATAAAACAAGATCGCGTGCTATTTTTAAAAGTAGATGTAAAATTTAAAGTTTAATTTTTTTTTTTTTTTAACGTTTTTATTTAATTTAGCTAAATCTTTTGGTCATAATTGGCTTTCTTATAGCGATGAACGAGAAAGAAAACTGCCAAATAGTCAGCTGATGGTAGTTACATAGATTAGAATTATATATGTTTTTTTAAAGTACCATTCAGATTTATTTTTACTTTTTTTTCAATATATATATATATATATATATATATATATATTATTTTAATGCATTGTTGCATATCTTTTTCTTTTTTTTTTTTCTTTCACGAGGAATGGGATAAATTATTATAATTTCTTTATTTTATTCATTCCTACAAGCCAATGTTAAAAATTTGTTTTCTTTATTTAAATAAATTGTTTTAGCAATGTCATCAGTATACAGCACTGTTTTCTTAAAACTTGTGCTTTTATTATTAGGAAGATACTTAGCAAAATAAATTATTTCTCTTATGTTTATAATTCGTATTCTCACACGCTGTAGAGAAAACATATATAGCAAAATTCTGTAAAACATACAATGTATACCTACAATACTTTGATAAAAAGAGGCAATGGCGAAGAAAAAAAAATATATAAGTGTAGTTACTTTAAAGAAAAACAAATTATTTAAGTGGCATATGATTTGAAAAAAAATAAATAAAATAAATAAATAGACTGACGTTGTATATTGCATGACGAATTGTATATTGTTAGAATAATCATCATATAATTTATAAAAGCTATTACAGAAAGAAAAAAGAGTATATTACCCTAATCTAAATAATATTAATCTGAAAATGCACGGGGAAAAAAGGGGAGGGGGAAGGAAAGGAAAGGGAAAAAAAGAAAGAAAAAGAACAAGAAGAACGAAAAAAAAGAGAAAAAGAAAATAAACAAGAAAAATCAACTGTCACCGTCCACGAAAATTATTTAAAGAAAATACATCGAGCAAATAAATATCGTTATTTAAACCAGATGAAAAAAATGATAGTTATTATTATTGTTGTAGTTGAAAAGGATTGTAATTAAATATTTTGCATGTTTTTGCATACTTCTTTATTCTCAATGTAAAAGGTATGATGAAGATAGAAAAAGTATTCTACATAAGATCATGACAAAAAAAAAAAAAAAAACTCTGATACTTCAACGACATAATTATTCCGTAATTCGAAAATATCCACCTTTGCTAATGAAATTTGTCTCTTTCAGAATTAAATAATCGGTAATTTATTCTTTTAACATGTTTTTCATATACAGTCGAACCTCTTTAACGTGAACACTCTTAACGTGAATTACTGTTAACATGAACTGTTTCCACAATCCCCGTTAAAATGAAGATTAGTTTAGTTATATGGAGATTAGTTACTGATAGCATGAACTACTGATAACATGAACACATTTTTTATTCCCCTTGAGATTCACGTTAACGAGGTTCGACTGTATTATAAAAACAACTGAGTGAGGGCTTAAGCAACATACCACTCAATAAAATTATTATTATTATTATTATTATTATTATTATTATTATCGTACGACAGAACTATTGCTTTATATTTGCGATTTTAACGTTGTAAAAAAATTACATTAGTAGAGCCTGAATAATATATAGAATATTTCAGGTATTAAATAGCTATACAAAGCTACATTGCTCAACTGACCACCACGAAAATTGATACATTTATTAATCAGGACAAAACCTAACTAGCGCCGTTTTTTTTTTTTTTTTTTCAATCGGATTATAGTTTAAAAACTTTTGAGTAAATACCCCAATTCAACTAAAAAAATTTTTAAAAGGAGAAACAAGTTGATGCAATAAATAAATAAATAAATAAGCGTTCATTTTTTCCTATCGTAAAAGAACTATATGTATATGTATGTGTGTATATTTTTTAATATTGGAAAAAATTGAACGTGTAACAATACTTAATTTTAATTTTAATAAAATAACAAGACATTTATTTCATTTATTTATTTTGTACTTTTTGTGTATCTAAAAACTAAACAATCTCTAAACAGTAAAATCAACAGAAATAAATTTAATCAAACATTTTGTTCATTCAACCAATATATGTTCAAATCAACAAAATATTTCGATGATTCAAATAGTTTTGTTGATTCGTAATATCGCTCTCTGTTTGACAGTTTACAGAGAGATCTATGGCGTGTTTTCTAGAACTATCCGGTGACAATTACTCTTTTGTCAGTCATATTCTTTTGGTTAACTGAAACGAAGCGGTTTGGTTAACCCTTTAATGATCACTACTTAATTTATTTTAAAAATTACTAAACTAATTAAACAAAAATGGCTTTTAGACGTATAGCTGATCATAAATATTTAAAAAATAAAAAATTAGCATAGTTCCTTTTCGATAAACTGTTGTTTGAAATATCTATAAGTTAACCTTATTAAATTCAAATAATATTTAATTTAATAAATAAAACACTTTGTAAGTAAACATTATCGACTACAAAAACTCTTAAATGTTGTTTCAGGTGATAACAATAGTTCAGCTCTTCATTAAATGAAAAAAACTTGACATGAGTGCACCATCAAACCAGCAATTTGCAGTTGCGCACACTAAGAAATTTCAAGTGACTTATGCATTTAGCTTCCTTTGAAACATTATTTGTTAAAATTTGGAATAGTGCTGTTATCTACCGAACAGAAAAGGAACAAAAGTTTAAATCCTGATTAAAATAAAGGAGAAATGTTAAAAAACTGCTGCAAAAAAATTGTTAAATTATGTCAAATGTTTGGTTTCACTGCGAAACCAATGAACGTTAAAAAGTTAACTTAAAAAAATTATTGTTAGAATAACAAAATAAATCTAAAAGTAAGCAAAAAAAAAAAGTTTATTTAGTGTTCATGTTTATAGCTAAGAAAATGGTAGTCCACTGAAATTTATGTCCTGTTTGAAACTGTTCAGAAACTTTTAAAAATAAATAAGAAAGAAAAATCATGCGGTTGCATAGACGCCTACCAGGTGTATTTAACCGCTATATAATTTTCTTTCAATATAGTTTACCTTAAATGTAATCTCTAACGTATTTTAAAATTATTTTTACGTGTAACGAAATTAAAATGTACCTCCAGAAATTTTTACTTATAATGCATCTGAACATTTTTGCGTCGCTCTGTAAACCAATTATATAGCTAAATAACACATCTAAATTTTTGTAAGTTTTGTGCAGTATAATGATATAAAAATATGTTTTGAAGAAATACCTCTTATGAGCTGTAATATGTCCGATTTTTTTTATGAGTTAATGTATACAAAGCAGTAATGCTATTTATAACATTTTCAATGGAAAATTAAATTTTGTTACAGCCTTAACATATATGAGTTTCTAGGCATACGGAAAATATTTACAAAGATCAGTGTATGGAAACAGACGAACCGAATTCATAAACCCCATCACTTTGTTGAAAAATGGTACACTAAGCGAAAAGAAAAAAAAAAAAAAAAAAAAAAAAAAAAAAAAGCCGCACTTGGATATTTTTCTTTTCCCTTTTTGCAACCGCCATTTTTATTATTTAAAAAGCAAATTTTTGAACATATTTTATTACGTCGCCCACCACGTACACTTTAGGATTGAGCCCAGTGTTAAAAATAAAATGCAACTGTAAGGAAAATTATAATTTTAGAAAGTATTTTAAAAATGGCAAGTATAAGGCATTTAACGATGCCACAAAAAGTATTAATTTTAGAATGAAAGTCAAAAAATATTTTAATATGTGAGATGGCAAATTAATTAAATGTTAACGAAATATTTCTGAGATGATTTTTAGGAACATATAAAATGTTTTGGCTGTTTAAACGGAAAATGTGTCTTTAGGCGGCCATGTTGCCCATCCAAGTGAGATGATGGCAAGTTAAGAAACAAAAGTTAAAAAAAAATCTGTTTGTACATGCTCATAACTTAGAATATATTTTACAAAAAGTACATAGCAAAGTAATTTCTTTAAAAACAGTGCGGGAGCAATTAAATGAAGTATGTTAAAAACCAGAATATCTGCAAAAAAAAGTCATTACTAAGGAAAATAATTATAAAAAAAAAAAAAAAAAAAAAAAAAAAAAAAAAACAAGACTTCAGTCGACCAAAAATTTAAAAAAACTCTCAGTTAATTATTAGGCCGAACTGGTTTTCTCTGATGAGTCAAGTTTATTTTATTTCGGGCTGATAAAAAAAACTAGTAAGATGATAAAAATGTGACCGAATTATTGAAAATTGCATTCATAAAACAGTGACACATTCTCCGTACATTATGGTATGGAAGCGCATAAATTTTCAATGAGTCGGGAAAATTTTTACGCTCAAGGGATCAATTATCTCGAAATAAAACGCGGCCATTATAAATACGGCGCCTGGCCGACTGTTTTGAAGGTATCTCAGACTTTCCTGCAAATAGAATTTCAATATGATATTCTTATATACCAGGTGTATAAACTTAAATCCGCTGTTTGTGTATAGATGGCGCTAGTGAGTATATTAACAGCGGACATTTAAATGTCTTATTGTTTTTGCATCAGTTTGACGTCTGTTCAGATAAATCAGTGCAAATCGTTAGTGACTTCATATAAAAACATTAATTTTTCTTCGTGTAAACATGTCTCGTTTTGTACCAAAAAAAGAGCATATGCGGGAAGCTCTGCTTTTCTGCTTCAATTTGAAGAAATCAGCTGCCGAATCGCATAGAATGCTTGTGGAAGCTTATGGTGACAGTGCTTTGTCAGAAACAACTTGCAGAGACTGGTTTCGTCGGTTCAAAAATGGCTATTTTGACTGAAATGACAAAGAGCGTGAAAATCGGCCCCGAAAGTTTGACGACCATGAATTATAGGCTCTTTTGGACGAAGATGATACCCAATCGCAAAAAATGCTTGCCGAGAAGTTAGGTGTCACTCAACCAGCCATTTCTATCCGTCTACATGCCATGGGAAAGGCCTTATTATCAACAAAGACATGACAAACTGATTTTTCTTCATGATAACGCGCCAGCACACACGTCAAAATTGGTCCAAAATTATCTCAAAACACTTAACTGGGAGGTGTTACCCCATCCCGCTTAATTCACCAGACCTGGCTCCTTCTGATTATCACCTGTTTTCATCAATGGGCCATGCACTCGCCGAACAGCACTTCGTTTCTTACGAAGACGTTCGAAAATGGCTGGACGAGTGGTTTGCCTCAAAAGATAAGGAATTCTTTTGGCGTGGAATTCACCAATTGCCCGAAAGATGGCAAAAATGTATAGTTAGCGAGGGAAACTATTTTGAATAAAATTTTGTTTTGCTTTATATAAAGAATAAATGTGTTTTTATTACTAAAAAACAGCGGATTTAAGCTTATACACCTGGTATTCTTATTCTATAACGCACCATACTAAAGAGCGTCTGTGATACGTTTATTCGATTCAAATTGTTAGAACTACCTATCCTATCCCATGAGCACCTATAATTTTGTAAGCAATCATATCTTTTTTAACTTTAAGTTAAATCTCACAAAAAATATCGTAGAAATTCTTTTTCATCAGACTTGGAAAAAACCCTAATCTCAATCCGCTCGAAAATGTTTAGTCTATAAAAAAGCGCGGAAAAAGGGTGATGATTAAAAAATTGCAGCCTACAACTCTGCAAGGACTAGAAAAATTATTTATGATATTTGGCACAGAGAAATTTTTGATATTTATATTAAAAACACTGCATAATAGTATGCCATTGCGCATTAAAGCAGTAATTCCATATAAAGGTGGAATAACTCATGCAAAATACATATTTTTATTAAAAATTGCTTAGATCTAACAAACAAATAGTTTTATTTCATGTATTAAAATATAACTTGTTTATATCATATAATAAATCATAATACAGTACAAAGTATATGTTTATTATATTACGTTTAAAAAGAATGTTTTATGAAGATTTTTAATAATTACTTCATAGAGTGTATTAAAGTGAATTATTAAATAAAAAATGTCCATATGTATCATTTCATCTCTTTGATATTATGCAAACATGACAGTTTTATTTGGTTCAACCATTAGTTTTGAAGTTATTACGAATGAAAAAGGTATAAGTCAATTTTTCTGCAGTGCAGCTTTTTTTTTTTTTTTTTTTTTGTCGCTTAGTGTATATACCCTATCACTTTGTTGGAAAATGTTACTGCTGAATAGCGTAACATTTCGGTCGAACAGCATTCGAATACTCACCGGCATACAATCTGTCAGAGAAAAGAAGTAAAGAAACGGAAACCAATGAAAAACTAGCATATTATGGCCACCACGTGTTTTTCCTATAAAAATTCACTCAATGTAAATAATTTATTGAATTTATTATTTATAAAAAATATCTTCCACGATGAAGGCAGACTATTTTTATTCTAGAGAAGTATAACACTAAATATCTAAAGAAAGTCAATTTTATTCTCTATGACATCTTAAAAAAAAATGCATCACCCCCCCTCCCCCCTCCCCCACTTTTTTTTGTTGTTAAAAATGGAAAAAAAAAAAAAAAAAAAAAAAAAAAAAAATCGATACTTAATTTTAAGTTATCACAGATCGATGGTTCATCCATTCGTTTTACAGGTATCGATGAGCTCTTTTGAAAGATTCACATAATGAGAATTTGCCATTGTCGGGGGAGTGGGGGCAGCGATGCCCAACATATACAAAAATTATATCCCAGTTAACAATCAGTATTATAAATATTTTTTTTTTAATTTCACAATAATTTTTATAAAATAAATCTCATTATGCATATTTATACAAAATTTTGTCCTATACCGCAGGTTAAAAATTTAGAAAAAGCGGGATGACTACACTATCCAGGGTTATGTTGAGAGGCAAACCTGGGTCCGTTAAAGGACCATTCACAAAATTTTTTATCTTAAAAAAAAGACCCTTCACAAAATTATTTATCCTAAAAAAGGACCCTTCACAAATTTTTTTATTCCAAAGAAGGACCCTTCACAAATTTTTTTATCCTAAAAAAGGACCCGTCACAAAATTTTTCCCCTTAAAAACAGACCTTTGATAAATCTGTTTCATTTTCAAAACTAATCTTCTATGGAACAAACAGGCTGCCTGAATAATCGGACGTGTTTTGCTGTATTTTCCCGAAAAGCTGATATTCATTTTCTAATTTATAAAGGATTCTATGCATATATGTAAATTTTTGTTCGATAAAAGAGAACTTTCATTGTCTAAAATGAAACCTTAATTATAATTTTATTTTGCAAAATTAATTTTTCACAATTTCACAAAAAGAGGACACAGGCTGAAAAGTTCGGACGAACTTTATTTTCACACGAAATTAAAATTCACAAAAATACGTGTAGAATTTTTCACAATTTCACAAACACAGGACCCTGTCTGAAACATTTGTACAGACCTCTGCTATCTGTTGGACGATTTTCACCAAAAGTTGATAGATATCAATTTTATTTATGTCGAGATGCAACTACATATCAATTTTTATGAAATTCTGTGCAGTAGTGCCTTAGATACAGATACCACAAAATTTTGTCACACACACACACACTCAGACAGACAGAAATTTTCTAAAATTGGTCAAATCATGTTCGAGACGTCTCAAAGCGTGCAAATCCGTCAAAAATCTTTGTTCACCTGACGAACGGTTGTGGTTTTATTTCGACCCGAAACAACTGTTGCGAGCTTTTTTGCAATTTGTACTGTTTGTGCAAGTTTTGCATTTAGTATTACTTGTCTACACTTGTTCTTTTATGCCTTTTTTAGTGATTTTATTTGTACACATAACTTTTTTTCTTTTTTCGTTTTTTTGCTGTGCATTATTAATAATAATAATGACCCTCTTCTGTCAGGAACAATTCCGGTTAGACCTCTTCAAAACAGAGACTTTTTTTTTTTCCTTAGAAATGCTATGTATTTTTATTTATTTTTATTATTATTATTTTTTAATTAATCTGCATAAATTATTACTTACAAACTTTGAATAAACACCATAAAATGCAATAAACTCGCAACAATTGTTTCGGGTCGAAAAAACACACGACCCTTCATCAGGCGAACAAAGTAAGCACGAGTGCTGCAGTCAAAGCGGCAACGCACAAAATCGTTTAAAATGAAAAGAAAAAGTTTATAAAGTAGAAACTAAATATAGCTACTGGTGTGAGTAGAATTGTACAAAAAACAAGAAAATAAATAAATGAGTTTTTTGTACAATTCTACTCACACCAGTAGCTATATTTAGTTTCTACTTTATAAACTTTTTCTTTTCATTTTAAACGATTTTGTGCGTTGCCGCTTTGACTGCAGCACTCGTGCTTACTTTGTTCGCCTGATGAAGGGTCGTGTGTTTTTTCGACCCGAAACAATTGTTGCGAGTTTATTGCATTTTATGGTGTTTATTCAAAGTTTGTAAGTAATAATTTTTACAACGCCAGTTTTGTGATGCTTCTTTATTAAATCTGCATAAATGTTACATCGTTAGAAAGATCTTTCAAAACTGAACATTTTTTGTGCTTAAACTTTTCCCTTAATCTCAGTATGTAAAAAGATATTAACGAAAGTTTATAACTACCATTGTAATTCTAAAATACCCATGGAGGATAAAATTAAAATGTAATATAAAATTCAATCATAAAGATTATGGGCTAATATTTTATTGCATCATTTTCTTGTAATCATGATAATGCACTTATCTGATATAAACAAACAGTTGATTGTGACGTCATATTTATCGAATTAGTTAAAATAAATAAGGTTACAAATAAAGTACCTAAGGTTACTTCGTTACAAGTATGGTACCTTTCATTTGGTACCTTATTTGTAACGAAGTTTTGATTAGATACTTTAGAATTAATTAAAATATGAAAATAATTTCAAAACCGGACATTTAAATTTATGATTGTTGCCAAAAAAAATTTCCAGTTATATATATATATATATATATATATTGATGGGGGGGGGGGGCATAAGATAAAATACTGTTTTGACGCGAAAAATTAAAAATTAAAAATTATTAAATTTGCCCATGCATATAAAAAATACTTATTAAAATGAGTCGAAGCAGGAAGCGGAATAAGTACTGAGTTATATTACGATAAATACGATATATAATGTGATACGTTGTATTAGATCTACCGTCCTGGGTTAGTAGGTATTTTCGTTAAAAGAAATAGTTTGTTCGTTCAGTGCAACTTGCACATTAGTCCCGTCAGGTAACATTGCATATTAGTCCCGTCAGGTGCAACTTGCACATTAGTCTCCTTTAAATATAGTATCCAGCGAAGCTTGCAAAGCATTCGTTGATTCACTACCTTAACTGATTTCACATCCCGTCATTTTTGACGGGGTTATATACTAGTTAGTGAATAAACGTACAATCAGTATATTTCATATTCATTTATGGTTGATTTCTTTACTATTTCTACTTACGTTAAAGAAATCTTCGTTTAATTAGAAAATGAAATTTTAAATTAATGTAAAATATTTAAAAATTATAAACTAGATGTGAAAAGAAATATTCTTCGTTATTTAGATTTGTCTAAAGCAAGATTTGTATACTCAGATAAGATTCTTTTTGCCAAAAATAAATCTATATATAGAGTAAAGCTAAACATGACAGGGGAAAAAATAATACGCTTATCTAAAAATAGTACGACGTCTGTTTGTTACAGCAGCTTCTTCAGTTACTAAGTTTATCGATTTTATACATATGTGTATCATAAATAAGTAACAAGACTGATTTTTTTTTATAATGTTATGTGCCCAAATCTTTAAGGTTGATGTCCTAAGCATTACAACATAGCGACAATTGTCGCCAGTCATCAAAAAATACCGTCAAAGTCAGACAAATAGACGACAAATTTGCCGCCTATAACATTTTTAGATTTTTTCTTCTTTTTTTTAACTTTTTAATTATGTTAAAAATGATAACAAATATATTTTAATATTTATGAGAAAAAAAAAAAAAAAAAAAAAAAAACTTTTTTTTAATCTGATTTTATGTTTTGTATGGCCCCACCAGTGGCCGAGGGACATTGCTCTCAAAAGTGACAGATGTGAGGTGCCGGGTTTGATCGCTGGTCACGTTCATCGGCCTAGTCGTTCGGAGAGCTTACCGTGGTTTTCTCCGAAACTTGCGTAAATACGGATATGGGCCCCTTAAAAAGACCCCCATGAGGATACTCCCATCTGGCTTACTACCGTAGGGCAGACAAATGACTTTAACTTTAACACCAACACCACCATGTTTTGCAAGCTAGAATGTCCTGGCTATCATAACACTTTTTTATATATTTCTTAAACAAATTCACTTAATTCAGACCAATACAGTCACCACTGCATTTTACATTACAAAAACGAGAAAATAAAATAATAATAATAATAGTAAATGGCATATAATTTTTTATAAAGAAAAAATAATAGTAATAACTTTGTTTCAAATTATCATATATACATAGTTCAACCATTTAAAAGCATCGACGAGTTCTTTTAAAAGTTCCTCATATTAAAATATTACATTTCCGAAGGGGTGTTTTAATTGGGGGGGGGGGGGGGAGAGCAATGGATAAAATTTTATCCTATTTAACTCTTACTATTATAAACATAACATTTACATTTCACAATTATTAATTAAAAACAACCCTTATTGTATACATTTATGTGATATTTTCTCCTACACTTGTCCTGTTAAAAATCACGAAAGAGTTGGATGAGATCGCCATGTGTTAGAGAATTTAAACTAGAAGTTGATAAGCACCAATTTATATCAAGCTACAATTAACAAAAAATGTTTATAAAATTCTGCGTGTTAATTCTCGAGATAGAGTTGGTTTAAAACCGTTTCACACACACACAAACACAGACTGTGAAATCGACATTTAAAAAAAAAAAAAAAAAAAAAAAAAAAAAAAAGTAAAGTAAAGAAAAAGAAAGAAAGAAAACGTACAAATCGTGTTCAGGGATTTTCAAAACACGTGAATCCATCAAAAATTGGAAGTCTAAAAATTTTGCGAATCCAGTATTTTCTTCTATTTAACATAGAAGAAAGTAACAATGAGCTTCTATAACTGAAAATTTTCGTTGCTTGTTTAGTAAATATTATTAAGAACTTAATTGTTGACTTATTTTCTATTTTCAAGTTTCTGTACTAGTACATTTTCAGGCTGATTCATTGCGTTGTTGCTTTCACACAGCAATCGTCATTACTATCATTTGCCTGATGAAGGATCGTACTTAATCATTTCGATCCGAAACAATTATTGCTGATTTTTGCAACTTGCTACGTTTACTTTTTACTTTCTATACTTCTGAACGTCAGTTTTTTGGGGACTTTTTTGCAAGTTGTTTATAAACCAGTAATGCATAATTTATCTGCTTAAAGTGCCGTAATTTCCGGTAGATACCCCGCAGGTTATATAATCCAGTTTTGCACCAGAAATTTCAATTGATAAATAAATTTATATTTGTATGAGCTCGTCCTTCGAAAAAGTATAGATTTCTCTGTTAAATAAAATTTCTGGTGGAGAAATGTCACATCTTATATGCGGGTTATCTACCAGAAATTACGGTAATTATAGAGAATATACTTTTATATTCTTCCAGATAATATTAATTCGCTGTTCATTATATTAACAAAAAAAAAAAAAAAAAAAAAAAAAAAAAAATAAAAGATCAGTTTGTATTTAGATTATCTTAAATTTGAAATTGTTGTGCTGTTTTTGCCTATAATCGTTAATATAAGCAGTAGAACTTTTAGTTAAAAGTGTTCAGATGTATATATTTATATTTGGATCACTGAAACATAAAATGGTTGTTTTTTCGGACCATCAAATTTTTATTGCTGGCGTAATTCTTACAAATCTCCCTTAAATAGAGCCCCTAAATAAAATAATAGGCCGGCGCATCACCGCTATTTTTTTGCCTCCGAAGAAGACAGTATTCCCGCTAGGCGTCCTTATCCCTTCCCTAATGATTTTAAGAAATCTTGATCTGAAGCTAATCCGGTCAAGATAAGAGCAATAAGCAACAATAATATTCCTAAAAACACATTTTTTTCGCAGTACATTCTCAGGATGTTATTTTATTCTGAGGATATCCTATGGATGTACTGTGGTAAGATGTGTTGTTAGAGCGGTTTCTGTTTCTTTTACAAAATGTCGCCAAATTTCAAATACACAGTAATAGAAGGTCTGTGAACACTTTATATTCACTTTTTGAATGATTATAGCTGTTTATCGCTAAACAAACTTCCATATCATAGTTTACTTAGCTAAAATTATGAAATATAATAAAACAAGTAACTGTGAAGTAACGTAAGACGATAAAAAAAATGTTTGTCGTTTGTTTATCAGAGAAACGCGCTGGGTACATGTGGCAACCCTAAGGCAACAAAATGCCTGATGCGCCAGCTCGTATATATAGGAGCCTTACCCTTAAATGAAATTTAGATTACAAAAACTGATATGCATCGTCTTTGAAAATGAAGAACAACATATAAGCTCTTTTATTATATTGAATATATTAATAAATATTGGATATTATATGTAATTTTAAAGTTTCAGTTACTCTAGATTTCCTTTTATTTGCTAGATTTCGTTTGATTTAAGTTTTATTACAAATATTTCTACAATTTACGAAAGTCTTTTAAGGTGTATGAAAAAGCTTTTTTCTTGAGTTTATTTAATAAAGTAAAACTTCTTAAATTAAAAGATTGTGAAAAACAATATGTTTAAATTTTATATATATATATACACACACACTAAGCGAAAAAAAAAAAAAAAAAAAAAAAAACCGCACTGCAGAAAAAATTACTTATACCTTTCTTATTTGTAATAACTTTAAAATTAATGGTTGAAAGAAATAAAAAAACTATTCGCTTTATTACACTCTACGAAATACTTTATAAAAATATACATAAAACTTTTTTTTTTTTAACATAATGCAGTAATCATACATTATGTATTCTATCAGGATTTATTATATGAAATAAACAAGTTATATTTTAATGTATGAAATAAAACTATTTATTTGTTAGATCTAAGCAATTTTTTAATAAAAATATGCATTCTGCATTAAGTTAATTCCACCTTTATAGGGAATTACTGCTTTAGTGCACAGTGGCATAGTATTATACAGTTTTTTTTATATAAATCTCAAAACTTTCTCTGTGTTAAATATTGTAAATAATTTTTCTAGTTCTTGCAAAGTTGTAGGCTGCAAATTTCGAATCCTCCTCTCTCTCCCCCCGCGCCTTTTAATGACTAAACATTTTCCAGCGAATTGAGATTAGGACTGTTTCCAAGTCTACTTTCTCTGATCCATATATAAAGTAAAGTATTGTTTTTGTGTCATATTTTCGAAATTGAGTTCTTGTTATCTTTATACGTTTTCAGGTGCCCTAAGTCTGAAAACCAAGGTTTTACGATTTCTCTCTCTCTCTCTCTGTGTGTGTGTGTTCATTGTCAGTATGTCTCAAGAACCAATATTAGCAGAAAATCGAAACTCCGAATTCTATATTTGTACCATATAGGGGTACTACACAAAATTTTTCGTTGATATCAAACAAATTGTTTGTGTACAGGGACATCCAAATTCAAATACATTACGCCTATGGGAGAAATTTTTGGTTGATAGAGTACATCTATTGGCTGCACTAAACAAAACGAAATGGACGTATATTTTTTGCAAAAAATTATGTTTCGTGTAAAATACGAAGTGAAAAACATTCACTTTTCCTTTGCAAACCCAAAAGAACTAGAATATACTTCGAACTATACTTTGGGACTATACTTGGAAATTGCTGGATATGCATTTCTGTTTGCGCTGTTTGTTATTAATATAGAGCTATATTTAAGTATCCAATGTGGTGTGTATATATAGTAGACTTACAGGGATATCAATAATTAAGAGAAAATATTCTTTTTTATTTAATGTAATTAATGAAAGTGCTTTACTATATTTTACTATGTCCAAGTAAACTGTTCAGTAAAGAAGTTAAAATTTTAACGGTTGGTTTTCCTGTATGTCTGCCATTAGAGTACTTAAAAGCAAATAATTGCCGGCATTTACAAATGTTGTATTTTCCAGTGTTCATATGAGGTTGCTTCTCTAACAGTTTGTTGAAGATTGATAAATTTCAACGATTGATGAGGTTGGACGTAATCGGAATAATTTGGACTAAACTTTTAAATTTAAAATGAGCCTTAAATTCTATATAAACAGGTAATATATTCAAGTGGGGAGTTTAGTGGTGCGGTAGCCCCCTCAAACAGAATTATTTGTGAAATAAAGCTGCTCCTAAATTTTGTTTGAATTCTTTTTAATGTAGTTTTGTATACAGCACTTGGTATGTTACCTGTTAATCTGCAATCTGCTTTTATAATATTGAAATACAGTATAAAAGAAAGTCGTGCCAATGTCCTACCAGATTATTTTAATTTAAAACTGGGAAAAACCTTTATGAAATCTTTTTAAATACATGCAGCTTTTTTTTTTTTTTTTACTTTCTCTTACTCATATGGTAAAGAAAGTATTGTTTTTGGGGTCAATTTTTCGAAATTGCTTTTTGTTATATTTACACGTTTTGAGGTCCCCTGAATCCGAAAAACAGATTTCTAGCGATTGATCTGTATGTGTGTCTCTCTCTGTGTACGTCTGTGTATATATGTGCCTGTGTGTACAGTCGGTAACAAAAATCTCCGAACACTAGCAAAAATTCCTGTGTAAAAAAGGTACACTTAATACAGTTTTGTTAAATAAATCCTTGTCGAATCCTGTTCTTAGTCAGACTAAAAACATGATTCGACCAGTATTTATTTAACAAAACTGTATTAAGTGTACTTTCTTTATACAGGAATTTTTGCTAGTGTTCGGAGACTTTTGTTACCGACTGTATATTATCAGCATATCTCAAAAACAAATAGCAGCAGGAAGTGCATAGTTGTTATTTTAATTCTGTATCATATAGACATGCTACACTAAACTTTTCGTTGAGATCAAGCAAATGGTTCATGTACAGGGACATTCAAGGGAATTCAAATATAAGTCTATGGGGAAGATCGCAAGTAAGTTAAGTTTAACATCTATATACTGCACTAAACGAAATTAAATGAATGTATGTTTTTTATAGGCATAAAAGCACATTTCATGTAGAATATGGCATAAAAATCCTTCCCCGTTCGTTTACAGGCCTACACAAAAGAACTAGAATATATTGGGATAATACTTGGAAATTCTTGGAAGTGCAAATCAGGCTGTGCTATATGTTATTAATATAGGAATATAATTAAGTCCAAAATGTGATGTATGCATAATTTTTAGAAGATGTAGAGGACTGCTAATAATTAAGCGCGAAAACATTCGCTTTTACTGAATGTAATTATTGGAATTACTTTACTATATTATTTTGCCATGCTCAGAAAAACTGCTCAGAAATTAAAATTAATTTCTCATACCCATGTAATAAATACATGGGTATGAGAAGTATTTTTTAAACTAAATATTTAGCGTTTTTTTTAAAAACATGTTTTGAGGTTCCCTGAATAACTCATATTTTTAACGCTTAATATTTGTCTTTGTTTTTTTATTAGAATAACTTAAAAACAAATAATTTCAGGCAGTTCAAATGTTGTATTTTGAAGTTAATATAAGGTTTTTACTTGAAAATTTTTATCAAAATTGATAAGTTTCAATGAATGGTACGGGTGAATGTTGTCTGGATAATTTATAATAACAGTTTTTGAATTCAAGTACAATATTGAAATAGGGGATTGAGGTGGGGGGGGGGGGGAGGTGTCCCCTCATACAGAATTATTTGTCAAATGAAGCTTTTCCGAAGCCTGTTTTAAATTGTTTTTTACGAAGGTTCATATAACAGTATTCGTTATCTTATCCATTAAAGTCCAATTTTTTTTTTCTTTATGGTATTAAATTTCAAGGTAAAAGAAGGTCGTGTGAGTGCCACACCAGATTATTATTATTTATTATTATTATTTTTTATTATTATTGTTTTATTAAGGGAAATTTCTTACATTTTTCTTAAATTTACAAAGAAATTAGTGCATTTTTATTAAAAATGCATTTCTGCGTAAAATATAAGTATTAGAAAAAACTATAATGATACTTTTATGTATTTATTTTTCTGTATGAAAACACTTTTTATATAATATTGCATTTCTTTGTAATATTTCTATATTAATTTAAAAATAATTGTTCTTAGACGTAAATTCTTCTGAGAAACAAAACAAAAAAATTTGTAAATGTTCAAAAAAGGAATTAAAAATATATCTAGATGAATTAGTTTGATGATTAAAAAAAAGAAAAAGAAAAAGAAAAAAAAAAAATCTCCATATGTTTTATCGTTTTAAAACTTGAACGAAAAACTTTTCATTAAAAAAAATAAATAAATAAACCAGCATAATTAGTTTAAAAGCTAGTTTATGATATGTAGCAGCTAGCCACGAGACTTTACTAATAGTTTAAAAAATTAGTCTGGGGGAATATTCATACCGTGAATTTTATCCATTAGACCACTCTCTAAATGAGAAATTTACTGGTGAAAAGGGAATTTTTCTTTTCTTTTCTTTTTTTTTTTTTTTTAAATAAGAAAATTTTTGGGTTTTACTAATAGTAATCGAAATAAATGAAAATTATATGTAAAAGTAAAGTAATAAAAACTTTCACTAACTATTTTATTATTCAAAATTACGAAGTTTTATTTTATTTTGTTCGTTTCACCTTTTCAAAAATTAAAAGAATTTATATTTTTATTTAAAATACAAATATAGTATTATATCATTTTGAAATAAAGTTTTTGATGTATAGTATCTAAAAATTCAATTTCCTAATGCCATTCAGAACTAGTTTGAGTAAAATCATCCACTGTTGTTTATCCATTAAACCGCCCTCTAGCATCTAGATGATAATTTTATTGATAAAAAGGGAATTGTTCTTAAAAATTAAATATATATACATTTTTTTTTCGAAGAGTAAATGAAATAAATAAAGACATAAAAATAATACAATAAAAAATTACTTAGCTATTAAAACATTAAAATTTATAAGGCCTTTATCGCGTTTTAATATTTAAAAGAATTTAATACTTGAATTTAAAGTAAACACATTTTATTATTGCTTTAAAATTAAATTTATAGTGTATTATATTACAAAACATTATAACAGTAATTAAAATTTATTTTAAGCATAGTAATATGCACGTGTTAATCAATTAGGCTACTTTCGAAATGATAATTTTATCAATAAAAAAAGGAATACTTTAAAAAATTAAAGAACATTTTGAGTTTCTCTAGCGTTAAATGAATATATATATATATATATAAATATATACGTTAAAAGTCGCCAGGGGGGCTTTATACTAATGATGTAACCATATTATAAATTATGAACGATTAAAAAAAAAAAAAAAAAAAGAAAGAAAGAAAGAAAAGAAAAATAATTTGAAAATTCTGTCGAAGGCAGAATTTTGTTTAGTACGGAGAACTACTCATTTCAGTCAGTAAAATTTTTATGTTTAATTTTTAATTTTTAATTTTAATTTTTAATTTATTTTGCATCTCATTTTTTGACCGTAAAACTGGTCCACGTACTTTTTAAAATGACTAAAATTAATTAAAATTAAGTCTTGCCACCTAAATTTCATACTTAAATTAATTTTAAAAAAATATAATTGTCGTGTCGAAAAACTGTTGGCACCTCTGGATTCAGAAAAATAGCTCCTTACCTTTATTACCTAATTTGTAACGATAGGACGGATATTTCTAATCTATTTTCCCCTGTTTTGGTGTTGCACAAAACTGGGCTACAAAAACTGGCGACGACATTTTTATTCAGATATAAATTAATAGCCCTCCGTCCTAATAAATAAATAAATAATGCACATAAAATTTATACAATAAAATAAAAAGTAGATAAATAAAGACTTTATTTATCTATAGATTTTAAAACTTCTTAACACACTATAAATTTTAAGTCAGCACAACCGGTTTCGAAAGGACGTAGCCTTTCTTCATCAGGTGCAAAAAAAAACACGTACTACTGCCTTGGAGGCAAAAGCAAGACTGAATTTGTAACGAGTCTTGCTTTTGCCTCCAAGGCAGTAGCACGTGTTTTTTGCACCTGATGAAGAAAGGCTACGTCCTTTCGAAACCGACTGTGCTGGCTTAAAATTTATGGTGTGTTAAGAAGTTTTAAAATCTATAGATTGATTGTATACCAGTTTTGAATTATTTATCTACTTAATTATTGAAAATTATAAAAACTTTATTTTTTACTTACAGCATTGCATTTGGACCTAAAATCAAAATCACTTTAAAATTAAAAGCATATGAATATAAAATTATGTAATATATTTCAAAATTAGTTTTACGTATAACCATCTATTAAAATTAATCCATTGTACCATTCTCTAGAAAATAATTTTATATTTAAAAATAGAATTTGCTTTTAAAAATGTAGGAAGGTTTTTGAATTTCTCTAATATAAAACAAAATAAATAAAAACTGCATGTAAAAGTAATACGATAAAAATTTTATATAGCAATTTAATTATTCAAAATTACTTTTAATTTCCAACCTCTCAAAATATAAGATAAATTATTTAAAAAATATATATTGTATTGTTATTTTAAAATCATATGTTTGGTGTGTAGTAACACGAAACTTTTTATAACATTCAATAATTTTTACAAGTAATAATAAGGTATTTTAATAACAGAGATTATTATTCCATTACGCCATACTTTAAAAGATAATATTATTGGGGGGGGGGGGGGATAATTTTCAAATTAACAAAATATTAATTTTCTATATTATTTAATGAGTTAAATAAAAATAGTACGATCAAAACTTTATTTAGATATTAAATTCTGCAAAATTATAAGCCCTTTACTTTTTGTTTACACCCTTTCAAAATTTAAAAAATAAATAAATAAAGCTTGGATTTAGGAAATGTAATATTTTCATTGTATTATTTTCATTCTTAACTTTTCAGTAATTAGTTCTTGGTAATCAACCTTTAATTATGATAACTGTTAATATCATTGAAATTTAATTTGAAAAAAAAAAAAAAAAAAAATATATATATATATATATATATATATATATATATATCTTGTGGGCACAATATCTCCAAAGTGGTTACCAGAATTTAATGACATTTTAACAGTTTTTACATGACATATAAATATATGAAATGACGAACAGTAAAATTTTTTGTAATTATAAGCACAATTAAACGAAAAACATATGCTGTTTTTTCAACAATAATTATGATAATTTTTTCAAAAGAATAGAGCTTTCCAGCAAAATTATTTTTCATCATTTTAATTATGGGTGTTTTTCCAAGTGTGCAATTTTCTTAAATAATTAATAAATAAAAAAAATAATAAAATCATATATTTTACATATAAGAATTTCAACATTTTATGTCAAACACTGGAGCATAGGGTGCTAATAACTGGTAAAATGAATAACTAGCAGTGTCAAACACTGGAACATAGGGGGGCCAATTACTGATAAAATGAAAAACTAGAAGTGTCAATTACTGGAACATTGAGTGGGTGTCAAATAAAAATTCATAAAAAAAATAATAATTGTTATCAAATAATTGTTATCTATATATATTTTAAAATATGTGGTTCTGAATGTCTTTCAAGACATATGTAGTAGCTTAACATTTCTGAAAATATTTTCTGATGACTAGAGCATTAAAAACATCAGAGATTGCTCCAAAAGTGTCAATCACTGGTGCATTTACCTTATATCCATGACTATAAGTGGTAGACTCTTAAAACTTTATACAGATAATGAGAAAATAGTAGATGCGTAGATAAAAATTATTTAGTAGAAATGCTCATATTTCATAAGATATTTAGCATTTTTGCATTTTGATTGCAGTATGCTTTGTCTAAGGAAGTATGCCAAATTTTCTAAAATGTCTTTTCTCTGCGTCTAATACCCTACGTGTTATAATTAAAAAAGTGGAAATTGTTTTTAACAATCATTTAAAAAAACGTTATATATTCATGAAAATATGTGGTAGCCCCTTAAAATTTTATACAGATAATGAGAAATTCCTCTTAATCACGCGCTACAGTCAAAATGCATTTCAAGAATTCTTTTTTTACAGGGTGATCCAAAACATTTTGATTTTTCTTTAATTGTCCCATTTCCCTTTTCAAGGCACAACTTTTGCTGAAATATATCCCTAACAACACATCTTCTCCGAAAAGAATTCTCAGGATGTCCTGTGGATAAAAGGGAAATCCTATCGACCTCCTCAGGATTTTCTTTGGACAAGTGTGTTGTTAGGGATAAGATATAACTTCTTCTATACGCTACCAAAGTTTCAAGGTGATTCCAAAAGAACTTTTCTACATATTTGACAAAAAATTCTAAATTCGAAAGTGTCCAAATACTTATTGGTGAGTAGTGTACATAGGTGCCAAATTGTATACGATTTTTTAACACCTGTATTTCCTAGTAAAAATTTTTATTATGCTTAATCACAGTAAACTGCCAAAAAAAAAATAATAATAAAATTCTGACTAAAAATTTCCACTAGCAAAAGAACATTCAAGTTGGCAGCTATGCATATATATATGCTTTAGAAAACTTTCGGGTGTCCCTGTACACAAACCATTAGATCTATTTATTCCATTTTTAATAGAGAACATGCGATAGTAAACTTGAATAACATATATCAATTTCAAGAAATTCCATGAATATTTAAGGGAGTTACAGCGCAGACAGACGGACAGACAGACACACAAACCGAAGTCATTAACATTTTTTCTCAAGGTTGAAAAATGTTAAAAACTGCAACAACGTTTCTAATTTTCCATATTTTAAAAAAGAAAATTTAATGTAGGTTTAAATACCAAATATTATAAGAACGTTTAATTGTGCTATTTAACATATGTGATATTTTATACATAGCATTTGAATTCTGAGATTTTCTAAATAGCCTAAAAATTTATTTTAAAACTTGTCGTTTAAAATATTATTGCTCCGAAATGAGAATTTTAATGATAGAAATTATTTCTAAGAAAATAAAAGAATCTATTACACGAAATGAATTGGATAAATAATGCACAGAATAGAAAGTTAAATCATTATTTTAAAATATTTTAAAATATAAAAATATTATATATATAATCTTTTTATGCTTTTCATATTGAAAAAGTAAATAACTTTTTTTTCAATATAAATAAAGTTCATTTTTGCCATTCTTTCTCCAGAAACTGGTTTTTCCATTTACTCCACCTAAGTTTTTGATTTTCTAATGTCATTGAAAGTTAATCTAAAAAAAAAAAAATGAACTTTACTTTAGAATAGAATTTCTTTTTCATGCCAAAAATGACGAAAATAAATAAGGCTGGGTCTTCATAACTTGTTTTCTGGGAATCGTTTAATTTAAATAAGATACTTAAATTTTGTTGAAAATTTCAAAATATACCATTACTAGTTAGTTGTAGGGCGACTAAGGCGCCCGTTGAAAAATTATTATTTCATTTTATTTATTTCTCACTTCAAACAATTTATTTGTTAGCAGGCCCGTGCAAAATTTTCGCACTTTATTTATCTCTTCGTTACCTTTAAAGTTTAAATACCTTTAAAGTTTAATATATTAATTACCTTTAAAGTTTAATATATATTTTTTCCGTGAAAGCATATTTCATTTTATGCTGAAAAAAAAAAAAAAAAAAAAAAAAAAAAGAAATGGCAATTATTAAAAAATTAAATTTCTATTTTAAAGCTATTTCTATTTTCAAATTTTAATTAATTTTAAAAAATCTAATCAAAAATTCGTTACAAATAAGGTACCAAATGAAAGGGGCAATTTTTCTGAATCCGTCTGATTAAACGCTTATCGATTGATTAGCTTATCAATCAGATAATTAATTTTTTTTAAATTAACTAAAGTATGAAAATTAGGTGGCAACTTGTGTTCACACACAGACAGAGTCCAAAAAAATCTCTTAGCCATTTTAAGCGTGCCAGAGTGAGTCAGTCAGTGATGAGCATAACTATATATGGTGATCTTAAAAGTACTTCATATTTTTAGTTGGAAATCGGTCTAATCGTAATTTCATTCTGGTATTATATAACTGATTCAGCGAATTATCGGATTATCCGGAAAGTTCGTGCCGATTCTGAAGGAAAATTAAACCGCAACACACTTAAATACTCGTGGACAGTAGATTTTGATATTTTAAACATTTCTGATAATTCCCGTGTCGTATAGTGTTGATTGTTTTCGATCAGTGTTTTAATCTGATCTTCATCTGTGGTAGAGGGACTACCCGGGCATTTTTTATCTTGATGGATGAAATTATCAGCTTTAAACCCAGCAAACCATTTCCGCACTGTTCTTTCAGTTACGACACCTTCCCCATAAACAGCGCATATTTTGTTTGCCCCTTGTGTTGCATATTTTTGCCTTTCCGGTGAAACAAAAACATTAATGCCTATAATGCACTTCATATTCAAAGGCGTATAAAACTGACAACAATTAACGTATCGTAACCATTATTATTATTATTATTATTTGCCTGAAGTATTGACTTTTAGAATATGTACGCATGTTATTTGTTTTCAACCATTCTGATATATTCAGAATTCAGACCAGGGGCCCTACATCGAACACTTCTCACTGCCGAGAATTCTGGGCTTTGACGTCATTTTTCGACAATCACGAAAAAGTGCTACAACGAAGTCATCGGAAGTTTCTCACTGTCGGTATTTATTTTCGTTATCTACCTCTAAAATCTCACCCAGTGTACAGCTAGTGAAAACGCGATTACGAAGTGAGAACTTTGTCAGCCATTTTTATTAGAAAAAACTGATGAATTAAAAAATAACTAATATGTTGTGGCCACCGCGAGTCTTCTATATTTTCCTATACAAATTCACTCAGTAACAATAATTAAAAAAAAAAAAAAAAAAAAAAAAGTGGGACTTTGACAAAATTTTGGGTAAAATGTGAAAATTATTCTAAGTTTGTCAAAACACGGAAACCGTGGGACTTTGACAAAATTGGGGGGGAAATGCAAAAATTTGTTTAAGTTTGTCAGAACACGGAAACCGTGGGAGTTTGATAGAATTAAGGGGAGAAAAAAAAAAAAAAAAAAAAAAAGTGGGACTTTGACAAAATTTTGGGTAAAATGTGAAAATTTGTTAAAGTTTGTCAAGACACGGAAACCGTAGGACTTTGACAAAATTAGGGGAAAAAAGCAAAAATTAGTTTAAGTTTGTCAGAACACGGAAACCGTGGGAGTTTGATAAAATTAAGGGGAGAAAAAAAAAAAAAAAAAAAAAAAAAAAAAAAGATTTTTTTTTCTAAGTTTTTTTTCGTAAAAAGTAAAAAAAATCGATAACTTTGTTTTAAATTATTACAGATTTATAATTCAACCATTCGTTTTAAAGGTACTGACGAGACCTTTCGAAAGATACCCATCTTGAAAATTTTTGCCCTATATCACCCTGTTAAAAATTTAGAAAAAGCGGGATGGCAACGCAAGCTGTAAGACGATTTTTACCAAAAGTTGATAGGCACTAATTTATGTCAAGGTGCAACTACATACCAATTTGTATGAAATTCTGTGCAGTAGTTCCAGAGATACAGTTGCCACAAACTTTTGTCACACAAACACAGACAGACAGACAGACATTTTCTAAAAATGGTAAAATCGTGTTTTACAGTTCTCAAAACGTGTAAATCCATCAAAAACCCGAAATCGAAAATTTTTACGAATCCAATACTTTCTTCTATTGAAGATAGAAGAAAGTAAAAAATATGTACTTATGTCATACATTTTGAAAAGAACTTTCAAAATTATTAATTTTGTGTGTGAACATTATATACATTTAATCATTACTTTTAAACATATTTGATTAGAGAGATTACGAGTGACGAGAGATGTGCTACTTTTATCACAAAAACCAAGAACAATATAAACAAGAAATAGCCTAATATTAAAGAATAAAGAATAATTTTCTAAAAATAATCACTTTTGTAGTTCTCAGAGCTTTAAATTTAAGCTAAATCATGTGAATTCACCGCTCATAATGTTAGTTTCATAACAATCATATCTTAAAGAGAATAAAATTATGATAACTAAGATGGTTCTCTCGCTATATCATGTAGCTTGCTCATTGCAATAACGGTTTTAAGCCGAGAGTTCCCAGGTTCAATTATTGGCAAGAGATAAATATTTTATTGCGTAAAAAATTATATATATATATATATATATATATATATATATATATATATATATATATATATTATACACAATATTGCATATATTAGCAATTCCCTAATTTCTTTTATTACTAATAAGGAAAATATGAATATTTAATTTAATAGTAGAAAAAAAAAATATTCCTTTTTTTTCCCCACTTACTTATTGAAATAAAATAATTAAAAAAATGCCCATGCTTCGTTATATATATATTGTTTGTTTTCGTTAGCTGTGACCCTGCTCACCTATGCGCATGCGTGAGGTCTGCATTGATTTTGTTAAAATAGGGTAGAAGCGTAGAAGATGAGAGAATGTTTACATTTTACGAGTGAGAGATAAGTTGCGGTTTCTTTTTTCTTTTTTTTTCTTTTCAGGACATTATTGAATTTTGAGGCGATACTTCTTCGTTATATTCGTATAAAGGCAAAATGCTGATTTTTCCCCCTTGTAATTTTTAAATAAGTGTAGAATATCAGTTTTATTCTTCGATGCAAAATAAAATCCGTAAACTTAAAAGTAAATGCCTGTTTTCTTTCTTCTTCTTCTTTTTTTTTTTTTTTCAGTTAAAATTATTTTTATTTGCTTACTTGATCTCTAAATTCGTACTATATCTGTCATACCTGAACACTTGTTTCATGCACTGATTATAGTAGTAAATTAATTAAAAATGACTTAAATTAGGTAAAATTTACATAATTCATTAATAAAAGAAGAGAAAAAGAACAACGTTTACAGTAGACTTTACCTGTAGTAAAAGTAATATATTTTTTTCTTTTAAATTATACTTCTAAAATAAAAATACCATATTTTTGGATCTCTATTTTACAGAAATTTACAGAAAATCGTATTTAAATCAAATCATTAGATTTTTTTATCATGATTATTTTACACCTTTTATTTTTCCCGCATATTGTCATATAAATTACATTAAATAAAATATTGTTAATTAAAATTAAAAATTAAACTTTAAATTCGCGTAAAAAGGTAAAATAAATATTGAAGACTCATAAAAAGAAAACGAACACGTGTAGAACGAAAAGCGCATTTGGCTAAGTGCCCATCTCATTCAACGCATCACCCCTTTTCCGAGTAGGATCGTTCCACGAGAGGTAGACATGGTTTACGAAAACGGACAGTATATATATATATATGTATGTATACATATATATATTACATTTAATATAATCATTATTTACCAGCTACATTTGTAACTAATATAAATTTTCCCCCATAAATTATTATTATTATCCTTTAAAATATTTTGCTAGAGTAAGAGCATGTTAACAAATATTAAAATAAATAAATAAAAATGCTTAAGTTAATTTGATAATATATATATATATATTATTAATTTAATTTAACAAAAATGAAACTTTTTTTTTTTTTTTTTTTTTTTTTTTGTTGCAGCGCATTGTTACTTTATGCATTTTTAGTTCGAAAAGCAGTAGTATTATTTCTTTGAGACAGCGAATTTGTACTGTCGTCATTTATTGTATTACACCTTAAATGAACGCGAAAATATTTTTGTTTTCGTTTAAAATATATAAAGCTGGAAGATTTTCATTGTATCTGTTAGATTTTATCAAATATTGGTAGATTATCGATAAGGCAAAAATATAGCTAATGCTATATTAGATATTTATTTATTTTTTTTTTTTTTCAATCGGATAATTGATTAAAAAAAATTTTAACTTTAAAGTTATATAAAAAAAAAAAAAAAAATTAAATGTCAAAAATAAATAAGAAATTATGTGAATATATTTCTTTAAAAAAAAAAAAAAAAAAAAAACCGTGCAATATATATTATATTATATATATATATATATATATATATATATATATATATATATATATATATATATATATATATATATATTAAATAATAATACTGCGGTGCAAAATAATTTTCTCAAACCATTCTTGCTGAATCTTATGTAAGATGACCTCATGAATCCGAATATGACTCCCATTTTGCCCAGTCACCCACCGTTTTCTAGGGAAACCACCCTCTACCTCAATTTTTATCACTGTTTGGTAATTTTATGACCATAAATTTGATTTGGAGAATGAAGAATAATTAATTTAACACCTAAAACCGAAAAAGTTTAATGTTTAATAAATAACATTAATAATAGACTAAAAAACTATAAGAAATGTAATACACAATTTCAGTGGCACACCCCCTCCCTAAATTTTCCCCTTGCCGCAAACGTTCATGTTTTAGAATTTTCCAACTCTGTATCTGTAGCCCCTCAGAAGATATTTAACAGTTAATCAGTAATAATAACAGTATTATTTATACCCATAGTCAGCGTTCCCAACTTTTATAATTTATTCACAATCACTTTTAGCCCCGCCCCTTTTTCATACCGGAAATTTTGAAAAATGATTTTCTTCTTATTTAATCGCTGTCACTTATTAAAGAGAAATAATCTACTAAATTTCTGGTGCGAAAAGAAGGCGGGGCTGAAAACGAATGTGAATAAATTATAAAAGTTGGGAACGCTGCCCATAGTATATTGATAGCACAAACATGAATATTGGGTATTTTTTTAAGAAATAAATAACATACAAATTGTGAAAGAAACGCCCATTGGTGGAGTTAGAGATTTTAAAATGACGTGAATCTACGTCAGTGGTCGCGAAAGTGTTAATAGTAGTAATAAGACTTAGACTAATAAGACTTAGCCCTCCATGTTAGAGAAAAATATAATATTTCGTATGCAATTGGTTTAAAATCCATCAAGTGTCAAAGAAAGAAAAAGGAGAAATGGATAAGTTAAGGAAAAAGCCTTCTAGTTAAAAATAACTTCTAAAAATATCTTTAATTGTTCATATGCAAATACTTTTACCTCCCTCTGTGTATTCAAATAAAAAATAAAATAAAATGTATATTCATTATTTTCACATCAGTATTTCTGTATTTTCGCTAATAATTCTCTTTTATTAAATTCTCTTCTATAAATTTCTTTCAAGAAAAAAACGTGTAATAAAACTTTCATTTTTAATCTCTTTACATATGTCTAATTATGCATTTATATTTTCTTTTCTTTTGATGCCCACGTTCTTTGTGCAGACAAATAGTCTTTACGCCTACACCATCATCTATTATTTTTGAACTAAGAAATCAGTTAACTAAAAAACAAATGATATTTTTTAAAAATTATGTTAAAGTTGTAACTTTGAATTTAATTTTCATACATAACACCTTGAGAATCTTGTCATGAGAGATCAGTCACTTATAGCACAAAATATATTACTCTTATCAAGATATAAGAAATAATAATAACAAAAGCCTATTTTTTTTTTTTTTTTTTTTTTTTTTTTAGTAATAGATAGGAAATTCTGTGAAAAAACATAATTTAATTTAGTGCGACAGGATATTTAAAAAATTTTATTCTTCCATACAAAAACATGCGAAAACTCTGTTTTGTTCCTCTGCAACAGTTACTATGTTCATTTCTTAAAATTTCTTTAGTATAACTTTAGTATAGGACCCCCCTTGGCGGTTTTTAAATTTTTGTTGTCATTTTGGCGATGAATTAAAATAACTATCGCAATTACGTAAATAAGGATCTTAGCATGAAACTCTGAGCTGCTTCGGTGAGGAATTTCAAATTTCGCCAAGGCTACACCAAAGCTTTTCCATTTTTTTTAGTCCGATTTTTCTCAAATTTTTTTAAAATAATTTTTAACTTGATGTCAGGGAGGAAAAAGAAAAAAACCTTTTTTTAATTGGTCTAATTATACAAAAAGTGTCAAAAAAGAAAGGAAAAAATGTGGTAAGTAGATGAAAAGTTAACAGAGAAAGCGTATTTTCATGAAGATGAGGATGAGTCTAACTGATTTTCAACTTCAAAAAGACTTGAACCTCAAACTTTTATCAAAAATGTTATACCCATTTCTGAGTAATTCTGCCATATTTTGCAAACCGTGAATGAAGGGTCAATAGCAAACGCGAATTTTTCTGAAGATGATTAACCTATTTTTCATCCCAAAAAACTTTTAAACTCAAACATTCATAAAATCATTAGAGCTGTTTCCAATAAATCCAAGACAAATCTATCTAACTATATATATATATATATATATATATATATATATATATATATATATATATATATATATATAACAAGTCACGTGATTATCTCTTTTAATATAAGAGAATAATAATAATAATTCTTTAATTATTAATACGTAGTAGAAAGAATTTAGACGTAACATCTATATATTAATAGGCAAGCATAAAATTTGTAGTCCCTTTTTAACATATTAATTATGGGAGTAGAGGGTTGAAAATGGTATCATTCGAAAGGTATGGTTAGCCGGAAGGTGCGAATACAAATATTATTTTCTTACGATGTCAAGAAGGTATTTAAAAATACATTTATTTTTTATGCATTTTTCCCTTTTATACACGTCTTCCTTTCATTAAAAAATACCTAAAAGTAGAAAGTTGTTAAATCTGGCAATTTCATAAAGCTCAAATAAAACCATAGACACAGTAATTTGTATAATGTAGCATCACTATACGCAAGCGAAGTGATGACGTCATTGTCTGTCCATGGAGCCATGAAAAAGATTTTCTATGTTAATCGTCCATTGAATTTTTTGTAAAAAATTATTAAAAAATAACGGAAATTATCTGCCGATTTTAATTCCGATATTTGGGTATCCGCGATTGTAATGAAATGCTCTCCCTCTGGTGGGCTAAGGTGAAATTATCACACCACTGATAGCTTTCACGCTGAAACAGTGATAGAACAACAAGAAAGAACAATAATAAATGCACGTGGCTATTATAATTTACTAACAACTGCAGTTGAGAAAGTGCCATCTATCGATCATTACAAACGCGGATAGTTATATATAAGTTACTGTCTACATGTGTTTGATTGAGTTATTTTTTCTGTAAAATTGATAAAATTTTAAGTTAAAATCACAAAACTCCAGAAAAAAAAAATGGCAAACTTCCAGTTTCTAATGTAAACATAAACATTTCATTTCAAAGGGTGATATTTAAACAATAAATATTCAACTAATATACTAAATAAAAGGAAAATGGATTTGTTACTAACTGCTGCATGTATAAGTAGACGATACGGAAAAAATTCCGATTTCCGTTTTTTTTTGCTGAATTTACATGTTTTGAGCTTTCTTTACGTTTCAATTAACTGAAATTGGCTACTTATTTTTTAAAAAAATGTCTTTATTGCTAGCTTTTGTGGGTAGAAGAAGCAAGTAGAAAATACATAAAAACTTTTGATTTCCGGTTTTCGATGAATTTACACGTTTTGAGATTTCCTTGCATTTTAATTAAGTGAAATTGACTACTTATTTTTATTTTTTAAAAAGTGGATTTATTATTCTTTCCTCTGCATATATAAGTAGAAAATATAAGATTCAGAAAAGTTTTAGATTTTCGGTTTTCGATAAAGTTACACGTTTTGAAATTTCCCGAACTCAATTCGACCATTTTTGAAAAATTATCTTTTTTTTTTTTTTTTTTTTTTTTTTTTTCAAACACTGTACTTTATGAACCAATCGAATTAATTTAACAGAATTTGATACTTGGTTGGGCCTTGGTTTGACATGGTACCTATTAGATTCTGGGCTGTATCACACAACAAGGGGCGTTTCACGTTGCGATTGTCTCTCATTTCAGGAAAGGCTAACATCTACAGAGAGAAATAGTTATATTGAGTAAAACTCTGCTGATTCAGTTAGAGTGAATATCGGCAAACAATTGCCGCAGCTGTGTTGCAATTGCATTCCGTTTAGGACAAGGCAATAACTTCGCTTTGCCTCGCTTTGCAAAAAAAATGGTCGAGTTTCGACTACTGGGCGATACTAGTAAGTCTTTAAATATTCACTAATGAATGCAATTAAAATTTAAAAGAACAGCGAGACAATTTTTTTGGAAAATAAAATAACAATAATAATAATAATAATACTTTACGGTATATTTGATTGTATTAAAGAATCGTTTAAACAGTTACATATAATTACAGCAGCACACGTCTAAGAAGTTTTTATTAAATATATATTTTTATTTTTTGAAATAATTATTCAATTACTACTTTTATTCAAGATCGACTTAGATACCAAAACATTAATATTTAGATATTTATAAATGAATGTAATAAAGCATTTTAATTAATAACTAAACTACTTTCTGTGTAAAGAAAAAAAGAAAAGAAAAGAAAAAAAGAAAAGAGTTTCATGTTTGTAGAAAAGAATTTTTGAAATAATAACACGAACAATCTAATTACGACTGTATATTGTTTTAATTAAATGTATAGTTTTTTGGTTAAAACAAATCTTTAATTACTTTTTGTTTGAAATCCATTTTGGACTAAAAATATTAGATTTTGAATATTCACCAAGGAATGTAATTCAAAATAGAAAGAAAGAGTAGACCGTTTTCAGTGTAAAAAGACACAAAAAATATTAGTGTTTTAGAGATTAATCATTTCATAAATACAGGTATGCGATTCTTCCGCGGATCCGTGAATTTCCGCTTTTATGTGATTTCCGTTAATTCCGCGTTTTTTTTTTTTTTTTTTTTATCAAACTCCAATAACGATCAGTGTTCAAATGCTCCACGAAAGACTTCAGATAATCAATCTTTCTCCATCCAAAATATAAATATCAATATTCATTTTAAACGTTCTTTATCAGATTCTATAACTTATAAAAGAACAGAATTATTCAATATTTCTCATTCATGTAATTTTTTTTGTCCTGCTCCCTCCCCCCCTTTTTTTTTCACCTCTAACCATCGCCGATCAAACATTCTGCGGGAAACCATTTACTTTTGAATATTTATCCATCCACAATAAAAATATCAATATTAATTTTAAACTTACTTTATGATATTCTAGAACCCATAAAGAAGTAGAATTGTGTTTAATATTTCTCTCATGAACTACTTTTTACCCCCCCCCCCCCTCCCCCTTCCGCTTTCCCATTTTCTATCACCAATCAATGATTAAATGTTGATTGCTAGCTAATTTTTTTTTTTTTTTACACACATGTTGTATTGTGTTGATATGCATTATTCTTTTAGTTTGTCTTTTAGTTTAGTCTTTGTCACTTTTAAAATATTTTGTATAGTTTTCCCCTATACGCATTATTTATCATTTGAAATAAATTTTATGAACATATTTGTATTATAGTTTTCCCCACGCGCGTTATTTTTCATTTGAAATTAATTTTATGAATACGCGTGTGTCCTCTTTTTTTATTTAATTTCTGCACTCTCATGCCTGTAAATACAGTTAAAATTCAAAAGAATAGCCAGACTATTTCATGTGTAAAAAGTAAAAATATATATATACATGCTATTCTTTTCTATTTCATCATTTCCCTATTATAAAAGAATTGATAAATAACTTTACACATTTTTAGAAATTTCATTAATTCATAAATTGTTAATAACGCAAGCATGCGATGAAAAATAAATGAATAAATAAATCACCACACTGCTAATCGCCTTCGAGCGTAGGAGAACGGGTTCGATTCCCGCGCTGGCCATGGCTGTGTTTTTCCATTTCTTCGTATTGTAATTCTGTCATGTGCTATCTGTAATTACCTGGCGAAGATTTGCAAGCGGACTACGAGTCAAGCATAAAAATCTGATGTATGTGTTACCAATAAACAAACAAACAAACAAATAAATATAAGGGAATTGTTAGCTGAACTTTATGTATTTTTTCGTGCTGATTTCAGAAAATAAAACGGAAAATTTCTATCATGTCACGTTTTCTTGAAAAATTCAATTTTGCTTTGATTTTTAACGCATGCATAATATTTACTCCTCTTGGTCAATCGTCTATTTTATGTAAGTTACCTTAATAAAAACAAACAAAATAGTATTTTGGTAATTTTCTTTTAGGAACTACACCATAATTTGATGTAAAAAGTACCCAAGGGACCTTTCCTTTTTCTCTCGACCAGAGGCAGCTTGTGCGATCTAGCAACAGTGGTTCTCATTCATTTAAACCCATAAAAAACAAAAAGATTGCTGAAAAACCAATTCTTTACACCAAGAATCGACCATTTTACATAGATTTAAATGGATAAAAAGCACTGTTGCCAGACAGTAATATTGTTCGAGAAATATATATATATATATATATATATATATATATATATATCGATTTTACAAACAAAAAAAAAAAAAAAAAAAAAACATCTAAAGCAGTCTTTGGGGACTGCCGATAGAAGTGAAAATAAAGTAACTTGTGAATTGTATCGTCGAGCTATTAGATTATTATTTTCGAATTATTTTTGGTTTGTAAGGAAGTGTTTATGATCTGTATTATATGATTCGGCACAATATTTGTAGCTACCCAAATTAAATGACCTAGGCCTTATATTAGGTAAAAATATTGTAATGTGACTAAAATATTTTTTTTTTTTTTTTGAAAATTTATATTGAAAGCAAAAAGAAGAATATAACAGTCTGTATAAAAACACGTGCTTCTACTTTGTGAAATATGCATATACTGTGGAAAAAGTACATACATACATAGAGTATAGAACTAGAAAGAGACAGATGCCAGTAGCCAGTATACTACTCGTATTAGTATACATTTTATACATATACATACATGTGTATATATATATATATATATATATATATATATATATGAGGCATGCCGCGCCATGCGCTACATATATGGATATACATATGTAGAGAGACGGATATACATATGTAGAGAGACATAGTCTTTGTATATATATAATGTATACTAATAACGCACGGAAGTATATCTATGTACATATATATACAGTATACATATAGCTCATGGAAAGCGTTCGGTGACGATGACGCGAGTTCCATGATTTTTGTTCACCCAAAAAGTGCTCAACGCGCCTAAAGAAGTTTTCTCTTCAAAGCGTTCGGTGACGATGACGCGAGTTCCATGATTTTTGTTCACCCAAAAGTGCTCAACGCGCTTAAAGACGTTTTTACTTCAAAAATTCTGAGATGATTAAAAAAAAAAATGGAGGTCATTTTCAAAATCAGCATACCAACTAACGTAAAAATTAGAGAAAATTCCCCTTGTATTCTTTAAAAACTTCAATTTCACAGTCCTGTGCGATCCATCTTGCGTTAACATCTTGTCAACAGAATGAAATTTCAGGTGAAAATTAAACTTAATTGTATGATAAATTATAATAAAATGGATTACAATTACGATAAAAGGAACTGACTTTTATTCCATTAATTCTGGGCGTGTCGCTGCTCGTTGAAACTTCAGAAACACGATTGTCGACACAGGAGGAACTTGACTGAACTGAACTTGCGATAAACTAGTACAGTGGAACCTGTAAAAGTGACCACCTTGGTAAAGTGACCACCTGAGTAAAGTGACCATTTTCCTGACTAAAGTGACCATCTTCCAATTTTAAAGAGACTTTATAAAGTGACCACCTGCGTATAGTGACCATTTTAGCCGGTCCCTAGGGGGGTCACTTTAGACAGGTTCCACTGTACAATAACTCGTTTACGATTAAGCTAAATTATATATTTTTTTATCTCATTAATTTAAAATGTGCTGCCTATATGTAAATGTTAAAAACCACTGGCGTAAAAACAAGATGTATTTTTAGAATAAAATTAAACTTAAACTAATTTAAAGGTAGCTCTTCTAACATACTCTTTTTACTTTCTCTTACCCATAGGGTCGAGAAAGTATTGTTTTAGGTTCAAATTTTCGAACGTGAGTTTTTGTTATATGTACATGTTATGAGGTTCCCTAAATACGAAAATCACGTTTATAGCAAATGGTCTGTGTGTCTGTTTGTCTGTGTGTCTGTTATCAGCATATCTCAAGAACAAATAGTAGCAGAAATTCCAAACTTGGAATTCTAAATGTGTATCATATAGGGATGCTACAGTAAGCTTTTCGTTGAGATGAAGCAAATGGTTCGTGTACAGGGACACTCAAAAGTATTCAAATACATTACGTCTATGGGGAAAATTGCAGGTAAGTAGAGTTTAACATCTATAAACTGCACTAAACCAAATGAAACGAATATATATTTTTTGTAATAGAGATAGTCAACTGGAAAAAAAATTCTGTATGTAGGAGCCTCCTCTTCCCCCTGGGGGGAAAGTCCTCCCTCGAGGGGAGTAAATTTTCATGATGGGTATCTTTCAAAAGAGCTCGCGAATACCTTTATAACGAATGGTTAAACCATCGATCTGCGATAATTTAAAATAAAGTTATCGATTCTTTTCATTTTTAACATTTTTTTTTTTTTAATGTAATATTGAGAATAAATTCAACTTTTTTTTTATATTTAGTGTTATACTACTTCTCTAATATGGAAATCGTCTGCATTATCATAAAAGATAATTTTTTTAAATAATAATTTTAATAAATTATTTTTTAAAAACAGAATTATTTTTTAATAACCGAATTAAATTCTATATAAATGTGCATTAATGAAACGGGGGGTTGAGGGGGGGGGGGGTTAACCCTCCCCCCCCCCTCACACAGAACTAATTATCCTATAAAACTCTTCCGAAGTCTAATTTGAATTGTTTAACACAGGTTTGCGCAACAGTACTCGTTATCTTACCTCTTAATCTGCAACCTGTATTTATAGTATTAAATTTCAGGGTAAGAGAAAGTCGTGTGAGTGACACACCAGATTATTTTGATTCAAAAAAAGATATAATATATTTTTTCTTAATTTATGAAGGAGAAGAATTGCTGATGAGAATTTTAGTAAAAAATATGGGAAAACCAAATTAATTTCACTATGCTGCAAAAAAAAAAAAAAAAAAAAAAAATCGACCCCTGATACCATTTTTTCTGATTCTTATGTAAAAATGACTTCCTGAATCCGAATATGACCCCCATTTTGTCTCATCATCCACCGTTTTCAGGGGACGTCACCTCCTTTTTATCACCACAATTTTTATCACTCTTCGTTAATGTTATGGCCATGAAATCGATTTGGAGAGTGGAACATAATTATTTTAACACTTAAAAATAAAAATATGTAATTTTTAATGAATAACATTAATAATAAATTTAAAAATGTAAGAAATGTAATACATAATTTCAGTGGCAAATTCCCCCCCTAAATTTTCCCTTTGCCGCAAGGCCCACCAGCGGCCGAGCGGTTCTGCGCTCAAAGCTGGTAGACGTGAGGTGTCGGGTTCGATCCCAGGTCGCACTCGACGGCTTAGCCGTTCGGAATTTTCTTAATTTTTTTCCGAAACATGCGTAAACACGGGATAGGACCCCTTAGAGAGACCTCCACGGAAGGCATTACCCCTCAGGCCTAGGACCCAAGAATAGTCAATTCGCCTTATTCCGCAACACCTTAAACAAAAATACCCTTTGCCGCAAATGTTCATGTTTTAGAATTTTCCAACTCTGTATCCCCCCAGAAGATATTTAATAGTTAAAATAAACCTCTCCCCCCCCCCCCTAAAAATCAAATTTATAAATAATAACAGGAGACTTGGCGTTGAAATATTAAAACCCGAATAAACTACTACGTCAGAAACGCCAAAGATAAGTATTTGAGATGCATACAGCTGTTTCGGTAGCCTTAAGCGTACCGTCTTCAGTGCAAAAAGAATTCTGAATCTGGAGAAGTGCTCGTATATATAGGAGAGGGACCGAATTTAGTTCAACCAATAGGATTACGGAAAAGTTTATAGCCATAAAATTTATAGCCATAAAATTGACGAAAAGGGTTAAAAATAGGGGGCATCCCTAAAAAACTGTGGGTGATAGGGCATAATGGCCGTCATATTGGGATTCAAGAGATTATTTTACATAAGAATTTGCAAAAATGGTGTTGGGGGGGGGGGGGGGGGCAATTTTCATGCCGAACAATGTTTTTGAAGAAAACTAAATTTTATTTTGAAGTAAGCTATATTAACTTAAATGCAGTGAATTTAAACAAAAATTTCTTAGTAATTTTTATACTTCATTAATTTGAGATCTGTCGATAATGTTAAAACTTGTTTATGAAAACACACATAAACAGTTTTTGACAGAGTGTAATATTTCATCAAAAATTAAATTTGGTTTTTAATATGAATTATATTAATTTGAATATATTTTAGTATATTTCAAATTATTTCTTATTTAATTAACTCAAAATGTAACTAAAACATAACTTAAATGCAGTAAATTTAAACAAAAATTTCTTAGTATTTTTTATAGTTCATTAATTTGAAGTCTGTCGATAATGTTAAAAATTGTTTATGAAAATACACATAAACAGTTTTTGACAGAGTGTAATATTTAATCAAAAATTAAATTTGGTTTTTAACATGAATTATATTAATCTGAATATATTTTACTATATTTCAAATCACTTCTTATTTAGTTAACTCAAAATGTATCTAAAGCATAAAACACAGAAACACTAACGTAAACGTGCATTAAAATATATTTCAACATGGAATAAAACTTTAGACTCAATTCAAAATTAATCATAAGATGAACCATTGTGTGATTGCAAAGGTTCGTATATAATTTCATGTTATAATTTAATTAATACTTCATGGATTACACTTGAAAAGATTACTGAAAGATTAAATATTGATAATTCTACTGCTTTTCACTATTTAAAAAACTTGGATACATTTCTAAACTCGATTTATCTGCAATCTTAAGCATAAAAATCCTAAATAATACCAAAAACGTGTTTTAAGATATTTTAACACGGAATAAAATTTCAGTCTTAATTCATAAAATTTAAAACGAATCATTGTGTGATTGCAAAGGTGCGTGCACGATTTCATATATGATATTTTATCTGAGTTTTAATTAATGGACAACATTCCTGTGACGTCACAGTAGGTAAAATCGCCGAACACGTGGCCGATATTTTGTAAACAAATTAGATTCAAGATGCCATTTTATTGTTATGCATAACATTTAACTAAATATTTCTCCAGTGAAACTTAATAATCAGATATCTGTTCAAACAAGAACAAAAGAGAAATGTAAACAACTGAATCGAATGGTAAAGTTAAGACTATTCCATATCGTAAAATTGCAGAACATTTTATGTATACACGCACACACACACACACATATATATATATATAATGAATAAAAGATTAATAAGAACATTTTATACACACACACACACATATATATATATATAGACATCAAAGCTCAAACAATTATAATTTCAATCATTTTAATAAAGGAATTTATTAAATGGAACATCCATTTAAATTTGTTAACATCGCCACAGTTCCCATGGAAACTTTTAATATTACATATGTTGATTAATATTAAAGTATATTACAAAAACTGGATTAAAAACAAAGCAAAGGTAGCACTATATCACTCTTACTTCAATTTCATATAATCTGTAACTCTTATAAATAATATTGCAAGATAAAAATTTGCAGTCGACAATGCTTTGCTATAGTAGAGTTGAGGATTGTTTGCCTAACCAGCTGATATTCTTGTAGCCTCGAACCCAAAGTGGGAATATGGTCCATTAGTATATCATAGGTTACTCCAGGAAAAACTACTGAAAAAATTCAATATTGGTTCTATGGTTTACTATCTATAGTGTAATTAAATTGTTTTTCACCATTTAAAAAACTTGGATCCATTTTGAAAGCCGATTCCTCAGCAATTTCAAGCGTAAAAGTCAGAAATAATAGCGAAAATGTGCATTAAAATGTTTTCATCATGGAATAGAACTTTAAAGTAATTTTAAAAGGATTTTTAAGATGAATCACCGAGCGTGTGATTGCAAAAGTTCGTGCAGGATTTCATAGATGACTTAATCTGTGGATTAATTTAATATTTCATAGATTACGTCAGGAAATATTGCTGAAAGATTTTAAATCGGTATAAGTATTGGTGTGATATAGTTCATCGAATAAAAGTTTTAAGTTGTTTGTATTAATATATTGCACTTTTTTTTTTTTTTTTTTTTTTTAGCAAATAAATTTAGATTGGTGGCAAAGTAAAATGTTTTATGTTAAGTTAATAAATAAATAAATAAATAAATAAATAAATCACTTTTCGAAGTTATTTAAAGAAATTTAAAAAAATAATGAAAAAATAAAATAGTTGTGACAAATTTATGAGTTTTAGATAAATGAATAGTTTTCTTGGCAAGTCACAAATTCAATGACGCGAGAAATTTTTTTCATTAAAAAAGATATATTTTCATGAGCTCAATTTTTTTTTTTTTTTAATTTATTAAATTCATCAAATTCAATAAACACGTTTTGTTTTGGGGTCATTTCATGAAATTTTTGGCACATCTGTCACAAAATTTTAAATAATAATTTTCGAAAATTAAATAGCGTAACTTCCTTTCTTTTGCTTAATAAATACAATGTAAAACACTGAAGTATTAAACTAAATTAATACCAAAAGAATTTTACGAATTTATTTTCTTAAATTAGGATTTACAATTTTGTAACAGGTGTGACATTTTATCAAATGACAATTTTAAGTTGCTTGTATTAGTGCATTGCACATTTTTTTTTTTTTTTTTTTTTTTTTTTAAGCAGATGTTAAGTTTAAAAAACTCTTTTAGAAGTTATTTGCAGAATAAAATAATTAATAATAACAATAATAACTAGAAAACCCATGCGAAATTTTCGCAGTTTCTTTCATTTTTTTTTTTTTTTTTTTTTTTTTTTTTTTTAATTATTATTTACCTTTAAAATTTGAAACTTTTATAAGTCTTATACCAATTTCATCATCCAATTAAAATTTTAATTCACCAGAACCTAAATTATTATGAATTTTTGTGGGATGAAACGCTGAAGGTAGTTAAACCAAATCATTCAAGGAAAAGTTTCAAAATAAAATTCGTGTTTGACGACCCAGTTTACATATTTCCCCAGGCAAAACAGTTTTAATAAAGGACCACTCTGGTGATTTTTAAATTTTTGCCATGTTGACGAGATCCCTTTTATTATATATATATTATTCATTTTGGCATAATTTTTTGTTAAATACACATAGTACCTATTTTAATTATACTTTTTATTATTGCGTTTTTCAGTCAGTTTATGAAAAAGTTCATATTTCATTTATACAGTATAGGATCCGTTATCCAGAAAGCTTGGGACCTGGGATATTCTGGATAAGGGGTTTTTCCGTAATTCGGAACACTTTATTGTATGTATAAAAATGGTACAAAATAATTTCATAAATAGCAGTGATAAACATGAATAATATATATGTAAACACTTTACCTATATATTATTTATTAAATTTTTTCCACAAAATAAAAAAAAACATTCTTAATTAGAATTTCAAACTATAAATAATAATAGTAATAATAAATGTAAAATAAATAAACATATATAAAATTTAATTTTAGACCTGAGAATAAAATCCTTTCATTTGGATTTTGCAAAAATTTCTATGATATTTTTTTGCTTATAATGTGTCTCTGCTCTGATACTAATAGTTCATAAATGTTTCAAATATTTTTAGCACATAATGTTAAATATTTTATGAAATGAATTCTAAAAATATTGGAAATTAATAAAAACTATTAAATTTTATTACAATTGGGACTTCATGCATGCGACCTGAGTTCAGGGATAAAATTCATCTGCTATTGGACACTTTGAGAAGTATGTGTTATTAATGTTTATCTATTAAAAAATTCAATAAAAATTCCTTTTCTTACCTAATTTTGCAAAATTTTCAGTAATTATTTGGACAATTTTGTGCTCACCCTGTTTCCTCAGAATAACACCGTAGCATTAAAGAAAGTAGGTTGCTAAACTATAATTCTGACCACTGCTATAGTATAACTTTAATTCTTAAATTTTACTATAATTAAAAATTTTGGTAGTTGGCATTTTGCATTCTGGTTTTCGGAACATTCTGGATAACGGGTTTCCGGATAACGGGTTTCCGGATAACGGATCCTATACTGTATATTTAATGTATTGCTGGGTTTAGATGCTTGCAAGGATTGTAAAGATGTAACTTTTAAAAATAAATTTTTCTATGAAATGATCTAAACAGACAAATGTCTTCATTTTATTATTATTATTATTATTATTATATCACTAAACTGAGTCCGCGTGCTTAAATATTACTTGTATATTATTTTTTTTTTATCCTCGTGTATTTTAATGTCAATATCGTATTGTTTCTACAAAATATATTCGTAATTGGTCCACGTTAGAGAAATGTTATATAGATAATGATAAAATAGAAAGGATAGTGGCAAATTTATGAGTTTTAGATAATGAATAGTTTTCTCGGCGAATCAGAAATTAAATGACCTTGGAAAATTCTTTCATTAAAACAAATATATTTTCATAAGCTCGATTTTTTTTTTTTTTTTTTTTTTTTTTTTTAACTCCATTAAATTTGTTCACGCATTTTCGTTTCGTTTTGGGATCATTTCATGAAATTTTTGTGATACCTGTCACAAATATTTAAGTATTAATTTTAGAAAATTAAATAGTATAACTGTTTTTCTTATGCTTTAGATCATAATGTAGAAATCTTTGTACTGTACTACGCCTGTGTACTGTACTACGCCAACAGCAAAATAATTTTCTGATTTGATTTTCTTAAATTAAGATTTACAATTTTGTGACGAGTGCAAAAGTGCTAAAGTTTCTGCCTCAAAACTGAACTCTTGTCCCATTACCTTTTTTTTTTTTTTTGAGTAAATTAAATCTATACGGTTTATTAATAGATTATTAACCCTACAAGGCACCCAGTTCCATATGTGGAACACCGACTTTAATCGTTCCTATAACTATAAAACTATTAGTAGCGACATATCTTGACATCTTTATAGAAGCTACTGACATTTAGCAATGTAGTAATACGAATCATTACCTAAAGATGTCATTCGTGTTTCTGTTATAGTGCACTCAGTGTGAAATTTGAATGAAAATGATACGTTAGTCGTTTGTCTGAATTCAAAAATAAAAAGAGAATAGTTATTGAACTGTGCATCAATAACTATGATTGATTAACTGAATTGATTGTTGAACTGTTTTGACTCGAAAAAAGATACTGTGTGTTATAACGAAGTGTATATTTTGCAGAGGTAAGTTGTTGTTTTTTTATATTACAATAGTAAACGTATTAGTAAATCATATTTTTATGTATGTTCCACATACGGTACGTTGAGCTAAAAAGTTGATTTTTCCGTAAAATATGGTTTTATTTTTATTTTTATAAGTTTTCCCTATCTTCTGATCACTAATTACAGACTATATATTTTTGTCGCGCACTAAAAAAAATTGTGCCTTGCAGGGTTAAAATTCAATATAATAGAAAGTATTGATAAAAAGTAATGATGTAGAAGTTCAGACTTGAGACAAAAATCATGCATCCTTGAACAGGTGTGACATTTTATACAGTGATCCCCTTAAGTTTTTTGTATTAATGTACTGCACATTTATATTTTTTTTCAGTAAATATTTTTAAATTGATATCGATATAAAATACTTTATGTTAAATTTTCAAACTAAATTTCAGTTTTAAAAATTATTTATAGAAGCTGTTAAACAAAGAAAATATGTATAACGGCAAATTTGTTAATTACACTGATAGAAAATTCTATAACTGACATCTAGAATCTAAATTTTGGCTCTAGAAGAAATAGCTCCATGTCATCCTTATAAACTCTAGTCCCCTTTGAAAGCTAGTTCTAGAAACCCATATTAGAATTCTAGAGCGTTTGTCTATATTCTCGAGGCCAAATTTATTTCAAAATCTCTGTAAATAAGTGCGAATACAAGAGGTGGGTTTCAGCAACTATAATCTTGGTTTATGACCCAATTAGAGAAAATCATGCGAGAATTTCTCGCAATACAAAAGATTCAGAATATTCAAAATATTGTTTCACCATCTAGAAATGTGTAGACTAGAAATTCTCGATCATTTCCTCTATTCAGTTTATTGCCGTGCCTTATGCGCATATTTTGGAAATCTATATTTCTAGTTAAGGGATTTAGAAAATGACCATTTATTCCTTCTAGATAAAGGCGGTATATATATTTTTTTTTTCTTAGCGTATTTCTCCTTTATTTAAAGGAAGACAGTATCTCAACTTCTATAGTGTATAAATGCATCTAACTTGATATATTGTATATACATTAGAAAAAATTGTACTGTATAAATTTGGGTGCATATAGGCCGAGAAATGGTGCTGTAGTTAATTTTTGTGATTTTACATATCTCAGTATCTGTTTTTGAATGTTGCAGCTAATTATGTTTATAAAGTATTAATTGTGAGAAGCTAAGATGATTAAATTTTGTGCACGATAACCGGTAGGTGGCGCTGTTATATAGAGAGATATAAAAGCCATGTTTAGAATTACTTATGTTATCATAGTGATAGCAAATATGTAAGTTTTTGAAAATAATAAGTTTTCCAGGCAAATCATAGCTTCAAAAATGCTGGAAAATTCTTTTAATTAAGAACGGCATACTTTTAGTCTCGAAATATTTTTCGAACCTATTAAATTCATTAAAATCAATAAACGCATCTTTGCTCTATCTTTACTCCTGTTTACGCTCTCATTCATTTCTAGACGAAGGCAAATTTAATTTTCTTATTCTTTTACGCTTGCTGATAAATGTTAATAATATACTCAGAATTCTCAAGACTCGAAGAATTTCTATAGAAGCTTCTGACTGGGATAAACAAATTAGATATAATTATTTTATTTAAATATCTTTTAAGAGGTAATAAATAATAATAATTTTTTTTAAAAATCGGTCACATAGTTATGTAAAATCAAGAAGATAAATTCTTTCTTTCTTTTCTTTTCTTTTTTTCTTCTTATTTTTTTTAACGGATTAAAACAATGTATTGGATTTATATAATTTTTATTTTTTATTTTTTAATGAATTGACATACTTTGTGTTGCATTATTATTATTATTATTATTATTTATCTTTTGTATTTGTCAATAAAAGTTTATATAATATACTCAAAAATTCACAAAATTCACCGCATTTTTACGAAAGTTTCTGGCAAATTTAAATAAAATAAGTTTTAATTGTTTTACTGAGATTTATCTAATTTATATCTCTCTCCTTTTTATTACTTCCATTACCCGAATACCGTACATAATGAAATTATTGCATTCAGTCAAAAGATTAGATATCGAATTTTCACGTGATTTACTTGTTAAGTTTTCACTTGTTAAGGTCTCTCGAATATAAAACAAGTCCTTCTGACTCATTCGAAAGGATAAGTTGATTCCTTTCAACTTATCAAGTAGCCACCATTTTGAAACAAAATAGCGGCTACAAATTATTAATGGATTTGGTAGAAATATTGATGTAGGCTATGTGCATATGGAGTTTTAAGCAAATCAGTTTACAAATACCTTCTTATGTGAATTTAAAATTTTCAAGTGGCAGGCACTTGGAAACAAGATGCTTTTTCATAAATACCTTTTCAGATTTCTTTTCGAAAACAATGCACATTTTCGGGCCAAGTTGGCAAACAAATATATCAAATTTCAAATGCAATTGTGAAATAAGTCCACTGTACAAATTTAGTTCCAATTAATTCAGAATCTCAAAAGTCATCGTGTTGAAAAATTAAGTGGCCACCACTTGGATCAAAATGGTGAAGCAAGTTGTTCAATGAACTTATCCAAGATATTTGTTAGTTAAGTCCACTGTCCAACTTTGGTTCGAATAAATTCAGTATTTCAAAAGTTATCGTGATAACAAAGTCTCAAGTGGCAGCGTTCAAGTGGACGCAACTTTGACACAAAGTTGAAGAGGAACTTGACCACCGAAATCATAGATATTTGAATGATAAATCTATTTTCAACTTTGGTTTGAATTGGTTACGTATTTCAAAAGTTATCGTGATAACAAATATTCAAGTGGCCGCCACTTGGAAACAATATAATAGAACAAGTTGCCCTGCAAACTCATCTAAGATATTTGAAGCATAAGTTAACTGTCCAACTTTGGTTCGAATCAGTGCAGTGTTTCAGAAGTTATTATGACAAATTTTCAAGTGGCAGTCTAAGTGACTGCAACTTGGAAACAAGATGGCGAAGCAACTTGCCCAGTGAAATCATCCAAGATATTTTTGTGATAAGTTCATTGTTCAACTTTAGTTTAAATTAAATCAATATGTTAAAAATTATAGTGATAAGAAATTTTCAAGTGGCACCGTGATTTTAAGTGGCCACCACTTAAAAAAAAAAAAGCGGAATGAGATGCCCAGCGAACTTATCTGAGATATTTGAATGATAAATCCACTACCCAAATTTGATGCGAATTCATTCAGTATTACAAAAGTTATAATAATAAATTTTCAAGTGGCCGCCACTTGGAAATAAAATTGCAGATCAAGATACCAAGCTGACTTATCCAATATATTTGAACCATAAGTTCATTATCCAACTTTTGTTTGAATGAGTTTGGTATTTTAAAAGTTATAGTGATAGCACATTTTCGCGTGGCAGCGTGATCTCAAGTAGATGCAACTTGGAAACAAGATGTCGAAACAAGTTGTCCAGTGAACTCATCCAAGATAATTATATGATAAGATCACTGTCCAAATTTGGTTCGAATTGAACCAGAATTAAAAAAGTTAACATGATTATAAATTTTCAAGTGGTAGCCTAATTTCAAGTTGTCTCGCTTTGTTTGTAACATCCGCACTTTGTTAAAAATGGCGGATAAATTTCTTTAATAAGCTTGGATGTGACCCTTATAGAGTCTATGTATGCATCAAAATTCAAGCAAATCCGGTCTTAAATACACTTTTTACAGTGTAATTTGAAATTTTCAAGTGGCCTCCACTAGAAAATAAAATGGTGGAGAAACTTGGTTTAAAAACTTATCCAAGATATTTATAAGATAAGTTCACTGTCCAAATTTGGTTCGATTTGGATTATTGTTTCGGAAGTTACCGTGATTTTAAATTTTCAAGTGGTAGCCTGATTTCAAGTGGCCCCGCTTAACTTAAGATATCCGCCACTTTGTTAAAAATTGCGGATAAAGTTCATTAATAAACTTGATTGAGACACATATGTATACATCAAAATTCAAACAAATTCGGAACACGCTTTTTACAATGTGAATTTAAAATTGTCAAGTGGACTCCACTTGAAAACAAAATGGCGCACCAACTTGGTTAACAAATCCAATTTAATTTCATTATTCGTTACCTTTTGAAATGTCTTTCCAATTTCAGGAAGGTAATATCTTTTTTCTTGAGTGCAAGAACTTTCGCTGGATATAAAAATCAGCTGCATAATAAAATCAATTTGGCGCTGGACGAATATGATTTTAATAAGTGGCGGGTACTGTGTTACTTTAAAACACCAGTTCTATGTTTACCCTGCATGCTGATACGCCATTAGACCAACTCTTTTTGCATCATTCCTCCAAGAGCAGGGCTATAGCAAGAGCCATACCGAATCGACCAAAATTTTAGCTTTTGATATGCACGACTTCTGCGGTTACGATTTTGGCTTCATATTTCTCCAAACACGTTAACTCCTATTATATCATTTCTTCAAGATCGGTACTGATTTTATTCGACTACATGAAAAAAATGGGATTTTTAGCAGATTTAGATATAATTCTATAGTAAATTTTTGTGGTAGGAAATATAAATTTAATTTAGAAAAGTTGAAGATTTTTTCTGTTTTTTAGCAAAATTATTTTTTAACAGTGTGTATACTACAAGTGTAAATAAAACAAAAATAAATTTAATTCTACATTTTTACTTTCCACTATATATCCCATAATTTGAGAAAGTGTTTATATCCTACACTATTACAGATAGCTCATATGGACGCTCATATAGCTTTCCGGAGTTGAGATTGAGTTGATTTTACGTCACACTAGTGTTTCACAATAAGGTCTATAGCATCATGAAAGCAAAGGCTTTTTTTAACTAAAATAAATCCTCTAGTTTTCACATATATTGAATAGGTTTCTATGATTTTCAATAAAAATATCTTCATGTATATTTTTGTTCGTTTTCCTTAGCCAGAAATATGTTAGAGTTTCACTTACAAGCAAATTTAAATGACTATAATTATCCTCAATATCACATACCCCTTGCTCTGCAATTTGTATTTTTAAAGGGGCATTGGCTGAAACTCATTTCGCCTATCGTAAATGTGTGTTTATTTTTCTTCATTTTTCCCCATTGTTATTCAGTAGGAGAAAGGACATTGAAGGTTAAGAAATGCTTTTAGAAAATATTTCTCACAAAATTTTATTAGTTCCCCATCATACTATAGGTATGGGGAACTTAGGTAATCGTGAAAATTTTCGACCTCGGTTTTTTGACTTTTCTACACGTTTTCAGGTGTGAGGAATCCGAAAATGACAAAATTTCTATGGTATCTGTCTGTAGGGTGTCTGTTAGTCTGTTAGTCTGTTAGTCTGTTAGTGGGTTAGTGTGTTAGTCCGTTAGTTTGTTAGTCTGTGTACACGATATCTCAAGAACAAATTGTCGCAGAGAGGTCAGATCAGTTTTAAAATATTACTTTTGACACTGGCAAGAACCCTATCCATTTGCAACATTCGAATTTAAAAACTTCGTAAGTTATTAGAAATTTACGATTTTCTTAACATGGGAGAATAGGACAAAAATTCACTTAAACGTGCATTAAATGGAAACTTTTTACTGTAAAAATGTCAGACCAGTTTTAAAATATCCGTTTTGATGCCGGAATGAACATAAGTAACTATAAATATGCTACTTTGAAAATTTCGCAAGTTATTGGAAATTTTCGAATTTCTTAACATGGCAGTATAGGGCAAAATTTCCCATAAACGTCAATTTTGAGAGATATTTTCATCGTAAAGATGTCAGACTTCTTTTGAAATATTATTTAGGACACTGGCATGAATATTAATTGTCGTAAAAGTGTAAGAAAAACTCGACTGGGAAGCTGTAAAAAAGGTCATGAAATATCTCAAATCTACGATAAATCTAAAGTTAGCGTATAATAAAAACGCAGCACCAATTTTAACAGTATATGCTGACTCAGACTACGCAAATGATCCAGGTGACAGAAAATCTGTCACAGGTAATATTTTCTTCATCGGAGAGAACCCAATATACTGGGTTTCCAAAAAACAGAGTAATATAACATTATCTACCGCTGAGGCAGAATACGTTTCTGCCAGCAATGCAGCTCAAGAAACTGTGTGGCTGTTGCGACTGCTAAATGACTTAGACATGAAACAAGAAAAACCAATTGTAATCTTCGAAGACAATCAAGCATGCATCAAACTAATCGAATGCAACAAATACCAATCACGTTCAAAGCATGTGGACTTGAAATACCATTTCATAAAAGAACTATACGAAAATAAGATAATAAAATTGCAATATGTTGATAGCAGCAACATGACTGCCGACATCATGACGAAACCATTAGCAAAGACAAGTCTACTTAAACTCAGAAAGAATCTGAACATACTAGATTACAGCGAAATATAAAACAAGTAGGGGTGTCGTAAAAGTGTAAGAAAAACTCAAATAATTTGTGTTTTAATATTTCGCTATTAAAGAAAGAACTCTTATGCGAATAAACTTTTTAGCCAAGAGAGACGATCTTCATTAATGTACGGGTAGCTAAGAAGAATGTACCACTCTAACTTTCAAACTGTTTAATCATCGTTTTTCTAAATCTTTCTCTCGCGCGTGAACAACTGTAATGTATATGTACTCACTTATCAAAATGTAAACGTAATGATCGGAGCTCTGTTAAACGCTCCGAAATATTCTTTATTATTCATTTATAATTATATATCATATAACATATTTAATCAAGAATAAAAGGTTGTGTCAACAAGAAGCTAATTTAATGATGGATCTAAAATACAAAATAACATTTAACATAGATTAATATTTTCTCCACACACCCAGTTTATTTTCAGATGCCGATCGAAGACGCTCCTTACCGTCTCTGGATACAACATTATGGACTGGTGAGAAGGTGAGTACAAATTCTTGCCTACTTATAAAATCTCTATGATTACTAACTTTTAAAATTATTTATAAATTCTTCAGCTCTCTAATAAATCAGTACTTTAATAAATATTAATTATATAACTCAATTAAAACTAGAGAGCGTTATGCGCAATCTAATCTATTAAAAATAGATTATTTATAAGATTAATGACTATGAATTTTCCAATATAAAGATTTCGTAAATTATTGGAAATTTACGAATTTCTTAACATGGCAGAATAGAGAAAATTTCACATAAACGTTAATCTTGAGGGATATTTTCATCGTAAAGATGTCAGACCACTTTCGAAATATTATTTAGGATACTGGCATGAATATCATAGACTATGATTTTTCCAATTTAAAAAATTCGTAAGTTATTTGGAATTTACGATTTACTTAACATGTCAGAATAAGGCAAAATTGAGCATAAACTTCCATTTTGAGGATACTAAATACGTTAGACGACTTCAAAATTACGTTTATGATATTTGTTTGAACATGATTGAATACAAATATTCTACTAGGAAAATTTCATAAATTATTTGTAATTCACGATTTTATCAACATAGCGAAATTGTAAATTTTTCATATAAATATGAATTTTGAGGATTATTGCATTGGAAATAGTAGCATGAAAACTAAACAAGGAATTGACGCCAATAAAATAAATTAATAGATTAGAATAAGATAAATATATCGAAGTGAACGGTGGATAGCCTATTAGGCGGGGATTTCTTTCTGTCACTGTATCAAGCTTTGGTCAAATTCATTTCTTTTAACATGATTATAATATGTCTCGCACTAGAAATTTCTAAGAACATAAATATGATGGGTAACTGAGCAGAGTCCACCTATGCCAACTAGTTTTTAATAAATAGTTATTTCACCAATCCATGCAGTTGTACGTATTCACCAAATATTATTTTTACATGCATATAAAAATTGAATTATTATATATTTACACTCTAGGTCAAGTTTTATCTATAAAAGTGCAGAGTAGAGGTCTGCATGGGCTGAATTTTGAGGCCCGGCACCGGACCGAAATGGTTGTATATATATATATTTGTTTGCCCGGCTCGGATAAAAACCGATAAAATTAGACACGAACAGGCCCGACTTGCCCCAAAAAATGAAAAATGATCGACATTGCAGACATTTCTAAGCAAAAAAAAATTTAGTATCTACTTTTCAGAGGTTTTATACTGCCAAACAAAAGAATATCCATTAACAAAACTAATGATCTTTTAGAAGACAATTACATATAAACAGAATTTCATTATTACGAACGGGCAGAAAACACACAGATAGACAGAAAGTCAAACAGAAAATAATACTATTTGTGAACCAATGTAGGAAAGTATTATAAATGGTTAAATCTACTAAAAAAAAAAAAAAAAAAATCTTCTCCCATCCATTCCCCTTTTTATCTCATAATATATCCAAATTCCTTTGTGTTATCCTGTAATTAAAACATTAATATTAATCCAACCATTTTCAAAGGAAAAGGTACTTTCGTCCATCGGAAAAATGATGATAATTTCATTCCATAAGTGCCCTGGAAAATAACGCAAGAAAGCTTAAAAGATATTCTAAAATAGTTATCCGGCCGACAAGGCTCGGAAAGAATGTAAACCAGGCCCGACACGGGCCGTGTACACGCAAAACATTTAAGCCGGTCCCGAGACGGTATTGAGAACACAGCCCGAGGACCGGCTCGTGTGGACCTCTAGGGCAGGACCTCATTAAGCTCTATAAATTAATCGAAGCCCGATATTATTATCAGGTACATTCAAGGAAATATTTCTATATTATACGCTGCCCCACTAGCGCTAAGAAGTTCTGCTCTCGAAGCTGGTAGACGGGAAGTTCTGAGTTCGAACACAGATAGTATTTATCGGCCTCTGTTCAGAGTTTTTCGTAATTTTCTCTGAAACTCGCGTAAATCTGGGCTAGGTTCTTTTAGAAAGGAACCTAAATGTTCTCCACGAAGGGCATCCCACCCAGGCCTAAGACATCAGCATTGTCTTACTCTTAAAATGAACCAAACTCTATTTTACGGGCAGAACAAGTTGCATATATACCGGGTGTTTCAAATGGTATGGTCAAAGAGCTATCTTTTATAGTATTGGCATTATATTTATACTTCCAATTTCAAAACTTTTTCCAATAGTATATAGTAATTTTTTATGTCATGTATTTTATAAGGGACCATCTTTTTTTTTTTTTTTTTTTTTTTTTCATTTTAAAATCTAATTCAAATTATTTAGAGAATTTTCGCCAACACTACATTTTGAAAATCATTTGACTAACTTTGAGTAACCCTGTATATCATTCAAAAATTATATACGCACCAAAGAGTGTACATAAATTTGCTTGGCAATAATGGAGATGCGCATCTAACCATTTCCAATCATAGCACCAATATAACCGAATTATTTTGTGTGACGCTGTAAAAAATTGATAAATGTTTTTATACCACGTTTTAGATGAAACTGTGCTTATATTATAGTATGAATATTATTTTGTTTGATGCAATCTAAAAATGTTAAACAGTACCAACGAGAAATTTAGCGCATTGACATAATGTATTTGAATTCTTTTGTAAGTCCCTGTAAACGAACTCTTTGCTAATCCTATGAAAATATTTGAAGTACTGTCTGCCGCCCACAAGAATAGCTCCCTCCAAGAAGTCTCTGCTTCTCTGTTGCCATGGAAACAAACTTCGCTTTATTATCGACAGGAGAAGCCAGAAAATAATCATCAAGTTCGCATGGTTGAATTCTTTGATGCCGTGTTGGTAATATTTGTATTATTATTATTTTTTTTAACAACACTTGTTGGCGGAAGCTATTCATTGGCAGACAATAGCATCTTCATTTGATACAAATTCAGAATACCGAATTTGAACTTCTCTACTTTTGAGTTATACTAATAGCAGACATACACCTAGACCAACGGTTAAATACCTGGATTTTTGAATTCAAGGAACCACAAAATCTGTAAATATAGCAAAATCTCTTATTCGAAACTTTAACCACAAAACAGTACTTTCTCGACCATACATTAGTTAGAGGACGTAAAAAAAAAAAAATAATAATAAAAAAGGATTAGAATGCCGTTTTAAAAACCATTCTGGCAAATAACTGTAACATTGAAAATTTTAAATACATTTTTTTTTCTGTCTTATTTTATTTTAACAGAAATCTGCGACAGTTTTATTTTCAGCAAGGGAAAAAAAAAAAAAAAAAAAACTGCTGTGCATTAAACACACGACTTCCATTACTCATTATTACACATACACTGTTTTTGGAAATAGTGTAGACAGAAGACATGAAACTCGTTTAGTAAATTTGACTCATGAAAGTGCAAACCGATACATTTGTCATGAAGACATATAAAAGAGAATTTACATATTGAGTAAAAAAAAAAAAATCGCTGGAGCCGCTTTTTGAAACATCCATTTTCGTGATCTATAATTGGCTCTTCCCATCTGACGTCAGAGGTCACATGATAAAGGAAAAACAAATAGCAGACGAAGTCTTGTTTATCAATAACGATTGCTGAAATAACATATTTTCTATTCTTATTTTTGATCAATCGTATTTAATCTGTGTTATTTTTTTACATATCATCATTTTTAATCCATTTTATATCACTATTCATCTTCTTTTATTTGCTGTATACATTTACAACCATCATTTAGTTTATATTTGTTATTGATGTTCATGAAGAACATGTTAAATACTCCGATTTTTGGTACTTAAATCAGTGACAGTGCAATATCGCACTGCGTAAATCCATTTAGATCAGTAAATAAGTTAATTAACTTGTTGTAACACCTTTATGGAATTAAATTAAATGAAAACATTTTAAAATTTCAAATTATAATCCATAAACATTCCACAAGAACAAGCTATTACTTATTGTTAGATCAGTTAATGTAACAGTTACACTAGAACATACAAAAATCGATTCTTATAGTCGAAAATAAATAAACACATAAAGTGTTTTTAAAAAATTATTAAATTTACAAATACAACTATTCTACTGTTTACAAATGCGCAATATTACTTTTATTTTATTTTATATTAAATGTTAACATTTTTGTTCTTAAGGACAATATTTAAGTGAATTCGATTCTCAGAATTCGATTATTTGTTTTCACATGATTAAGCAGACGAAACTGGGAAGAGTCCATTGACCAACCTAATCAGAACACTTGCAAATTTTCATGTAGTAATACATGTTAAAGGGTATCTAAGAAGGGACTTATGTAAGTATGTATAATGGAAGAAAACTATTAGAGCCGTTTTTGAGATAACGACTTTTTATATCACAGCCAATTTTCACCAAAACTTGACAAATTCATTTGCTCGCCGGAAACTAACAATTACATACGAAAGTATATCTATAAGGGAGTTAATATGGCGATTTCGAAGAAAATCCGTGGAACCGTTTTTAAGGAACGCACTTGCGCCTATCAGTTTTCCTGAACTAACCAATTAATACACGAAAGGACATCTAAAAAGGGTATTTATATAGCAACTTTGCAGAAAATCGTTAAAGTCATTTTGGAGAGCCACTTCCGGTTTTTCAATTTTCATCAAAAATTGGAAAAATTATCTGCACACTACACTGTGTTAATTTTGAAATTTTCTTGTTGTATCTTTATCAGTTTCGGAGATATGTTAGTAAGAAGATTCTCCACACATACATACACACACACACACTGACAAATTACCAAAAACCACTTTTTCAGATTGAGGAGATTTTAAAGCATGCATAAATCAGGTGTACATTTGATATTGAAATTTTTGACCGAATACAATACTTTCATTTTCTGCGGTAGTCGGATAATGAGAGTAATAAAAAAAAACAAGAAAGTGGAATTTTGAATATGACTGTAATTTAACAAACAACTCTAACATTGAAAATTGTTTTTTCATTCTGTTTGTTTGTTTGTCTTGTTTTATTTAAATATAAATCTACTAGAGTTTCACTTTCAAACAAAATTGAAATCCCTATAATTTTCTTCAATAATGGACTCCAAATTACTCTGCGATTTTTATCTTAAAAAGAAGAATGGGTTAACCTCGTTTTTCTAATCTTAAATATATGTTTATATAGTTCCTTTTTTCTTAGCTTTGTACGATAGAAGCAATGACGTTGAAAGTTTAACAACCCTTGTAGGGGTTATTTATTTCTGAATTTTAGCGAACAATTTTGTTTTTGACTCTCCTTTATTCTCAGCAGTTTGCATTTTGAAGACGATAATCCCTACATACATATAAAAAATTAATTATAACTAGTTTAAAACCCCAGTCAAAATTTATCTATAGAATTTCAGGAACTCGTTAACCTCTAAATATAGTTGAAGCCCACTATCATTATCATTATCATTCACTCTACATATATACACATACGTTAATTTACTTACATAAATTACGTACATCATAATACATAAATTACCTACATAAATTTACTCTGCAAAATCATTAGTTATATAAAATGATTTTTTCTTCATATGTTCATTCATATTAGCAAAATTTGAGCCTTTTTTTCCCTCCCCTTCTTACTTTCCGAACAATATAGGGTAGGTGTTCCAGTGATTGGCATGCTCCAGTAATTGACATCTATCCCGAAATAATTAAAAAATAATAAAATCATGTATTTTACATATAGAAATTTTAACATTTTATGTCAAATACTTCAGCATAGGTTGCTAATAACTGGTAAAATGAATAACTAGCAGTGTCAAACACTGGAACATAGGGTGACAATTAATAATAAAAGGAAAAACTGGCAGTGTCAGTTACTGGAACATTGAGTGGGTGTTAAATAAAATTCATTGAAAAAAAATTGTTATCAAATGTATGTATTTTAACATATATGTGTTTCTGAATGTCTTTCATACCATATGTATTAACTTAAGATTTCTAAAAATATTTTCTGATGACTAGAACATTAAAAACATCAGAGATTGCTCTAAAAGTGTCAATCACTGGTGCATTTACCCTATGTAAGGAAAGTATTGCAATTTTGCGAAATGGATTTTTTATATCGCATAGCTCAAAAAAGTATGATCATAGAATGTTGCAAATTTGTAATTGGGACTATCATGTTGTGTCGTAGTATACTTTTAACTTTGGTTTCGATACGATCTCCCCTATTCCAGATATCTACGATTTTACACGAATTTTCGTGATGTATATATGTGTGAGTGAACACGATAGAGCCTAAATGCTTTGTTCAAATGAGCTGAAAGTTGGTATGTATGGTATAAGTCATCATAGCACGCACCCTATTGATTTTGGTGATTCTAGGATTTATAGTTTTATTACAGGGACACAAAGAAAAACTCTTTATCAATATGTCCTATTGGCTCAAACTCTTTAAATTGCGATAGCGTCTAAACGCCATATTCATCTGAGCTTAAAATTTATGCACATATTATAAATCACTGTCGCACGAACTGTATAAATTTTGGTTAATCTAGCACTTATAGTTTTTTTACAGGGACACAAAGAAAAATTCTTTATCATTATGGTCTATAGGCCCAAATTCTTTAAAGTGCGATAGCTTCTAAACGTCTTATTCGATTGAGCTGAAAAATTTATGCACATATTATAGTTCACCATCGCACGAATTGTATAGATTTGGGTGAATCTATACATTATAGAGTTTTACAGGGACACAACTAAAAATTCTTCATCGTTATGATCTATGGACACAAATTATTTGAAGTGCAATAGCGTAAAATTAAACAATGGAGAAAAATACTCAAACACCCTATTATAATTTTCATTTTTATTTATTTAACGACTTGTCTTTTTTTAATTTATTTATAAAGCCGCTAATTATTTAATGTTCGGAAAGTCGAGTGGAGTCACCCCAGATTTTTATAACTGGTGTTTTTATTTTCTTTGAATTTTAAAAAAGATGCCGTTTCGTAAAACTACCCAAAAAATGAACTGAAGCAACAAATTATTCTCATTTAAATGGTGTACGTGAATACAAAAATACAAGGAAAACTGTTTTAATAATCATTTTTATTATACAAATTTATATTAAACAAAATCTAAAATTTTGCATTACGCATATACTACGAATCACTTTCCAACATGACAGTATATATAGTAGTAACAGTAAAAAGAAGACTATGCCAGTGAATGTTATAACCTGTTGTGCCAGTGATATAAATGCTGTGCCAGTGAAATATTTAAACTTTAAAACTTCTTCACATACCATAAAATAAATACAAACACTGCCGGTTTCGAAAGGACGTGACCTTTCTCCTTCAAGTGTAAAAACACAGGCTGCTACAAGGAAAGAAACGCAAGACCGCATTTATTTTATGAAGCATTATTTTAAAACTTCTACGATTTTTTTACCGCATTACTTTAACACTTCTATGAAGACGTTAAAGTTTAAATAAATACTTCAAATGTCTAATAATTAAATAAATAAAATTATATGTATATATATGTGTGTGTGTGTATATATAGATATACACCCCGCGACAAAAAGATAGGAACAAAAGGTTTTTTCTTTGATTTTTCATAAAATAACATTATCAATATTGTGCTTATCATTTATTATTATCATAAAATAACACTATTCCCGGACTAATTTAAGACTAATTTAGAAAAATTTTAAGACTAAAAATTTTCTAATTTAAGACTACACACCGCGACAAAAAGATAGGAACAAAGGTTTTTTTTTTTTTTTTTTTTTTTTTTAATTTTTGAATATGATTATTTTGAATATGATTCAAATATTTAATATGTTTTTGATATGATAATACTTTGTTATGATAATAAATGATCGGCACAATTTAGATAATGTTACTTTAAGAAAAAATTAAAAAAACCCTTTGTTCCTATCTTTTTGTCGCGGAGTGGAGTCTAAAATTAGAAAAATTTTAGTTCTAAAACTTTTCTAAATTAGTCTTAAAACAAAAATTTGTCCGGGAATAGTGTTATTTCATGATAATAATAAATGATAAGCATAATTTAGATAATGTTATTTTATGAAAAATCAAAGAAAAAATCCTTTATACCTATCTTTTTGTTGCGGGGTATATATATATATATATATGTGTGTGTGTGTGTGTGTGTGTGTGTGTGTGTGCATATATATTTATTTATATGTACCGTTTTACGTGATGTTTAATTATTATAAATTAAAACTTTGTCTTTACTTTATAGTATTACACATATATTTAACTCTCCGCGTACGGTAAAATTATTTTGTATTTACTGTGTTTACATACACAGGTTGCAAATAGTTTTATTTTTTAATACCACTATTTTTGAATAAAAACATGTTTCATTAGTTTTCAGGATTTATAAATATCAAACATTGCATTTTACAATTAGCGGTGGAAATGTAATTTAGTGAATAATAATTTTCAATAATTTATCTGCTAAAAATAGTATTTTAGAAATTGTGGTGTAAATTAAATTTAATGTAAAAAGTTCTTTTGTCCGTCGAAATCACGGGCACCGTACGCGGAAGGTTAATAATTATTATAAAAAGTAAATCTCTATTTAACAAATTTTTATTAAAACGAATATTTTTGCTGAATTCGGTTACTTCGTTAAATAGAGATTCGATTTGTATTGGTGGAATAAAAGAAAAAGTTGTTAAAAAAAAAAAAAAAAAAAAAAAAATAGAAATGAAATTTTCTTTAAAATGCAAATATGTTGTATTTCCTAAACCTTGAAATTATTGATTTCATAACTTTTGTTTTTATGTAATTACTAAAATTTATAAAAATTCCACATTTTTTTTTAAAATACATAATACTTACTTAACAAGAAGTTATCATGAAAAATTGAACATAACAGAATTAAAATATTTAAAGTTAATTGAACTTTGGAAATTCACAGCTTTTACATTCTTTGTGATAACTAAACTCCTTCAATGAAATATCTTAATTTACAGTAAAATTACGGCTAGAATTAAAATTTGTTCTAGAAACTAAATGGTAAATTATCAAACATGAGCGTAAACGTTAAAATTAAACATTATTAGAGGTTTGGCGTTTGAAGTTTAGAAATCTGCAGTATTTGAATTAGTAAACTTGTTTAATCTGCAAAATAGAATCGCTCATTTAAAATTAATTTACTTCCCATCGTTATAAACCTAATTCCTTTTCCAAATATATATTTTACACATCTGGCTGATAGTTTAAAAGATTCATTAAATGACCTCATGTTATTTTAATAATAAAATAATGGGGGGCGGGACGCCCATACGATGTGGTGATTAGCATCACTGACTCGCACACGATGGGGCCCGGGTTCGAAACCAGGACAAGGTATGGATGCTTCGTCCTGTGTTATCACCGCTAGGGGTAGCGTTGGCCGCCCATTGGATGCTGCTTTACAAAAAGTCGTCAGTTCATCTACCCCCGGCCATTGTTAAGTGGTAAGTGGTGCACCATTGAAAAAAAATAAATAAATAAATAATAATAATAATAAATTCATAATAATATAGGATAGATCTGTTTACTTCCTGTTATACATATATGAAGATCATACTTCATGTTACCATCTATTATCCATATATGACGCAGAAAGTATTGTTTTTGAGTCTAATTTTCAAAAATGATTTTTGAGGTCTTCTAAATTCGGAAAATAATTTCGTTTTGTTCTTTGAAAATGAAAGACGATTTTCTTATATTGTATAAATATTTTATTGAATTATATATTCTTCACTTTGATCGGTTTCTTAGCGATCTCACGAGTTGTTACTTGTTAGTTTTCATAAATCAATACTTCATTTTGTCTTCATTAGCATAAACTGGTTTTCCAGAACGTAATGCATCTTCAACGTCAAAATTGCCGGAACAAAATTTTATAAACCAGTTTTGACACTGGCGTTCTTAAAATAAATTTTCTGTATACACACCGTACACTTTTTTCCTTGTTTGAACAGTATTTTCGCCTTTTTGATAGCAAAAACAAAATATGACGAAAATGTCGCTTCCGATTTTCTTTATTTGATAGGGCACCAATCAAAACCTATTGAGCAGAATAAAACGAACTTTTTCACAAGCTAGCCTTGCTATATCAGCTGTCACAATATATAATGGTAATGCTGCTTAATTGTGGAGATGGTGTGAAAAAATACAATTAAGTCCTCGGGTGAGAAAAACGAAATTACTTTCCGAACAACCCAATACAAAAAATCGGTTATTAGCGTGAGATCTACGTAGGTGCACCATGTGGTCTGTATATAATCTTCGAAAGATATACAAGGCTGATAATATTTAAGCAATAAAATTCTTTTTTATTGTTAGTGGATGTGCTTTACTAATAATATTTTACCATTTCCTGGAAAGCTGTTCGGGAATTGAAATGAATTCATCATAGAGATTTGGTAAATAATGTATGTTTTTAAGCTAAATATTCATTGCTTGTTTTTTTTTTTTTTTTTTTTTTTTTTTGTATAATTACACGTTTTGAGGCTTCCTAATTACCGTAGTCAAACTTTTTAACGTTTAATTTTTGCCTGTGTCTCTTAGAGTGACATAATTTTAGGAGATCCAAATGTTGTACTTTGAAGTTAATATAAATTTGTTGCTCGAAAAGTTTGATTAAGGTTGATAAGTTTCAAGGAATGTTGCGTGTGAAAGTTGTCTCAATAATTTTAAGTGAACTTTAATTGTAATAACAGATTTAAATTCTGTATAAATATAGGTGCAGTAATGAAACGGGGGTGGCTGAGGGGGGCGACAGCCCCTCTCACATAGAACTAATTACCATATAAAACTCTACCGAAGCCTAATTTGAATTGTTTTAACATAGGTTTACCTAACAGTACTCGTTATGTTACCTCTTAGTCTCCAACCTGTATTTATAGTATTAAATTTCAGGGTAAGAGAAAGTCGTGTGAGTGACACACCAGATTATTTTATAGTATAAAGAACTAATAAAGACTTTATTTAACCAAATTTAACCAAATTTATCGAAACAAAAATTTAGTCGAAAATTTCCTTCCTTCATCCTCCGTATTAAAAGTCAACTGATATAAACATTTGTAATCAAGCACTATAACTTGCACAAACTTCCAACAATTGTTTCGGTTGTGGAAAATATCACAACCCCTTTATAAAGTGGAAAAAATAGGTACTAGAGCAGCATGTGTACTTTGCTGCTTTCCTATAGTCTCTTTTTTTTTGCTAACTTCTTTCGATTTTGACCCGAAACAATTTTTGCGAGCTTTTGAAATTAAGAGTATTTAGTTAAAACGTTTTTTTTTTTTTTTTTGTTGTTGTTGTTGTTGTTGTTCTTCTTCTCGATCATACTATAGATATAGAGAACTTTGGTATTAATTATAATTTTCGACCTCGGTCTTTTTTTTTTTTTATGTTTCTGCACGTTTTGAGGTGTGAAGAATCCAAAGGTAAATGTAGTATCTATACGCAGATAGTCATTTATTTAATAAAAAAGCACTACAGAACTGACGTTTTGAAGTATTGCGTACAAAACTTTGAATAAACACCATAAAATGCAATAATCTCACAACAATTGTTTCGGGTCGAAAAAACACACGACCCTTCGTCAGGCGAACAAAGTAAGCACTAATGCTGCAGTCAAAGCGGCATCGCATGTCAATTGACAGTGTTTTCAGGACTGTGTTTTCAGGAATGATGTTTTATTAGGCTCGAGTCTTCACATTAATAACACAAACATCTCGTTTACGAAGCAGGCATCATTTTCATAGCACAAATATCTCGTTCATAACAAGAGCATCATAGCAAAGGTACCGAGAAAATCAGGATAGTGATTTTATAATTTTATGTAAAAATTCTTTGAGTTGTTATTAAAGAAAACTGTTTACGCCTATGGCAATGAACTACATTGGTTAAAGTTGAGTTAGTTTTAACTACAGCGTCTAGAATAAACAGTGGGGCAATCGCCTATAACCGTGATGTTAAAATGGTGCTACAAAAATTAAGCTTACCCAGATGTCGCTGTGATCGAAGCTATGTGCTCAAATCGAAGACCTGATTGGCTTTTCCCAGTTTCGTCAGTTTAATCACGTGATCTAAGCATATAACTAACCAATAGGGAGTCTCGGTTTTGTTGTCGTGACACTAGCTTCCATTACAATGACATCTGGTGACAGGCTTAATTTTTTTAGTACAATTTTATTCGCCGCTTTCCACACTGTTTATTCTAGACGCTGTAGTTTTAACGTCACACTACGCTGTAGTTTTAACGTCACACTATAGCTACACATTGGGCAATCGGGAGACGGTCTGAGACTTACCCGTAGCAATGGTCTAAAGTCATGCCATCACAACTTTCTTCCTTCTCTTAACCAATCTGGATTTATCTATTTAACGAATGCCTCAATTCTAAAAATATTCAAAGAAAAAAATTTCTAGTAAGATCACCAGTATTTACATATTTTTAGAATTTTTTGTGTGCTCTGAGAAAACTATTCAAGTGCCTGATAATACGTTTAAGAATTTTCCTAAAGCAGAAAATCCCTCTGTTTTCTAGAGTGGGCTTTAATTGCTTCATGAGATTACAGTCGGCAGCAAAATTATTGAAGCACACATCAACTTTTTTTAGACTGATCGCTAATTTTTATCATCAACTTACTTTTTTATAAATAGCATATACTAGGCGAGTCGTATTAATCCTGGACGATAGGACCAATGCCCCAGCCCGCCCGTTCCCGCTGTTCAATGTCTTTTTCTAGTGAATTTTGTCCCTTTATTACTTCCGGTGTGAGCCTGTTTTTTTTTTTTTTTTTTTTTTTTTTTTAACACACTTGACATTGTGAGTTTTTTTGGTTTTCTTACCATGTTATTTCTATGGGGATTTTACCTTTTTTCCCCTCTTTTTCTACATTCTAAAGTGGCGGTGGTTCCTGCCCACCCACCACCGCCGAGACACATATAAGCGAGACGTATTAATCCTGGACGACAGGACCCATACCCCAGCCCGCCCGGTTCCCGCTGTACGATGTCTTTTTCTAGTGAATTTTGTCCTCTTATTACTTCCGGTGTGAGCGTGTTTTTTTTTTTTTTTTTAAACACACTTGACATTGTGAGTTTTTTTGGTTTTCTTACCATGTTATTTCTATGGAGATTTTACCTTTTTCCCCCTCTTTTTCTACATTCTAAAGGGGCGGTGGTTCCCGCCGAGACACATATAAGCGAGACGTATTAATCCTGGACGACAGGACCCATGCCCCAGCCCGCCCGGTTCCCGCTGTACGATGTCTTTTTCTAGTGAATTTTGTCCTCTTATTACTTCCGGTGTGAGCGTGGTTTTTTTTTTTTTTTTTTTTTTTTTTTAACACACTTGACATTATGAGTTTTTTTGCTTTTCTTCCCATGCTCAGAGCTGCCAACCAAATCCGGCAAATTGTTAGTACCGCCCCTTTTTCTACACCACTTAATTTTTAGAGTAATTCTCTTCAAATATATTTACGATGAATGAAGAAAACAAATACTCTAAAAATTAAGTGGTGTAGAAAAAGGGGCGTTTTTCAATAGGCGTTAACAATTTGCCGGATTAGGTTGGCAGCTCTGCATGCTATTTCTATGGGGTTTTTAGCTTTCCCCCGCACTTTTTCTACATTCTAAAGTGGCGGTGGTTATTAAAACGATGTTGTAATCCATTAATCTCTGCAAAATTAAAAGCAACTTCTCGTTTTTTCTTTTATTTTTTTCTGGTTAGTCCGTGCAACATGCTATCTATTTTTTTTTGTGTGCTCACACAGTTCTAATTCCATTTCTGAAGAAATTTTTTGAGAGTATTTGCCCAAACTTTTTAATCCTTTCGCAAAGTTGCTTCATGCATTCCTAATGATTGAGATAGAGCTCTCTTAATTTCGCCTGCCTCGATGTGTGTTTTTGCCTCCAGCTATTGTTCTGGCGTACAAAAATGTCTTTGAGTACTTCTTTGTACCGCTACGATTAATACGACTCTCGAGTCATGACTGAGATCATGACTCGACAAAAATTTACTTAACAAAACAGTATTTGGTGCACATCTTTTAAATACGAATTATTGCTAGTGCTTCAATAATTTTGCTGCCGACTGTATAAGATGCTTCATAATTGTTTAAGTGTCAGTGGCGGATTAAAACCTCTATGAAGCAATTACTGTAGAATCGTGCATCTCAAATTGACGACAGGACTTTTTTTTACGCCATTGGACGTCATGATGACGATTTTCTTTCCTTTAACCTATTACAGTCTTAATTTAGTCCACAAATAGTGGAATATAGACAATCATACCACAAATATCGAAAGCTCCGCCTCGTTCTAGTCATCCATTGGGTTTATTTTAACCTTGTATATTTTTACTCTGGAGCCGTCTTTACACCGTCCTTAATGAAAATGATGGCATTCTATATAAAGCATATTTTTTGACATTGTTTTAATATAAAGAACGGAACTGAAAATTGGAAATACCCAACATTTTAAGTAGCTTTATACATCTAAAAACAAACATACAAATGTACAAAATGGCCAAAATATATGTATATATATATATATATATATATATATGAAACGGTATACGTAGTTCATTTTTCAAATATGCAGTCGTGAAAGACATAAAAGAAGTCCGTATTTTTCAGCAACTTTATTTGATCTTAAAACACTTTAGGGTTTCTCGCATAGGAGGAGGCCAATATCACTTTATCTCTTTTTAACAAAAAAAAAAACGTACCGTGTCTTCAATACATAATTGTATTAGCAATGACAAGACGATAAAAAGCGAGCATTTAGGGATGTATGCACTTTTATTAGAGGGAAAATGAGAAGAGAAACCGGGATTTTTCTCCCTACGTGACGACATGTCACGTGATTAAAAGGGCTATCTAATTATTCAATTGGATCTTTCTACTCAGACTGGGCACTAATTAAGTCTAGAAGGGATATTTTCTGGCTGGAGGGAAACAATTTAAAAGAAATACGTTAGAATAATAATTATAACAAAAAATTATTTTACCAACGGTTCAGTTTTTAGGAAAGCGGAAATGGAAGCTTCGATTTAAAAAGAACAGATTTGATCATTAATAAAGAATATATTAATTAAATTACAACTTAATATAAAAAGACCTAATGTTATATATATATATATATATATCATTTTAAATAGTATTTTCTCAATTTTAAACAATTTTATTTTTTACACATTTTTTTCACATTCAAATATTATTGGAAGAATTTTTTTAACAAGGCTGAGACAAATATATTTACGTAGGTCACAGACATTCTTAAGTTTATAATTTTTTTAATTAATCCCACCAGGATTAGAGGAGATTGTATTTATTTATATAAAGACTAACAAAAGGGTAATTGACCTTTTTAGCGTACGTAATAATTTCAGAGCATGTTAAATAGCATCGAATGAAATACTCTCAAGGGTATCGAACTCTTTAAAATTGCTCATGTGCTGTCTCATATGAATTGTTTCAAGTATTTAATATGTTAATGATCAATTATTCGTAGAATAACAGGAAATGAAAACGAAAACCATCGATTCATTTATTAAAAATGCATATGTTTTTATTTCTCCCTGAGTATTGGTAAAATTAGTATGCGATTAGCACAAAACTTTCTTCTATATCATTGTATGAAACAACGCTATTTAATCTTAATTTCTCTCAATAAGGATTTTACATGTGCAGTTTTGGTAATATTTGACCAACAATTGTTGAATTGTGGATTTATGCATAGTCGCAGAACGTGAGTAATAACAGAGCCCCTCTCGGCTGATATACACCCAAATTTAGTCAGCATATTTTTACTTTCTTCTATATTCAATAGAAGAAAGTATTGGATTCGTAAAAATTTTCGACCTCGAGTTTTTGATGGATTTACACGTTTTGAGAGCTGTAGAACACGATTTGACCATTTTTAGAAAATGTCTGTCCGTCTGTCTGTGTGCGTGTGTATGTGTGTGTAACAAAATTTTGTGGCGACTGTATCTCAGGTACTACTGCACAGAATTTCATACAAATTGGTATGTAGTTACAAATTGACATAACTTAATGCCTATAAACTTTTGATAAAAATTTTCCAACAGCTTGCGTTGCCATTCCTCTTTTTCTAAATTTTTAACATGGTGGTATAGGACAAAATTGTGTATAAATGTGCATAAAGAGAATTATTTTTTAATATTAATTATGAAATTTAAAAGAATTGTTTGTAATAGAGATAGTCAACAGGGAAAAAAAATGTGTGTATATATATATATATATATATATATATATATATTAATTTATTTAAGAATTTTATGGAATCTTGTAATTCTATAAATTACGTCATCATGCACTGTAAAAAATAGGTTCTTAAAAATAATTATATATTGTCTCAAAATAGCACCGAAACAATATATACTTAAATTTGAAAATCCACGTACTCATTTTTAAGTATATTGACTTGCTCAAAAATGAGGTTGACCAATAAGAATCCCAATATCCCCATGTTTCACATGTCAATGTACTCAAAAATGAGTACATGGGTTTTCAAATTTAAGTATATATTGTTTCGGAGCTATTTTCAGACAATATATACTTATTTTTAAAAACCTATTTTTTACAGTGTAGCTTACTCCACCTGAAAAGTGGTTATATGTAACTTAGCAAATATGATAATTTCGTTTCATGCTAACCAGGAAACCATACCAAAGTGTAATCATTAAAAAAAAAAAAAAAAAAAAAAAAAAAAAAAAAACAAGCATTAATCAAAAGAGCATACATAAATATGTTTTTATGTTAAATATGCTGAGTATACTCAGCCGGTTTTCGAGTTATGAATTCTGAAAGTTCGCTAATAATCGGTGCAACCACACCTGAATACATAACACCACAGCTTACTGAAATAATGAATGAAATCCAAAACAGGCAGAAATCCAAAGAGCATAGACAAACGTGTTCTTTCATGCATCAATTAATCGCCCATTTCAGCTTTGAGATATATTCAATCGAGATATAATGTCTAAAATTTCGCTAAAATAGAATTTAAAAACTGAAAAAATTCATGGTTCTGACGGATTTTAACGGGACTCCTCTTACACTCTTTTCACGTTACTACATTTTTGCTCAAACTTAAATATAGATTTTAAGAGAATGGGCTAACGAGGGCTAATATTATGCGTCAAAAATCATGTTAGATTACGTCCTCTCGAATAAACATAATTTAATTGATTTCTATTATTACACTATCGTGATGGTTTCCTGGTAAGCAGTGGGAAAATATTAAGTTATGAAAGAACTTCCATTTATAGACCATAAAGCATCTTAAACCTTTTGATAGTCCTTATGTATTAACCCTTTCATGGTCATGAACGTGTATACACGGTCAGAGTTTTTTACTTCTAAATCATTTATTCATTGCTACGAATTTGCGAAATAGAAAACAATCAGTTTCTCAATATTCCTGATAAATTTGTAATATTATTAGTACTTAATGACTTAAAAATATATAAAACACATCCAACTAAAATGTCTTCGAAACGAAAAAATTAAAAATGGCGCGACCTTTTAGAAAACATCATGCCATAGTGAACTTCATTAATGTATATCAGTTACAAACTGAGAGACAGATAGATTAATAGATATCATAATCACTTTTCAATGTTAAAAACGCAAATCATCATTAAAAAAGGACGACCAAAATTTTCGTTTTTATACCGTATTGTAGCTGAATACTTTTGTGTGGCGTTGCGAACTAATCAATGATACTAATCATGAAAAAACTCACGATTTTGTGCACATGTATAATAAATGTTAATTTTACTAGTAGATCTGCAGATCAGGAGCCTCAACGTCCTACATGCATCACACATTATTCAACAGACCATATGTATTCCTTATTATATAATATATCTACTGACTCGATTGACTTACTACATAAACAGAAACATTTCTGGGGAGGGCTGGCTCCCTAAAGGGGTGTTGGTGAAAGTTGCTTGATTAATTTGGAGTAAACTTTTAAATTTATTATCTGTGTTGAATTCTATATAAATGTAGATACCATATTCAAACGAGGGTTAAGGGCGTTAGCCCCCCTCCCCCCTCCCCCCACACACAGAATTATTTATCAAGTAAAACTGTTCCTAAATCTATTTTGAATTCGTTTTAACTCATGTGAACTTGTTATCTTATAGTAGTATGTTATACTACTATACAGTATTATACAGTACCTATACAGTTACTAGTATAGTACCTATACAGTACCCATACAGTACTTGTTATCCTATCCCTTAATCTGCAATCTGTATTTATAATATTGAAATACAGTGTAAGAGAGAGCCGTGCGATTACCACACCAGATTATTTTCTGAATAAGATATTTGTTTTATTAATCATCAGCATTATATATATATATATATCTGTACTGATAAGTATAAAGGGTTTAAGTCCAAAAATGTCGATTTTGAGTTAAGTACATAGTCAGACTCAGAAAAAAATTCTCAATCGATTGGTATAAAGGATTTAAGTCTATGTCATTTTGTCTTTGAGAAAATCGATTGGTAAAAAAAGGTTCAAATCAGAAATGTACCATTCATGTATGGTATAAAATATTTAATTCAGTTTTTTCCTGTTTTTAAATGAAGGTTGATAATCACTGAATGGTATAAAGGGTATAAATCAACATAATCCCTTTTCCCTAATCGATTCTTCTGATTTGTTTTTAGACAGTTTAATTTTATTTTTCGCTTCCTGAAAAATCAAGAATATGGACTTAAATCCTTTATACTTATCAGTACAGATATAATTTTATATTGGGAGTTTAAAAAGAAAAAAAAAAAAAAAAAAAAAACATGATTTATTGGAGAAAATACTTAAAATTAATAATTACCGTGAAAAAATCTATCATGCGCCTGTTTAGATTATGGCTATGAGCTGTATACAGTGACATAAATCAATGTTCAAAATGACATAAATCAACGTTCATAAACAAGTTTTAATGCGTATCTAAAGAATATTTCCATTTAAAATGCGAATATTCTGGAAGAATATCTAGCAGAATGTGTCAAATAATTTATTATTTATGCAATAATGTAAATAGTCATGAACACTTCACTACATGTCAGACAGACTTGCATAAATATGTATGCAGATGTAATAATCTTTTAAAATTGTATAAGTATGTAAACAAGACTTCGTTATATGAGATTTATAGCTATTACGAAACTTTTCAAAATTGTGTTTCATTAAATTTATTTTGTTTCGAATAATATTTTGACTGGATTCGCTTTTTAACAACATTATTTTAAAAGAAAGCATATCGAATGCTTAAATATCAATTGGTTTGTAGATATATGCATTTATAATGTAAGGTATTTCTTTTTAAATACATTAGTTGAATTCTTTATATATATATATTATGTATTTATATTATTTTAATTTATTCTTGAAGTACTTGATAAAGTGTAATATATATCAGAAATAATTCAATGGTAAACATGCAAAAAATGCAATGAAAAAATAATTATAAGATAGAAAAAAAAAAAAAAAAAAAAAAAAAAAAACTTTTTATATACAATGTTTTTTAAATTTTCTGTTGAATCATAGCTATAGAACTACATTAGCACTTTATCAATGCCCATGAAATTTTTAAAGTGATAATTATGTCAATTTTTGTGAGATGCGTAATTTAACTTTTTACTATTTTTTAACGTTCACATTTAATTAAATGTATTTATTTTTATGGCGAAAGAAAATGAACTCGTAATTTTTTTTGGCAACAATTAAATTATAGTTAATATTTTAATGGCTATTTTTAAAGCTATTAGGAGGTTATTATTTTCATATTTTAACTAATTGAAATAAAATTAATCAAAAATTCGAAAATCGGTCTTCAAAGTATTGTGTTGTCTACCGGTTCTGAGCTATTCGGAAATTTTCAAATGGCTAGTTATTAGGGAAGTTAGTTAAAAATCGACTGCAAGATTTGTACCGGACAAACAAACAAGAATGGAAGTTAATAAAAACATGGTAAAAATAAGACAAACTATGAGAAGCGCTACGGCTCACTAAAACAAGCATTTTTATTATGAGGAAAATATGGGCGGAAATCCGGAAATGACGTGTAGAGAGGCACAGATATGAAAAATGAGGCATGAAAGATAAAATAATGTTAACTTACAACATCGACGTAGTAAAAGCTCAAAATTATGATCACCATCAGTAACACAAGTTTGACAGCATCGAGAGAGTAATTAGTGAACAGTTTCACATATGACAAGTAGGACTCCTTAGAAAGACCCCACATGGAGAACATTCCTCATATAGGCCTAGGACCCTAGCGTAGTCAATCGGCCTTAACCCTTTGCGGCGCAAGACAATTTGAAACATTTAAATTATACTGCCACCGGAATTCATGAACTAAATTAAACTAAAAGAAATTTTAAATTTTAAGGTTTAAAAAACCGGCCTTTTCTGATATGTTATAAACATGAATTTTTGCTAAAAAATTTCCGGGATGAATTTTTGCTGCTGTATCTTAAATTTTTCGTCCTCGCAGCGAGGACAGCGCGCGTTAAGGGGTTAAACCCTACAACTAACCAATCAACCACAGATGACAATAATTTCTCGCACATGATCTGGTAATACGAACAGACAAGAAACCTTTGAATATGTTCACCGATCGCCGACATTCCCAAGCTTGTTGTTGCTGACAATGTATATACAGTTAGCAGCAAAAGTATCGGAGCACTAGTAAAAATTCCTATGTAAAAAAAAGTACACTTAACACTGTTTTGTTTAATAAATCCTTGTCGAATCATGTTCTTAGACTGACTAAGAACAGGATTCGACAAGGATTTATTTTACAAAACTGTATTAAGTGTATTTTTTTTTTTTTTTTTTTTTTTTTTTTTTTACATAGGAATTTTTGCAAGTGCTCGGATACTTTAGCTGCCGACTGTAATTTTGCGCGTTTCTTGTAAAAATTGCTGTAAAAGCCACTTTACGTCAATAACATAAGCAGTGTTGGGCATAATTGGTTAAAAAATAATTGAATTACAATTAAATTACAATTATAATTATTTTACTGTCAATCGATTAACAAGGAATTGATTACAAATAAATTGAATTATCTATATAAATAAAGAGAAGTGTCTGTGTATCTGTGTGTGTGTCTGTGTGTGTGTCTGCGCTCTGGTTCTCACACTATTGATCGCAGAGCTTCCAAATTTGGCATATAGGTACCTGGGACCATGCATGTGTGCACCTCATCGAGATTTTTTCGAATTTCGAATTTGAATTTTTTAAATTAATGTTTTTTCGATTTTAAATATTGGCTTCAATGTTTCATTTTTCAGAAATTTATTTCGTTTCAAAAGTCTGCGTATCTTAGCAATGGCTATTAAACTATTTATTTATTTAAATTCATTTGAGGAAGAAATTATTCTTATTATATTTATTGAAATCAAATAGTTATACACATACAGTAGAAAAAATTAAACATTTTAGATTTTGGCATATAGGTACCTGGGACCCTGCAGGTGTTCACATTATCGAGATGTTTTCGAATTTCAAATTTAAATTTTTTAAATTAATGTTTTTCCGATTTTAAATGTTTGCTTCTTTGTTTCATTTTTCATAGATTTATTCTTTTTCTTCAATCGTCTGCGTATCTTAGCAACGGTTATTACGCAACTTATTTTTATTTCATACATTCATTTGAAGGCGAATTTTTTTTTTTTTTTTTTTTCTTAATTTGTTATATTTATTGAAAATAAAATCGTAATGCAGTAGAAAAAATTAAGTAAAATTTGTTTTAAATTTAAAAACGTATTTATAACTGTTATGTTTAATTTTTTTATAATAGAACAACTTCCTATTTTTCATTTTTTAATTATTTCCTTTAAAAGAAAAAACTTTTATTCATTATTTTTTTTTTATTTACAGTATTTATCGGGAAAAATTGTAGTATATACATAGTAAAAAGGATTAAAATTTATTTGTATATATATATATATATATATATTCATTTATTAATCTACTTTTTATTTTATTTTCTTTAATTACATTGGTCGGAATCAAATCGTAATATAGTGTAAATAGCATGGGTTATAAAATACATGGTTCAAAACTAAAATATTTAATAGATGCTGAGATACAGTCATCTTTAAAATCGTAGTTCTTAAATAGTAGCAGATTCCCCCTGTCGTCGATAAATATCCAGATTGAAGTGCCCGGGAAAGATCTTTCTGCAAGCATGGGAAACCTAGATCTGATGCAGTGCGGGCAGGAAAAGAGCTGCCATAGACAGCGGGTACCCGAAGCAAGGTTTGGAGCAATTTCAGTTTCTCCCCCCCCTTTTTTTAAAGTTTTTTTTTTTCTATAACGTAGTGTAAAAAAATCAATATTTATTCAATTCTTTCGAAAATTCATTTAAATATAGTGACCAGCGAAGCGGGCGTAGCCTGCTAGTTACAAATAAATTGAATAAGTAATTAAATTTATTTGTATTCAATTACTTGTTAATTGATTGACAGTAAACTAATTATAATTGTAATTTAATTGTAATTCAATTACTTTTTAGTCAATTATGCCCAACACTGAATATAAGTTAAGAATATTTTTCCTTTCCTTATCTAATTTTTTGTGTTTATCCTTCAAAAGATTTGCTTTTTATTCGTCCCAATCTTTCCGCTGAGAATCAGAATCAGAATGGCAAATCACCAGATCACCCTTAGGATGAAACTCAGACCGTTGACAATTACCCACGTCCCCCACTTTAGGGAAACGTTAAACCCCCTAAACCTCAAAAACTTTTAGAATCCCAATTACATTTCACTTAATTTTCGAATCAACCTGTATATCGGTTAGATAGAGAAGCTGGAATTTAGTTCATTCTATCGGTGATAACTTTTCAAATTTTCTCGATACTTTCTTGATGTTTTCGTATACGTGCATTTGGCTAATAAATTATGAAAATGAAATTTTGTTATAGTGTGCGTATGCGCAGTTATTATTTCTTAAAAATATTCATATTTCATTAGATATTTAAAATTCAGATTTTATTATTCATTAAATTTTTATTAAATATATTTAAAATATTTATATTCTGATTGCAGTATTTTGTGTCCAGCATAACATATCCAAAAAACGGATTTGCATTGGGTGTAATACTCCACGTGTTATAATAAAGAAGGTTTTTTTTTTTTTTTTTTTTTTTTCAGTGTTTAAAAAAATACTTACGTCTCTATGAATATATATATATATGTGCTAGACTCATACAAATAGATACAGATAAAGAGAAGTCTCATAATCGCATGCTATAGCCAGAAAGCGTTTCAAGCGATACTTTTTAAAGGGTAATCACAAATATTCTGTTTATGCTTGAATTATTATTATTATTATTATTATTTATTTATTTTATTTATTTATTTATTTATTTATTTTGAGGCAAAGCTTTTTTTTAATTATGTGAGTTATAACATGTTCTTTACATTCTTCAAATTTCAGAGATGTTTGACAAAACGTCTGAAATCAAAATCTGTCCGGCTATTTATAGAAAGATAGTGTAGTGGATACGGCGAGAGACAGTTAATATAGCGAGTTTAAAGAAAATCATTAGAAAATTTTTAAGACACCCATTTCCGTGATCTGATATTAATTTTTCTAACTTTGAGTTTGATGTAACAAAGTTTCAGAAAACGTTACAGCCGATTTCCGGATAACGAATTTCGGCTCAACTTTCGGCTTTTCATGTTGCACTTCTCGCTTGCGTTTCCAATTTTCACTAAATTTGATACATTCATCTGTACACCGAATCTATGTTAATCACATAGTTTCGTTGCTCTATTTATTTTTAATTCTTGAGATACAATAATCAGAAACAATTCCCCCTCCCCTCAGCTCTCCAAAAAATATCGTTAGCAGACCTTTTTACTTCCATTACCCGACTACCGTAGGTAATAGAAGTATTGGTATTCAGTCCAAAATTTCGATGTCGCGTTTTCACCTGATTTACACGTTTTAAGGCCTCCTGAGTTTAAAAAAGTAGTTTTTGGCAGTTGGTCAGTGCATGTGTATGTATGTGGGGACGTATGTGTGGAAACTTCTGACTATTATATCTCCGAAATTAATAAAGATTGAACTACAAAACTTCATAATTTAGACAAGACTGGTGTACAGATGGAATTTTTAAATTTTGGTGAACATTGCAAAATCGGAAATAGGACATCGGAAACCGGAAGTAGGACAGTAAGTCCGTATCTCAAAAACGGCTCTAACGATTTTCCTTAAATTTGCTACATAAACCCTCTATTAGATGTCCTTTCGAATGATTTTCTTGGTTAGTTCAGAAAAATAGGTAGGCGCTTTGTATAAATAGCTTAATTTCAGGTCTCGCAAGTGCGTTCCTTTAAAAACGCCTGTACGGGTCTTTTTCAAATTCGCCATATTAACTCCCTTTTAAATATCCTTTTGTATGTAATTATTGTTTTCCGGTCAATAATTGAGTGTGCCAAGTTTTGGTAAAAGTTAGTACCTCAAAAACGGCTCTAACGATTTTCTTGAAAATTGTTACATAAGTTCATTTTAAATATCCTTTCTCATGTATTACGTGGCTATTTCAGGAAAATTAACAGTTATCCTGATTAGTTAGGTCAGTTTTAGATCTCGGAAATTGGTGTTTCAAAAATAATTCTCGAAGTCGTGTGGTTGTTTCACTCCAAGTTTTTTTTTTTACTCGATATCTGAATTTTTGACGGAATACAATACTTCCATTATGTACGGTAGTCAGGTAAAAGAAGAAAACAGAAAGAACTTTTAAATAGTTTTATTTTTCTAAACTGTAGCATTCTTAAGTTTTTTCGTTCGATAACTCATAAAACTTTTTGTTCGATGAACAAATAAACCATTATTTGCATTAAAAAAAATTCTTTTTTTTTTTTTTTTTGGAATTTTTTAGGTTGACATATTTTTAAGGTAAAGGATGAAGAATTGAGATGGTAAACAAGGTGCATATTTTGAATTCATTAAGGGAGAACGGATTTAATTAACTTCAAAGAATTCAAGAGAATTAATTATTGAAGTGAACGGAATCAATAAACATCTCGTTTTCTACTATTTCCCCATAATAGTTAGTAATGGTTTTTAGTTGATATGAATATTTATTATTAAGAAAGAAATATGTATATATATATATTTTAATAGTTTTTACATGTTTATTTAAATAAAAAATATACGAATGTATATTTAATATTTATATGAATTTTTATTAAGACATTTTTTAAGTTTAAAAGATTTTTTTAGCAATTACACAGCGCTGCAAGAAAAATAAATAAATAAAATATATAAATAAAAATAATGTTCGAGCTCTGATACCATTCTTGATGGTTCTTATGCAAAATGGCCTCCTGAATCCGAATATGACTACCATTTTGCCCAGTCACCCCCTGTTTTCTTGGGACACCACCACTTTCCCCAATTTTCATCACAGTTAGGTAATTTTATGGCCATGAATTTTATCTGGAGAATAAAAAAGAATTAATTTAGCACTTAAAAACAATATATATATATATATATTGAAAACCTTTTCAAACATTGAATAGATGAAAACAAGAAACATTGAAAAAGATAAAACATAAAAATTCAAAAAGAGATTGCGACTATCAAACATCCAGAAATGGAAACATGCAAATTCATTACGTTTTCAAGGGAGCAGAATGAATGTTGCACGTAAAGTAGGTGTTATTTCTGTCTTGTTGTATGCAAATTGCTAAATATTTACAACAAGCTACTCCCAATAACACCACCAAAAAGGAGAAAATTAAAACTGATAAGTTATGAAAACCTTATTAAAATCAAACATTTTGATTCATGCAGAAATATACAATATTATTAATTTAAATACTAATAAGAATAGTTAAATGAAATACTAGTAATAATTAATAAAACTAAAGTATAACATACATTACACCTGAAAAACTTGTATAAGAAACTTGCACCCATGCACGTAAAACTAGAACACGAGACAAACATGTGGTTGTATACAGTTAGGTTCACAGTTAATTTTGGAATCGTATTAAATAACTGAACGATTAATTTATTTTGAATTTGTATTAATCAACTGAACGATAAAGTTGAGCGAACTGTTTGATTTTAATAATTAACCTAAAAGTGATAATTTAAAATTAAATTTTGATTAAAATTGAGGTTAACTTAATGTACGATATTGCATAAACTTTATATATATAATGTTTAATAAATAACATTAATAATAGATTTAAAAATATAAGAAATGTAATACATAATTTCAGTGGCAAATTCCCTCTCCCCCTAACTTTTCTCCTTGCCGCAAATGTTGATGTTTTAGAGACCCTTAGAAGATATTTAATAGTTAAAATAATCTCAACCCCCCCCCCCCCCCCCAGAAAAAAAAAAAAAAAAGAAAAGAAAAGAAAAGGAAAGGAAAAAAAAAAGTCAAATTTACAAACATAAAATTACCGAAAAGTGATAAAAATAGAGGTCTGTCCCTAAAAACGATGGGTGATAGGGCAAAATGGACGTCATATTTGAATTGAGGAGGTCATTTTACATGAGAATTTGCAAAAATGGTGTTACGGGTAATTTTCATGCCGAGCAGTGTTATATACTGATTATTATTTTTACAAATATTGCATGCTGATTAAATGTGAGTAAATATTGAAATGCTGGCATTTTTTACGCTATACACGTTCGTTCTAAATTAATATAATTTGCATTAAGGACAGCAAAAAATTAAAGTTAAAAAATGTGCAAAACTTGAAAAATAAAAAAATAGAAACTTTCATTTAATTTGCCAACTAATATAGAAATTGTGTGTTTAAATACAGAATTTTCTAAATAGAAAATATAGTTTATATCTTTTATAAAAATAAATGAAGATATTAAGGATATAGATTATAAAATAAAGATATTAATGATACATATAGATATTACGGAATCGTAGTATTCACAATGCTGGGGACACAATTCACACATTGAAAATTATGGGAAATAATGCGCTATTAGGCCATGTTATAGCAAATATCTAATTTAGAAAAACTTAAAATGCGTTTAAAGCAAAATTTTAAAATTTATTTATTTATTTATTTATTTTCATATCAGTATTATAAATTATATTTTAAAATTGGTCAGACATATTTACGATCAAAGTAAACTTCATAAAACACGCTTATGCCAAACTTTGTCCTATTCTTGCCATGTTAAGAAAGTTTTAAATTTCGAATAATTTAAGAAGTTTTCGGAGTAGAAAATTGGTACTCAATAATGTTCATACCAGAATCATACACTGGGGGGGAAAAATATACCGCCTTCATCTAGAATGAATAAGTGGTAATTTTCTAAATCCCTTAACTAGAAATATAGATTTCCGAGCTATGCACATAAGGCACGCTAATAAACTGAATAGACGAAATGATCGAGGATTTCTAGTCTACACATTTCTAGATGGTGAAACAACATTCTGGATATTCTGGATATTCTTAATCTTCTGTATTGCGAGAAATTCTCGCTTGATTTTCTAGAATTGGGTCATAAACTAATATTATAGTTGCTGAAACCCGCCTCTTGTATTTGCATTTATTTGCAGTAATTTTTAAATAACTTTGCCCTCGAGAATATAGGCAAATGCTCTAGAACTTTAATAGGGGTTTCTAGAACTCGCTTTGAAAGTGGACTAGAATTTATAAGGATGGCAGGGAACTATTTTTACTAGAGCCACAATTTAGATTCTAGATGTCAGTTACAGAATTTTTTCACAGTGTAAATTAAATTTTAAATCTGGTCCGATATCTTTACAACGTAAATAATTCTCATAATGCAATTTTACTCTATTCTATCAAGTTAAAATCTTAAATCACAAGGAACTTATGAAGTTTTCAAATTATAATGTTAAAAATTTATAGGTTCTTTCCAGTATCGTAAGTGATATTTTAAAATTGGTCTGACCTCTTTAAGAGAATTCATTCTTGAAATAACGTCTAACATACAGACGGATACTACATCCATTTTGTGATTATTTCTATTTTTTATACTTGAACACGTATAAGAACGTCTAAAAAAACGAGGTCGAAATTTTTCAAGAATACCGATGTTTCCCATACACACAGTAAGATTGGGAATTAAAAATCATATTATCAAATCTTCATTAACAATTTCAACTTACAAGGAGACGGGAAGGGTGTGGGGTCCTGAAATCGAACGGATGTTCCGCGTGTAATTAGCACTCAGTGAGTGTATTCATATACTCAAACCCTAGAGCGCACTACTTAGCCATCGCCGAGAAAAAAATTCCTGAAGTTTGAAAAAAAAAAAAATTTTTTTTTAATTTGTATTAAAATTTAATGAATCGTTATAAACAATTTCTTTTCAACTTTTATACATTGTTAAATCGCGAATTTAATGATTTCTAACTTTTTAACGATTAGAACTTAGAACTGTAGATAGAATAAATATGTATAGTGCAACGGTCAGGTCAAACGAATGTACGTCGAATGGAGCGTTACGAACAGATGAATTTGTAATTTGTAAATTCTTCATATTATTTTTGATATATTGAATTTTATTTAATTCCAACCACATGCGAATAATAAATTTCCATATGTTTAATGTTAAAAAGTTAGAAATCATTAAATTTGCGATTTAACAATGTATAAAAGTTGAAAAGAAATTGTTTATAACGATTTATTAAATTTTAATACAAATTTAAAAAAATTTTTTTTTTTTCAAACTTCAGGAATTTTTTTCTCGGCGAAGGCTAAGTAGTGCGCTCTAGGGTTTGAGTATATGAATATACTCACTGAGTGCTAACTACACGCGGAACCTCCGTTCGATTTGAGGACCCCACCACGGCTGACTAAAGTTTACTTTAGTCAGCCGTGACCCCACACCCTTGCCGTCTCCTTGTTAGTATTCAAGCAAAATAGCCGCGGTAGTCTGACATGTAGAGAACCTGACTGGTAACGGGAAGATTGCCGGCTCGATACTCGAGCCGGCCGAAGACCGTCGTGTGTGAAATTGGCGACGGGAGACTGGGGCAAGGTAAATCTCTCATGGTCGCAAAGTTCTCCAAGTTTCTATGAAAAAGATACATCTGGAGTTATTTGCTTAGGGATCACTCGCACCTGGATCAAAATGATTTATTCTTGATTGCTAGTGCTACCATCTATCGCCAGTTTGTCGAACTGGAATTTTACTTTCATCCTTGTTACTTTCATTACATTCATCCTCATCAAAAACGGAAGATGCTCCTCTCTCGCCTTAAATTCTTGTAGTTTCCCTACTGGGCTAGAAATCGTCGATTGGAAAAATTAACAACGACAACATATAACCAAAAGTGGTGAAATTCTGTTTGATTAGAATTGATTGATTCCGTGTTACCTGGTTATTAATTAAATTTAAATGCGGAGAGGGGATTCCTTTATATCTCCATCTCCGTTTCGAAGACCGCTTTGAAGGATATCAAGAAGACACCGGGACTGTCTGTAAAATACCGAGTCACATGTTCAAGAAAAAAAAACGTTTTATGGATCACCGTTAAAAAGTTAAACAAAAGTGAAATAATCTGCCATTAAAAAATGAAGAAATGGTTTATTGTTATACTAGCAGGCTACGCCTGCTTCGCTGGTTGCTGTATTTAAATGAATTTTCAAAAGAATTGAATCGCCATTTATTTTTTATATCACATTCTAAATAAAAACTTAAAAAAAAAAGAAGAAGAAGAAAAATACCTACATAGAAATCGCTCTAAACCTCACTTCGGGTACTCGTTGCCTATGTCCCCCCCTCTTTATTCAATATTAGATAAAATATTTCTTCCGTTTTGCACTTGTTTTGTTTCCGCGGAGGATCAAAATTGTGATGGTATGGCATGTCTTTGGCTCACTTTTAGGGGTGAATCCCAGACTGTCGCCAATTGCCTGTTGCGCAGCAGTGGTGCGACGTAAAACACAACCAACCAATCATGCACTTCTTTTGCAACAATGCTCTATGGTTTTATGTGAATGATTCTCAAGAATGAATCAACAATAGTTTACAAATTTAATAGATATGTATGGGAAATAAGAATGCTGTAATTTAAAAATTGCAGCTCTTAGAACTTCAAAACAGATAATTTTAAAAAATGTTATTCATTATTCTTTAATTTTAGATTATTTTTTGTTTAATATTAGACCGTTATTTTAAAATAAGATCAAATGAATGATATCGTGTTGTGAAACTTTGCAACGTAATATCTTTAAATTTAATAACTTGATGTATATAGTGTCCTCACAAAAGAATGTACAGTTTTTAGAGCTCTTTTAAAGAAGTAAACATCTATGCAGTTTCTTTAAAAAAAAATTCATCAGTTTTTACAAAAAAAAAAAAAAAAAAAAAAAAAAAAATGGCCGACTTCATCACCAAAGTAGTTAAATCTAGACCAATCAAAAATAGGAGTGGTCCCCCCGGATGTATTCCGCCGACAAACTCTTTTCTTTATTTATATAGATTGCGTGCCTTTAGAACATTTCCTCTTATCTAGTGATTTAAAATGACGATGTAGAATATTCACAGACGCACGGGACTAGTCGAGTTAACATGAAGCAAGAATATTAATTTTCATTTTTAAAAAATATTCCCGCAAAAATGTTTCTTAAATATAATGAAATTCTAAAACCTGTCCAACATATTTACGATCAAAATAATCCTTATAATGCACATTTATGCGAAATTTTGATTTATTCTTGCGATGTTACGAAAATCTTAAATTTCGAATTACTTATGTAGTAGTCAGAGAAGAGTATTGAACTTGGTTGGGAAGGCGATTCCTTTTTAGTTTCATATCCGCTTTGAAGAATATTAGAAAAACCAGAAGTCTGTCCGTAAATGGATAACCAGTGTTAATATCAAGTAAAGGTTAACGCTATGGTTCACAATTAAAGCGCAAAAGAAAAAAAAAAATTAGTATGTTGTGGCTACCACACGACTTTCTTCTATATTTTTCTATACAAATTCATTCTGTAAAAATAATTTATTAAAATTATTATTTATTAAAATTACCTTCTATGATGAAATCGGGCGATTTAAATTCTAGAGAAGTAGTATAACACTAAATGTCCAATAAAAGTCAGTTTTATTCTTCTTATTTCGTTAAAAATGAAAAAAATCGATAAATTTATTTTAAATTATCGCAGATTGATGGTTCAACGATTCGTTTTAAAGTTATTGACAAGCTCTTTTGAAAGATACCCTTAATGAAAATTTACTCCCCTCTGGTGGGACTGAAAGCCATGCTCCTACATATACAAAAAATAAATAAATAAATAAATAAAATAAATAAATAAATAAAAATTCCAGTTGACTATCACTATTATAAATAATTCTTTTTAATTTCATAATAATTAGTAAAAAATAATTATCTTTATGTACATTTATACGAAATTTTCTCCTATACCGCCATGTTAAAAATTTAGAAAAAACGGGCAGTGTCATCTGTTGGATGATTTTCACCGAAAGTTGATAGGCAGTAATTTATATCAAGATGCAACTACATATCAAATTTTATGAAATTGTTTGCAGTAGTCCCTGAGGTACAGTTGTCACAAAATTTAGTCACACACACACAGACAGACATTTTCTAAAAATGGTCAAATCGTGTTCTAGACTTCTGAAAACGTGTAAATCAATCGAAAACCCAAAGTCAAAAATTTTTACGAATCCAATACTTTCTTATATCGAAAATAGAAGAAATATTTTAGACTGACATGTAGTGATTGATCATCTGATTGCATGTCTTTAGAAATGCTTTCATCTAGTGAATCAAACTGAATAGGCAGATTAAAACTGAATAGCAAACTGAATAGACGCTGAGAACTAAGTAAACTGGGGACAAGAATTATGAATTTTTAATTTTCAAAAATATTGTCTGAAAGGCTTCTTGAGTGATTGCGAAGGTTCGTGATTCATAACTTAGATGACTTTCTATGATTAAATTAATTATATTCCATGGATTACCACTATAAAGATTACTGCGCAACAAAGTACAAATAATTAAAATTGTTTTTAATCTCTTAAAAAATTTGGATGCACTTTAAAAACAACGAGATAAATAAAGTAGCGTGCTGATTCAATGGATAAAGGATTAACTTTCCGTGGTTCAACATGAATCACGTGATAAGAACCAATAGATTGCTATGTTTGGCCCTTTATCTCTATTTTGGCATTTAAAATTTCAGTTCCGCAAATTATCATTATTATTAGGTAACACGACAATCCTAGAATCGAAATAATTTTTTTTTTAAATAATTTTTCACATATTTCAGTTTATAATAAATAATAAAACTCTTTTTTTTTTTTCATCATTTCCCAGCAAAGTTTAAAAGTGTTTATAAAGAAAAGTTAAACTTTTAAAAGAGCTAAATTTAAGAACAAATAATAATTTATCAACTATTTTTAAATATTTTGTGGGTTAAATTTCGACGACACGAAATAAAAAAGAAGTAAAATAAAAACTAAAATGATTTAGAAGAAAAAATTATTAAACTACATAAGTAAACAAAAACATTGGCGGTTATGATTTTTGCCAAGTACAATCTCCAAACCGTTGCCATAGAAATTTATTGAAAATAAGCTGTTACCAAGGGAACCAGCGCATAAATGGTTCATGTCACATGACTCATGTTGGGCCATGTCAGAATTACCATTTATCACTCTACTTTATTTATCTCTTTGTTTAAAACCTAATGGGCATGGACAATATCCGTCTTTTTGGGTTCGAGGCTAAATCATACCAAACATGTGATTTCTGATTCTCCAGTTCCCTATGAATTTCCCTACAGAATACAAACATTTCCCCATAGAATACAAATATAAACATTATAATGTTGCATTTTTCCCTACAGTGGTGACATGTCAAGGGTTTTATGACGTAACACGGATAATGTCCACTCCTTTGTAATGGACGATATCCGTCTTTTGGGTACGAGGCTAAATCATACCTTCATACCTAACATCTGATTTCTGATTCTCAATTCTCCTATTGATTTCCCATTAGGATACACATACTTCCGTATAGAATAGAAACATTTCCTCATGCAATACAAATATACTATTTTATCTACCAATAAGTACTTGGACATTTTCGAAATTAGACGTTTTGTCAAATATCTAGAAAAATTCTGCAGGAATTATCTTGAAATTTTGGAAGTGTAAAAAACATGTTATACATCAAATATTTCAGCAAAAATTTTGTCATTAAAAGGTAAAGAGGATCAGTGAACAATTAAACAAAAGTCAAAACGTTTTGGATCACCCTGTAAAAAGGCTTGAAATGCGTTTTGGGTGTAGAATGTGATTATGAGGATTCTTATAATTATCTGTAAACCTTTTCATGAGGCTACCACATATATTCGTCTAGGTATAATGGTTTCTTTAAAAAAAATGTGAAAAACATTTCCATTTTTTTTTTTTTTTTAATTACACTGCTCGGTATGAAAATTGCCTCTGACACCATTTCAGCATTTTCTTATGTAAAATGACCTCCTGAATCCGAATAGGACTCCCATTTTGCCCTATCACCCACCGTTTTTTAGGAATGGCCCCCTATTTTTATCATTTTTTGGTGATTTCATGGCAATAAACTTGATTTTTAGGAGGGGAGAAGGTTATTTTAACCGTTAAATATCTTCTGGGGGCTACAGAGTTGGAAAATTCTAAAACATGGACATTTGCGACCGTCGCCAATTGTCCATTGCGCAGCACTAGTGCGACGCAAAGCAACCAACTAACTTTCTTTCTTTCATTCTTTTTTTTTTTTTTTTTAAGAATATAAGCATTAAACAAACAATAAACTACTAACATTTAACTTGAAGCACAATTTTGAACTCTTGAAATTCACAACTCACATAAATGGTTAAAAATTATTATTCATCCGTTTTTCAAAATTTTATATTTTTAACTTAATATACAATTAGTAATAACATTTTAAATTCTTTTTAAAATAATTTACCAACGTATGACAGTGAAAATTTACCGTATTTTATAATTTTAAAAAGATTTAGATGATTTTTAGATTAATTAGTAATGGTCATTCAGTTTTCGGGTTTCGTGACGGGTTCGGGTATAAAGAAAGTGGGTTCGGGCAACACCACCTGTAATAATGCCTCCGAGCTGAGCTCTACGTCACCGAAGATCGGCCGATTTCATCCAATCCCCACGATCCAACATGTATCATTGGAAGTGTTGATTGGATAAAATCGGCCGATCTTCCATGACGTAGAGCTCAGCTCGGAGGCATTATTACAGGAGGTGTTGGTTCGGGTCGGGTACGGGTCGCAAAAAAATCTTTATTGCGGGTTCGGGTTGGTTTTCGGATTAATGAAAAAAATTTTGTCGGGTTTCGGGTCAATGAAAAAATTTTGTCGGGTTCGGGTCGGGTTACGGGTTGATTTAAAACTCGTCTGTCGGGTTCGGGTCAGGTAAAACCCAACGCGTGCAGGACTCTACCCTAAATGATTGCGCAGCTTACTCCAAACAATTCCAAAAGTTGTGAAAAATCTATCGATTGATGCAGATGAAACCGATGCTGAATGCAAAGAGAAAAAAAAAATTGACCAAATCCAGGCGGGAATTAAAAAATGTTTCTCACTTTTTTGCCATAATCTTCTTTTTGAGAAGAAAATTTCTCAGTGAGGCTATCATACATCATAGAAGCAGGATAATAGTTAGGGTCTTTTATTTTAAAAGTTAAAATGCTTGGTAAATATTCTGGGGGATGATCAGCTAACCATATTTCTGCCGAATTCTCTTGCTCTTCAGTTAAGTGCGGTCCTTGAAATTTGGGATCTGTAAGATTAGCTAATAATAGAGATGGGCGTTATTTCATGTAATATAATAAATAATACTGTTATTGCATAAGAAGCCATTCACGTCGTAATATATTATTGAAAAGCTATCTATTATTAAATAAATAACACTTTAATTTTATCTCTCTGCACGCAAAAAATGAGAGAGAGAGTCATATCTCTGGCAATGTGCCAATAAAACACAGACATAAATTAGATTATTTGTTGGAGTGAAAGTTATTCGTTAACAGGAAATAAAGGAAGCAGTGAAATATTTTCACCAGCTTTCATGTTACGAGTTAAATAAATAATAATTAATTATTTCATTTTTTCTATATCAGTCAAATAATTTTTTGAAATAAGTAATTGCTTTGATTATTTAACATCTTTCTAATATTTTTTTGTAAGTATTATTCTAAACCGATTGTTATGGTGTATTGATTTAGTTTAAATATCAGTATAGTCTGCCAGTAATAAACTACTACGTCAGAAACGCCAAAGAAAAATTATTGAGGTGCAAATTATTTGCAAAATTATTTGCGCCTCAATAATTTTTCTTTGGCGTTTCTGACGTAGTAGTTTATTCCTGTTTTAATATTCCAACGCCAAGTCTCCTGCTATTAATAGTCTGCCAGTGATTACATGTTAGTCGAATATTCTTTTGAAATAGGTGATAGCTTTGATTATTTTACATCTTTCTAATATTTTATTTAAAAGTATTGTTCTAGACTGAATGTTATAGTATATTAGTTTAATTTAAATATTAGTATAGGCTATGCCCATGATATGTAATGTTAAAAACACTTAATACTACCGTTTAACGAAATAATATTTTCATGAAGCTAATTTAAACAGCCATGATGAGATAGATTGGAGGTGATTAATTGATGTTAATTATTGTATCATGGGGATGGAGAATGGGAAGGGAATCACGCTAGGTTTACGCGCGTATTGAAGACTTTAGTAGCTTTGGGAAGACAATGGAAGACGTTTAAAAAGGATGTGTAGAGTGGGAGAGGGGAAGAATGAAGAGTGTTTGTTTATATTTAAACTCGCCTGTAGCAGCTGGAATTGAAAAGAGCACTTATTTATTGTGGTTTTCTCAAGAATATTGTTTGAGTTTATTCAGAAATAATTTGATTAGAAAATTAAATATTTATATATTTATTTATTTATTTTTATCTTATCTTATCTTTTTTTTTTTTTTTTTGTCTGATTTTTTCTCGTGACTATTTTTAATGATTTAAAATGAATAAATTTGTTGTGGTATTAAGGATAGTTAATTACGATCGTATGTTAAAATTAAGTGTGTGAGAAAATAAATAAGTTTATTCAATCAGTTTTTATAAGCAAAATTTATATTTTTAAAGAAGTGTTTCTAATTTTAGAAAACATATTCAAAGTGACTGTTTACTAAGTGTGATTGAAAAATATTAATTTTCTTGTCAATCTGGAATGTTCAAGTTCTTCGGAAAATCGAAAGAGACAATTACTACGTAATTTAACATTTGGAATGGCTTTAAGATGTTTTTTTTAAAGATTTGTTTTTATTATTTAATTATTTCTTAATTATATGGCTTATAATATGAGTATTCTTTTTTATAGAAAACGGCACTCGTGCACGTGTTACTTGATATTATTTTATTATTTGAAATATTCTGTTTTCGTGTTTAAATGAATTGATTTAACAGAATCTCATGCTTACACGATTGGAACAAGCGTTTGTGTAAAACTTTGACTGTACCGCTATTTCATATCAGTTTTTTTTCTTTTATTGCATAAATTCTAATGTTAAATAAAGTGAAGATTACTCTTCGAAAGCATTGGAACTCAAAAACATGAATCGCATTCACTATGCAGAACACATGTATTTATTGTATATACCGAAAGTATTAAAAAGACACTAGCCGTATATAAACTAAAGAATAATATGTTATAAAAATAATATGTTACAAGAACCTATTATTAAAGGTAGTATGGAACGATATAACCTACACTGTAAAAAAAAAACTATTACCAGCTGCAAGAAACTCTCTGTGATTGGAGAAAATTATTATTTTCTCCAATCACAGAGAATTTCTTGCAGCTGATAATAGTTATTTTTTTACAGTGTATTACTGAAAAGTAACTGTTTATCCCATCTCTCACTGTTAAAAAATAACTATTACCAGCTGCAAGAAACTCTTTGTGATTGGAGAAAATAATTATTTTCTCCAATCACAGAGAGTTTCTTGCAGCTAGTAATAGTTATTTTTTTAAAGTGTAGCTAATAAGTGAGAAGGATCAATTTCCTGTTTGAATCTTTTCCAAAAATAGTTGTTATAAGATGCCAGATCACCAGAAGATAACAGGTTTAATATTATTTCAAGAGCTTATGAAATACGTGTTATTTCTTATTGTATATTATATCTTAATATATTAAGTTTGTACTAAACATATCTTTAAGAAATGATATAAAAAGTGTAAAATTGTTCTAAAAGCACGATGTCATGAAAATTCAGGCCCTGGACTGGTAATGACAGTAATTATTATAACCTAAATAATAATAATTATTATTATCATTTTTGTGTCTGTACTAAAAGTTATTGAGTGTACAGTAAAAAAAAAAAAAAAAATACACTTTATAAAATAGTGGTTTTTTTCAAGTGAACTTGGCCGAACCCTGAATTCATCCGATGAATTACAGTTACAGCATGCGTTTATATGGAAAAATGAGGATTAAACTGATTAAAATGAGGCTGTCGTACTAAATTAAATTCTGTTTAAAAGGGATGTAAACAGAATTTTACTTTATTTATATATTTAACAATGTAAATTTATTGTGACTATATATATGTATATTATAATTTTTGCTAAAACATAAGTACAGTCGGTAACAAAAGTGTCCGAACACTAGCAAAAATTCGTATGTAAAAAAAGTACACATCATACGGTTTTATTAAATAAATCCTTATCGAATCATGTTCTTACACTGACTAAGAACAGGATTCGAAAAGGATTTATTTAACAAAACCGTATGAAGTGTACTTTTTTTACATACGAATTTTTGCTAGTGTTCGGACACTTTTGTTACCGACTGTATATACCCTCTTTTGATTTAATTAGATACCATTAATAAGTTTGAAACATTTAAGTATTGAAAATTGTTTTATTATATAAACCTCACAAGAAAATGTTTGGTTTAAAATGACATTTTTCAAGATTATTGAAAATCTTGACGTGATGAAGTTTTAATTTTTAGTCTTGTATAGGGAAAAGAAATATTGTAATAATCATTTATAGAAACAAAAGATATGAAGAAAAGAAAAAAAATACTAAAAAAAAAAAAAAAAGAGAGAGAGAGAGAGAGAGATCAATTTAGCCTTTTTTTTTTCACTGTATTTCAATACTTATATTTAAATGTATGAGTTTGAGAATTCCTGACGTTTATATACTTTATGTTACTTCGTTTTAATAAAAATCAAAAGTATATAGCCCAGATATTTTTTCTTTTGAAAAAAAAAAAAATAAGTAAATGAAATAAAATAAACTTTCTGATATGTTGCGAAATTAATAAGATTATAATTAAACAACATTTTGAAGAATATATAAATTCACTATGATTTACATAAATGTGAAAAATAATTAATTTTCTTCTCATCTATTTTTTTTATAACAGGATTATTATTCATTAAACATACATATAAACAGAAAAAAAAAAAAAGTTTTGATAAACAAAAACGCATATTATGAAAAGAGAGAAAAAAAAATGAGTTAATGAGTTTTGATAAAATCAAAAGATTTAATTAAAAGGTAAAGAAAATCTCAATAATACGTCTTTTTCTATAACTCTATTGCATTTTCTCGGGGATTTAGAAAAGAAATTTTTATTACCGTTGAAGAAATGATTTATTTAAGAATGTTTATTAATAAAAAATGTTATGTTTTTAAGAAACAGAAAAGTAGAATGTGTTTCAGATAACCAATTAAAAAAAAAAAAAAAAAAAAAGTACATTTTTTAAATAAAAATATATTTTGAGGTTAAATAAATAAATAAATATATCTATTAATTATTTCAATATATATATATATATATATATATATATATGTGTGTGTGTGTGTGTGTGTGTGTGTGTGTGTGTGTGTATGTTCTAAGTAATCTAAAAGGGGGCATATTCAAAGCTTGGTTCAAAATTTAAAGCATATTCAAAGCAACATAAAAAAAAAAGAGAATTTGAAATATTTATTTTTTGAATGAGATTATTATAATTCTATGAATATATTTACATTTCTTATCGAATAGTAATATTAGTGGTCCGCGGGATGTTAAATTATGAATTTAGTGGTCCGTGGGACTTTAAGTTGTGAATATAGTGCACTCTTCAAAACTTTATCCTAGGTTAAACCAAAACATGGAGCACAGTAGCTGCAACCGTGAGATGGTGAAACCTTTCACCCTGATTTGGTACTTGGTTCTACGAAAGCTTGGTACTATAGTTGTTGTAACCAAAAGATGGGGTAATCTTTTACCATGATTTCATGCTTTTGTTCGACAAGAAATACTAAATCGTGGTAGAAGGTTTCACCATCGCATGGTTGCAGCTACTGTACACTGTAAAAAATATGTCCTATTTGCTGCTACACTGTTAAAAAAATGCAGAAAAAATACAGAAATTCTCTGTAATTTCAGAAAAAAAGTTTTGTCTACGTAATTTTTCTGTAATTTACGCCTTTTTTTCTGAAATTACAGAGAATTTCTGTATTTTTTCTGCATTTTTTAACAGTGTAGAAATTCTCTGTAATTTGAGAAAATGCGCGTAATTTACGAAAAAATGACGTTGTCAGAACGTGTTTTTTGTAATTACAGAAAATTTCTGGCAGCAAATAGGACATATTTTTTACAGTGTAGTACCAAGTTTTGGTTCAACCTAGCATATTGCAACTACTGTAGTACCAAAATCTGGCTTAACTTTGAACTGTTTTTTTTAACAGTGTGGTCTGAAATGAAAAAGTTTGGCGACCGCTGCTTTATAGTCTAGTTTTATGGAAAACGTACCACATTTTCGTGCTTTTCTTGGGTCATTACATGCTGGTTTATTTTTGCTATCAATTGCTACTGCAGTTCAAATATTTCTATTTTAAAATTATATTAAATATTATATGCTATATTTTAAAAATTAATGTTGTATTATTTATATTGATGCCACCAACTATCATCAAAAACAAGAAATCATGTTAAGAAAAACGACTATAGACGCTCTATTTCATTTGCTGTCCTTAAATGAGGATATTAGGCATTAGTGAATCAATTTTGTATAACACTAATTGTAAATATCGTCTTTTGTCTTAAAATATGCCTATATATTTCAGAAGGAGTTTATTTTTATAGAATTGTGGCAGAGATTTTGAGAAATGGCTGGTCTGTATGGGTAAAATGTAGAAGAAATAATTTTAAACTTGATTAAGAAAAAGTTGAAATTAAGTAAAAATTACTTGTTGAACATTTAAAAAATTATATATATATATATATATCATCTTCATCTAGAGCGAATAATTAGTCATTTTCTGAATCACTAAACTAGAAATATAGATTTCCGAGATATGTGTATAATGTAAACAAAAAACTGAATAGAAAAAATGTTCAAGAATTTCTAGATTAAACTTTTGCAAATGACGAATATTATGAGTCCTTTGCATTTGCGAGAAAATCTCGCTTGATTTCTGGAATTGGTTCATAAACTTGAATTATAGCTTCTAAAACTCGCCTATAGTATTCGCATTTATTCACAGAGATTTTTAAATAAATTTGAACACGATAATATTGGAAATCGCTCTAGAATTCTAATAGGAGTTTCTAGAACTCACTCTCAAATGGAACTAGAACTTATACGAATGACATGAAATTATTTTTACTAGAGTCACAATTTACTTTTCTAGATCTCTGCCATGCAAGAATTTTTAATGAAATGAAAACTACACTGTTAAAAAAATGCAGAAAAAATACAGAAATTCTCTGTAATTTCAGAAAAAAAAGGCGTAAATTACGGAAAAATTACGTAGACAAAACGTATTTTACGACTTTTTTTCTACAGAGAATTTCTGTATTTTTTCTGCATTTTTTTAACAGTGTAGATTCATGTAAAATTAGCTTAAGTTATATTTTCTAATTGCAATATATCTTTAATTAAAGTTTCCCGTAATTTTCATGGCATTTTCAAAGTTTTATTATTATTATTATTATTATTATTATTATTTAAACTAAAAGAATATTTTTTATTTCATGCGTTGATAACACACTCAGAGCATAGTTTTTTTTAACCAACGAAATTTTGGCGTGCAAAACAAAAATGTCTAATTAACACTTTCGCGACCGCATGCTTTTGTCTTTTTGATAGTAAGGTCCGCATATGAGAGTTATTCATTCAAGTTACAATATTTCAGAACAATATTTTGTGATTTCACATTTATATTACAAATGGCTATACATTATAATTATATTCTTTCTAATCGTAGTACTTGTATCCATAGTACTTTTAATTGTAAAAATATGAATATTGGGTATATTCTTAAGAAATAAATAACACGCAAATTGCGAAAGAAACGCCCACTGGCGGACTTACAGATTTTCAAATGACGTGAATCTGCGTCAGCGGTCGCAAAAGCGTTAAATATGTTTTAATAGAATTTTATGTTAATTTAACAAAATAATTTTTCTTGCAATTTTAACAAAAATATTTTGTTTTTCTTACAAAAAACTAAATATTTTTTTTCTTTAACTTAGAAATATACAAAAGTTTATGTAAAGTTAAACAAAATACTTAGTTAATAGTATTAGCAAATACAAAGAAATGTTATTGAAATTTGGAAAACTTGTTTACAATATATCTTGTGTTCTCATAAATAAAAAACTAATCTTTTTTATTTCTAATGAAATTTTGTTTAAAATTAATATTTTGTTTAAATTTAATATTAACCACAACAGAACATATTTTCTAGTTTTAATCTAATCTGTTGACTGGGTGCATTATGGAAAAAGAACGTGTTTCATTATTATAAAAAATCTGGAGTGACTCCACTCGACTTTCCGAACATTGAATAATTAACAGTTTTGTAGATAAAGTAAAGAAAGGGGAATTGTTAAACAAACAAAAGAGAGAAAACCATATTAGAGTGTTTGAGTATTTTTCTACATATATTACACGATGTTTTATTGAACGCTACTGAACTTTGAGCCCATAGATCATAATGATAAAGAATTTTTCGTTGTGTCCCTGTAAAAACCTATCAATGCTAGATTCACCAAAATGCTTATAGTTAGCGCAACAGTGGTTTATAATATTCATATAAATTTTCAGCTCAATTGAATAAGGCGTTTAGATGCTATCGCACTTTTAAAAATTTGGTCCCATAGGCCATAATGATAAAGAATTTTTCTTTGTGTCCCTGCAAAAAAACTGTAAGTGCTAAATTCACCAAAATCTATACAGTTGGTGAAACAGTGATCTATAACATGTGTCGAAAATCTATACAGTTCGTGCAACTGTGACCAAGTGTAAAATTTTTTTGCTCAGATTAATAAAGCGTTTGGACGCAATCGCACTTTTAAAAATTTGGCCCCGTAGGCCACAATGAAAAAGAATTTTTCCTGGTGTTCCTGTAAAAAAACTATAAATGCTAGATTCCCCAAAATCAATAGGGTTCGTACTATGGTGACTTACAATATACGTACCAACTTTCAGCTTATTCGAACAAACCGTTTAGACGCTAGCGTGTTCACTCACACACACACACACACACATACATACACACATACATACATCATCGTAAAAATAGTGAAAACGTACTCAGGGGACCTCGAAATGTATAGAAACATCAAAATCTCAAATTCGGATTTTTGACATTACAATACTTTCCTCACTATAGTGTTCGGAAAGTAAAGATGTTCTCACAGGTTGCACTATTCTTGCCCTAAATATTCTCTTTCAAAATACAAAATAGACTCTAATGCCTATAAATAATGTAACAATATATTAACAAGAGTAAATTTTTAACTCTTATGAATCTGTATTAGAAAAAAATAAAAATAAAATAAATAAATAAAAAAGCCTGAATCCACTCATATTTTGAATAAAAGACAAAACTGAATAATAACTATACAATTTTAAATGCCTTTAATTTATTTTTGATTGTAATGTTTACTATATGGGAGGTATTTTTTACTACTTCCGCATCAGATCTAATAATACATTATGTTATTATAAAAAATGTTATTGTACATTTTTTATACAATAACGTGGACTAATGTTATTTTACACTCGAATAATTTCAACTATTTAAATGCTTGCTTAATTTGACATGATAAACCAGAGGTCAAAAGAATTTCACAGCATAAAAAGATAATTATTAAAAATAAATAAATAAATAAACGCTGTCGACTTCTACAAAAAAAAAAAAAAAAAAAAAAAAGAAAGAAAAGAAAAGAAAAAAAAAAAGAAAGAAAGAAACAAGTTTTTCGAGACCAGAAATATTTGTTTTTACAATGAATAAAATAACATAAAATAGAATTTAAAATAATTAAAAAAAAAAAAAAGTACTTTAGGAAATATATTATATATTTGTTAATTAAATATAATAATGTATAATTATATAACATATATATAGAATTTACTCGATAAATGGATTAAAAAAACTATCTCATTGTTTTAGGCATTAGTGATATCTACGTCATTTCTCTTCTGTGTAAGTATTTTAACATGATTTACTAATCGGTGAATTTTACTTAAATGGTATTTGTGACAATAACTTTATAAGTAATCCTTCTAAATATTAATATCATTGTTGGTATTTTCATCTTTCTCTTATTTGCTGAGTATTGTAAAGGAATTAAATTATTTATTTTATATATATATATATATATATATATATATACACTGAGAAAAAATTCTGTAACTGACATCTAGAATCTAAATTGTGGCTCTAGTAAAAATAGTTCCATATCAACCTTATAAATTCTAGACCCCTTTGAAAGCAAGTTCTAGAAACCCCTATTAGAATTCTATGGTACATGCCTGTATTATCGAGGTCAAACTAATTTAAAAATCTCTGCAAATAAATGTGAATACAAAAGACGAGTTTTGACAACTATAACCTTGGTTTATGACCCAATTCTAGAAAAGTGAGCAAGAACTTCTCGCAATACGAAATATTTAGAATATTCAGAATATTGTTTCACCATCTAGAAACGTATAGACTAGAAATTCTGGATCATTTCGTCTATTCAGCTTACTGGCGTGCCTTATACGCAGAGCTCCAAAACCTATATTTCTAGCTTAGAGATTTAGAAAATGACCACTTATTCGTTCTAGATGAAGACAGTATATATGTATATATATATATATTCTTTAAAGTTAAAATATTGGACTCTGAGTTATTTTTAGCTTCCGTGTTACATTCGGTAGCATTGAACTCGATCTGAAACATTTTAATATATGTCTGTCGACGTATATGTGAATCTATCCGATGCGTTATAAAAATGAAACGGGTACTGTATCTAAGAAACTAATGAAAGGAATTTAAAAAATATTGATCATTTATTGAACATATTAATGATATTTTAGCGTAACTTTGGTAAGAAATGGCGTTCCTGGTTGCCTTTTTCATGATTTGCTTGATAGCTATATCTCAACCTCTGGAGTTAACTTTATATGCTTGATTTTCAAGTCGAAGCAGATTTATGTTTATTTGTATTAGCTAACAAAAGTAACAGTTATGACATAGCTTTTTTTGAAATTAACATTATATTTGTTTTGGTGATAATTAGTAAACAGAAAAGGGTCAAATTTACATTTAGCCCTTAGTGAAAATGTTACACGATTTTCTATTATAAAAGCTTATTGTCTTGATATAGAGAAAATTTTCACAATGGTTACATCCTATTATGCATGCTTCAACGATGAAATATACCTCATATGTGTGTATATATATATAAACAACTTTAAATAATTAAGGTTAGACTACTTGTGTATAATAAAGATTTTTGTCCAGCATATAAAGTAAGTGTAGATTAAAGGGGGAGGGGGGAGGAAGTCACACTTGAGTGTTTTTATTTTCACTTTAATCAAATTTCAATTTTACTATTAAAAAATAGGGATGAAACGGATAGTGATCTTGCCGGATGTCGAATATCTGGACTCTGCCTGTTAAGAATATCCGATGTCAGGCAAAATCGCTATCCATTTCATCCCTATTTTTAAATGATAAAATTAGAAATTTTTAAAAGGGAAAAGGAAATCACTCAAATGCGCTTTTATTTATTTATTTTATTGTGCTTTAATATACCAGTAGTGGAATATTTTGATTTTAAACGCTAAAAATAAGCAAGAAATTAAAACTTCTTCACACACCATAAATTTTAAATCAGCACAACCGGTTTCAAAAGGACGTAGCCTTTCTTCATCAGGTGCAAACATGTGCAACTGCCTTGGAGGCAAAAGCAAGACAGTCTTGCTTTTGCCTCCAAGGCAGTTGCACATGTTTGCACCTGATGAAGAAAGGCTGCGTCTTTTGAAACCGGTTGTGCTGATTTAAAATTTATGGCGTGTGAAGAAGTTTTAATTTCTTGCTATTGTCTGTACACCAGTTTTTGAATTTATTTATTTATTTATTTTTGCTAAAAATAAGCTTTTTAGCAGTGCATAGGTTAGATTTTACTTCAAGGGTTTGTGTTATAAATTTTTAATATTGGTTGAAGCTGAGATTGAGAGAAGGCTAAGTTGCACTACGCTGTTAAAAAAAATGCAACTTTGTTGCCAGAAATTCTATGTAATTTGATTTAAAAAACAGGCGTAAATTACGGAAAAATTACGTTGATAAAATGTATTTTTCTGTAATTACAGAGAATTTCTGGCAGCAAAGTTGCATTTTTTTTTTAACAGTGTAGAGGTATGCAGGGAGCAATTAGCGGAGGTCTGAGACGCACACTAGGGATAGCCCAAGGTCATGTCATACCAATTTTTGTACACCGCAGAGAAGATGGCTTTTCTACTTTGGAAATCCCCAGAGGTTTAGAAATATGGAGGACATTATGACCACGCCGGATTTTACGTGCACCATCCACCATTAATGTACATGACGGTTTACGGCTGCCTCGAGTATCGAACCCGCAACCTTACATTCACGAGCTTGGTTCTCTCATTTACTATTGGTGACTTGAATTACCAGCTTTCAAAGCCATAAGTTCGAAAACGAGATAAAATAGAGAGATAATTGATAAAATGGGAATTTATACGTTCATCGTTATTTCTTATTATTTTCAATAAGAAAACCCAAATATTGTTTGCTTTTTATATTCTAATTTCAAGTCTATTCCTTGTATTCTCTGTTTTCAAATGAATAAAATAAATATTGTAAATTTATTTACGGTAAAATTTCGAACAAGCGCCCACCCAAAAATTCAGAGAAAACCTCAATGATATGAACGTCATTGCCAATGATTTGAGCAGAGAAAGAAAATTTTTCAAACATGGTTAAATCGTGTTACGTGTAAAACTCTCTAATGCAATACTTTCTTTATATATATAGAGAACAAAGTAACAAAATACCTGTTTTTCTTCTCATTTTTTATATGTAAAACTATAGAATAACGCTTTGACTAATCATTATTCACATTACCATTAAAACGAAAAAACAATATTTTTGCGAAACATTCTCAAAGACTAATATAAAACCCTCTAATGCAATACTTTCTTTATATATATATATGTAGAAAAAAGTAACAAAAAACCTGTTTTTCTTCTCATTCTTTATATGTAAAACTATAAAATAATTCTTCGACTAATTATTATTCACATTACCATTAAAACGAAAAAACAATATTTTTGCGAAACATTTTCAAAGAATGATATAAAACTCTCTAATGCAATACTGTCTTTTTATATATATGGAAGAAAGTAACAAAATACCTGTTTTTCTTCTCATCTTTTATATATAAAACTATAGAATAACGCTTTGACTAATCATTATTCACATTACCATTAAAACGAAAAAACAATATTTTTGCGAAACATTCTCAAAGACTAATAGAAAAATAGAAACTTTCAATAAAGCCGTATAAACACACCAGAAATCGAGAACAACTTTCAGTTCATTATACTGATTACGACTTAAAATGGAGTATAATTTCACTGAAACACGAAGAACTGTAATTATAGATGGCTTCTGCGTTATCATGTTCTTCACATTTGCTGTCAATTTTTCTATGCGAAGAGAAAGGCGACGTTGAGAGATTTTCTCAAAATTACTTTTAATTAAGACGAAAATGTTCCGTTGACATTCATTTTCTTAAAATATCGTTCTCTGCTTTGCAGGATACTTTAATACCGTATTAATTTAGTAAAAAGGGGCTATTTTGCTTTTATATTTATAAATGAATTATGTACTTTAAAGAAAATATGAATATTTGCTCTGGTTGTTAATTTAGTAGAGTAACCTCTCTCGTTCAACTGAAGGTTCTTTGAAATTATTACTTATAATTATCATTATTTTAGATGGTTAGTGTTTGGATTCTGTTAAGTTTTAATAAAACGATACTTTTAATGAAAGTAGTTTTCATAAAGTAAATTTTAATGAACAGAAAAAAAATATATATATGTATATATACTATACTTATTTGTTCTGTAAGAGGTTACATGGCTTTCGAAGGATAAAAAAAATATACTTTATCTCTAATTTATTTTTTTATTATAAGTAAAAATTTTTAGTCAAAACTTTTAGCATATGAAAGATCAACATTCAGGCAATATTTTGTAAAATTTTCATTTAAAATTTGGAACATTCAGCCTGTGGATAATGGTTTCCGGATACGCTTAAGAAAAACAGTACCCGTGATCCCTCATAAATAAATACACTAATCTTATTGAAAATTTCAACGTCTAGTGCTTGAACGAACTTTTTTTTTTTTTTTTTTTTGAAATTTTAATGTTCTGTAGATTTGTATGCAAAGCCAGTACAATTTTTGGTACATTTTACCTACCGTATAGCTTTATAAAAGTAGTTCTACTAAAAAAAAAAAAAAAAAAAAAAACTTTGTTCAAGCACCAATCGATTCTACTTTGTAAAAAGAGTGCAAAATTTCTGCAAGATCAATGTATTACTTTTTAAAAAATCGTGCCCATTGCTTTTTTGAACGATCACCGAAAACCAGATCCCCACGGTTGATTTTTCCAAATGTTTTATGCAAATGTTATAAAATACTGTTTGAATGCACAGAAAAAAAGTTCTGGGGCTGACACCTAGAAACTAATTTATGTCTCTAGGAAAAGTAGGTCCCTGTTTTTGTTATAAATTGTTCCCTTTGCTAGAGAGTTTAAAAAAAAAAAACCTATTAGAATTCTACAGAATTTTTCTATATTGTTGTGGTTAATCTCATTTACAAATCTCTGAAAATAAATGCGAAAATAAGAGGCGAGTTTTAGCAGCTATAATTTTATTTTAAAACCGAATTCTAGGAAATCAAGCAAGAACTTCTCGCAGTACAAGAGATTCATAATATTCATAATATTGTTCAACTATCTAGGAAATTGATTGTCAAGATGTTCTCCATCATTTCCTCTATCCAGGTTATTTGTTTACTTTATACGCATAATTCAAAAATCTATATTTCTAGTTTAGGGATTCACAAAATGACTACTTATTTCTTCTCAATGAAGGTGGTGTATACTCGTATACATATATATGTTATTTCTCAGAGCACAGGTAGACATTTTTTAAACGTGTTTAAATGTTTAAATCCTGTTAAGGACATCTGAAAACACTCAAAACTAAACTTGTAAAGTTCGCTAATTCAATGCTTTATTCTTATACATATAACAAGGTATCTGGTTTTCCTCTCTTTATTTACATTTAAAACTATAAAATGACTACTAATCAATATTCACATTACCATTAAAGAAAACTGGAAGATAACATTTTTACGAAACAGTTTCGAAGAATAATGTAAAAATAGAAACTGTCAATGAACCCTTATAACGCACTAGAAGTTTAGAACAACAATTTTCAGTTCATTATACTGATTATGATTTAAAACGGAGTACAATTTCGCAGAAACACGAAGATTTGTAATTATAGATGGCTTCTGTGTTATCGTGTTCTTCACTTTTGTCGTATTTTTTTTTTTTTTTTATGCAAACAGAAACGCAAAATCGAGAGCTTTTCTTAAAATTGCTTTTAAATAAGATGAAGATGTCGCGTTGACATTCATTTTCTTAAAATATCGTTGTAAGTTTTACCGGATAGTTTATTAATCTGGTAAAAAGGGACTATTTTGCTTTTATATTTACAAATATATATTTTAAAGCAGGGCGTGAAATTTCCGCTCGCCAGCTCGCCATCGGCGAGAGGAAATTTTACTGTGGCGAGTAAAATTTCGGTCTGAATGTAGATAGAATTTTTACAGTATACGATGCTACCAGCAGAAAAAAAAAAAAAAAAAAAAAAAAAAAAATATATATATATATATATATATATATATATCGATTTAAAAACGTAAAATCATGCTAATCTTAGGTAAGGTGACCAGACATCCTCTTTTTAAGAGGACAATCTTCTTTTTCAATGCTCTGCCTTCTTAAACGAAACAAACATTACAAGACTAAAAAGTTCTCTATTTTATGTTTTTCGTCCGCTGTCCTCTTTTTCAAATAAAAAGGATTTAGTCCTCAATTTAAAAAAAAAAAAAAATAAAATAATTGCAAATCTGGGAGTTCAATCGGCTGTTAGCTGTATCGAACTGTGAACACTAACTTTTTTCTGAGTTAGGTTCGCAAACAGAACAAATTTCTAATAAACTTGTCGAAGCATATTATGGTTCATGTCTATTCAGATTCTTCGTATCACAAAGAAATAAAAGTATCCCCGGTGTACGGTTATATATTTACGGTTATATATTACGGTTATATATTTGTACGGTTCTTTGATCCAGAACACGAAATCACTATTGAAATTGTCATAAAATCATTAAAGTGGTGGTAGTCTGGCTAATACTCGGAGGGTTGACGTGTGTTCTCACTTTTGCATGAATAATATTCCTGATAAAAATAGGCTCACCAGTGACCGAGAGGTTCCTTCCTCGAAGCTGACCTACGTGAGGCGCTGGGTTCGATACACGGTCGCGCTCGTTAGCTTATCCGTTAGAATTTTCCACGGTTTTCTCCGAAAATAGCGTAAATATGGGCTAAGACCTCTTAGAAAGACCCCACGGAGGACTCTCTTACTCAGGCTTAGAGACAATTAACCTTAATGATAACACCGCCGCCACCACCTGACAAAAATATGCAAAAGTTAGTTGAATCCATTTTATGTCCTCCTGGCAAAAATGCTCCCACAAAGCGACTGTTTTCTTAAATGAACAAAATGTAGACATGGGGAAAAAAATCCCCTTTATACACCAACTTAAAAAACTTATTAACTACTAAGACTAATTTAGGTTATACTTGTGAGAACTTTTATAAAATTTTGATAAAGAATGACTGTTTTTTTTTTTTTTTTTTTTATCGTTTCATCTGCCGAATATTAATTTTATTTTTTCATTTGCCAATTTTATTTTTTCTTTTATGATTATGGTTTTAATCAAAAAAATTTCTACAAACTTTTTTTTTTTTTTTATGTAACTACATGAAAGTACCAAAAAAAAAAAAAAAAGTCTATAGCAAAAACTAATAATAATAATTAAAAAAAAAAAATAAAATCTATATTGTCCAGTGGCACATATAAAAATTAGGAATTTTTCCTCTCGTATCCATATATTATTCATTTAAATTCAGGTGTACTGATCCAAATTCATCATTTGAGATAAGAATGTTTCCACCACTTGTGTAAAGTAGCTTTTAAATCGGTTTTTATAATCCTTTTTATTCAATTTTTTGTCCTTTAAAATGACCTCTTTTTCAAAATTGAATGTCTTCTATTGTCTTATAAAATAAAGGACGTTGCGTAATTTCTCTTTTTCCAATAAAAATTCTGGTCACCCACCTTATACGTAAAACATAGAGTAAGTTAAACATATTTTGTGGCGTGTAACTTTTTTTTTTCAGCGAGTGCAATCCAAGTTGAAATTTCGGGCCCTCTTTAAAGAATATATCAGCATTTGCACTGGTTGTTAATTTAGTAGAATATTTCCGTGTCATTAAGCTGAACGTGCTTCGAAATTATTATTTACAATAATCATTATTCTAGATAAATATTGTCTAGATTCTCGTAAGTATTAATAAAATAATAGTTTAAATGAAAGTAGTCTTAATAAAGTAAATTTTAATGTAGAGAAAAAAAAAATTAATGGATTACACAGCTTTTGAAGGATAAGAAAAAGCATATTTTATCTTTCATTTTTTAAAATTATAAATAACATTTTTTATTCAAAATTTTTAGCTTTTAACCCCTTAACGCGCGGTGTCCTTGCCACGAGGACGCAAAATTTACGATCCAACTGCAAAAATTCATCCCGGAAATATTTTAGCAAAAATTCACGTTTATAACATATCAGAAAAGGCCGGTTTTTTAAACCTTAAAAATTAAAATTTCTTTTAGTTTAATTTAGTTCATGAATTACGGTGTCAGTATAATTTAAATGTTTCAAATTCTCTTGCGCCGCAAAGGGTTAAAAGAGCAACATTCAAGCAATATTTTGTAAAATTTTCCTTCAAATTTAAAAATATTTAGCCGGTCGATCCTGGTTTCAGGATGTCTTTCAGCAAAACAGAGGACATGATTTCACAAAAACTAGTCCACTAATGTTACTGAAATTTTGAATGACTGGTGCTTGAACGAAGAATTTTTTTAAAATTGAAACTATAAGTTTTTGTAGTTTTGTATGCAAAAACAGTACAATTTTTAGTACATTTTACCCACCATATAGCTTTGTAAAATTAGTTATGCAAAAAAAAGGAATAAAAAACTTTGTTCAATAAATAATCGATTCTATTTTCAGGGGTCGATCCAGGCAAACTTTGGGTCCCTTTTGCGGCCCCTTCACAAAATTCCACGTAGTAAAAAGGGTCCCTTCACAAAATTCAAATTCATAAAAATGGACCCTTCACAAAATTCAAATTCATAAAAAGGGACCCTTCACAAAATTCAAATCCATAAAAAGGGACCCTTCACAAAATTCAAATTTATAAAATGAGTCCCTTCACAAGATTTTGTTTTATAAAAATGATCCTTTTATTAAATGTTTTCATATTTTCAGTATTATTTTTAATTAATGCCTTAATTTGGCTCAACGAAACTCTATTAACTTGATATTAAACATTTCATAAAGTGATTATAAAAACGGAAGATTTTACACAATATTTTACTTTTTCACAAAAATATTTTATATTTCACAAAGATAAATAAAAATTTCACAAAAATATTTTGTTTTTCACAAAAAAGGGACACAAAAATTAAAACCTGGATCGACCGCTGATTTTGAAAAAGAGAGTGCAAAATTTCAATAGGATTCGGCCATTACATTTTCAGAAATCGGATCCACTAATTTTCCGAAGGGTCTCTAAAAACTAATTTAATAAAGAAGCATCACAAAACTGGCGTTGTAAAAATAAAAACTAGATCCCTACGACTGAATTTTACAAATTTTTTAATGAAAATTTGATAAAATATTGTTTGAATGTGCAGAAAAAAATTCTGTGACTGACATCTAGAAACAAAATTGTGTAGCTAGAAAAAAGTGTTCCATGTTATCCTTGTATATTCTAGTTCCCTTTGCTAGAGAGTTCTGAAAAACCCCATTAGAATTCTAGAGCGGTTTCCTATATTATCGAGGTTAATCTAATTTACAAATCTCTGGTGATAAATGCAAAAACAAGAGGTGCGTTTTAGTAGGTATAATTTCGTTTTATGATCCAATTCTAGGAAATCGAGCGAGAACTTCTCGCAGTACAAGGGATTCACAATATTGTTTCACCATCTAGAAAAATGAATGTCTAGATGTTCTCGATCACTTCATCTATTCAGGTTATTTGTTTACCTCATGCACATAACTCAAAAATTTATATTTCTAGTTTAGTAATTCAGAAAATGACTACTTATTCGTTGCATATGAAGGTGGTGCATCTTTTCCCCATCACATCAGAGAAAGACATTTTTAAAACGTAGTTAATTCGTGTCAACTAGAGCTCCTAAATAAAATAATAGGCCGGCGCATCACCGCCATTTTTCTGCCTCCGAAGAGGACAGCATTCCCGCTTGGCGTCCTTATAACTTTACTAATGATTTTAAGAAATCTTGATCTGAATCTAATCCGGTCAAGTTAAGAGCAATAAGCAACAATAATATTCCTAAAAACACATTTTTTTCATAGTACATTCTCAGAATGTCATTTTATTCTGAGGATATCCTATGGATGTACAATGTGTTGTTAGGGCGGTTTCTGTTTCTTTTACAAAATGTCGCCAAAACTCAAATACACAGTTATAGAAGGTCTGTGAACACTTTATAATCACTTCTTGAAAGATTATAGCAGTTTATCGCTAAACAAACTTCCATATCGTAGTTTACTTAGCTGAAATTATGAAATATAATAAAATAAGTTACTCTAAAGTAACGTAAGACGATAAAAAAAAAGTGTTTGTGGTTTGTTTATCAGAGAAACGCGCTGGGTACATGTGGCAACCCTAAGGCAACAAAATGCCTGATGCGCCAGCTCGTATATATAGGAGCCTTAGTGTCAACCACATCTCAAAACATTTAAAACTACACGCGTAAAGTTCTCTAATGCAATACTTTCTTCTTTTATATGTAGAAGAAAGTAACACAACACCTTTTTTTCCTCTCATTCTTTATTTTTAAAACTGTAAAGTAACGCTTCAACTAATCATTATTCACATTACCATTAAAACGAAAAAACAATATTTTGCGAAAAAGTTTCAAAGAATAATATAAAAATAGAAACTTTCAATAAAGTCGTATAAACACACCAGAAATCATGAATAACAACTGTCAGTTCATTATACTGATTATGACATAAAACGGAGTGCAATTTCTCTGAAACACGAAGAACTGTAATTGTAGATGGCTTCTGCATTATCATGCTTTTCACAACTGCTGTCAATTTTTCTATGCGAACAGAAAGGCGACGTTGAGAGATTTTCTTACAATTGCTTTTAATTAAGACGAAAATGTTGCATTGACATTCATTTTCTTAAAATATCGTTGTCGGTTTTGCCGAATACTTTAATACCGTATTAAATTGGTAAAAAAAGGACTATTTTGCCTTTACATTTATAAATGAAGTATGTATTTTAAAGAAAATGTCAGCATTTGCTCTGGTTGTTAATTTAGTAGAATAACCTATATCGTTCAGCTGAATGAGCTTTAAAATTAATACTTATAATAATCATTATTTTCATATATATTGTTACTTTCTTCTATATGTAATGAAGAGAAAGTATTGGATTCGTGAAAGTTTTCGACCACCGTTTTTTGATGGATTTACACGTTTTGGGATGTCCAGAACACGAATTAATAGTTTTTAGAAAATGTCTTTCTGTCTGTCTGTATCACTTTTTTGTGGACGCTGTATCTCACGAACCAATGAATGAAATTTAACCAAACTTGGTATTTAGCTGCACCCTGACATAAACTGGTGCTGATTAAATTTGGGGATCAATTGCTCAACAGGTGGGGCTGTGATCGCATTTTATGCAAACTTTTAACATGGCAGTATAGGATAAAATTTCGTATAAATGGGCATAATGAGAGTTATTTTAAACTTGTGATTGTAAAATTAATATGACTTATTGATAATAGTAGTAGTTAACTAGAAAAAAAGTTTTGTGCATGTGGGGGCATCGGTTCCCCCCCCCATGAGGGGAGAATTACCCCCCCCCCCTGGGGTGTAAAGTTTCAAGATGGGTATCTTTCGAAAGGTCTCATCAATACCTTTAAAATGAATGGTTGAACTATAAATCTGTGATAATTTGAAACAAAGTTATCGATTTTTTTTACTTTTAACGAAAAAAAAAATCGTATTTTTTTTTTTTTTTTTTATTGTTACTGAGTGAATTTGTACAGGAAGATATAGAAGAAAGTCTTGTGGTGGCTACAACATACTAGTTTGGATTGTGTTCAGTTTTAATGAAATAATGCTATTAATGAAAGTAGTTTTAATGAAATAAATTTTAAAGTATTGAAAAAAAAACTGTTGAAGGGTCACATGGCTTACTAAAGATAAGAAAAAGAATGTTTTATCTCTCATTTTCTTCATAATAAATGAAGATTTTTATTCAAAATATTTAGCGTATAAAAGAACAACAATCAAAGATAATTTTGGAAAATTTACATTGAAAATTTTGGAAAATTCAGCCGGTGGGTCCTGGTTTCCCGATTCGCTTCAGAAAAGCAGTGGACACGATTTCTCAAAAACTAGTACACTAATCTTATTGAAATTTTGAACGTTTAGTACTTGAAAGAAGGTTTTTTTTTTTTTTTTTTTTTTTTTTTTTTTTTTGAAATTTTAAGTTTTTGCAGAGTTTTCCGCAAAAACAATACAATTTTTGGTGCATTTTACCCACAGTAAAAATATTGCAAAATTACTTGTAATTAAAAAAAAAAAAAAAAAAAAAAAAAACCTTTGTTAAAGCACGAATCAATTCTATTTTGCAAAAAGAATGCAAAATTTCAGTAAGATCGGTGCATTAAAAAAACTAGTTGGCATAGGTGGACTCTGCTCAGTTCCCCATCATATTTATGTTCTCATAAATTTCTAGTGCGAGACATGTTATAATCATGTTAAAAGAAATGAATTTGACCAAAGCTTGATACAGGGACAGAATGAAATTCCCACCTAATAGTCTATCTACCGTTCACTTCGATATATTTATCTTATTCTAATCTATTAATTTATTTTATCAGGGTGAATTCCGTTGTTTAGTTTTCATGCTACTATTTCCAATGCAATAATCCTCAAAATTCTTATTTATATGAAAAATTTACAATTTCGCTATGTTGATAAAATCGTAAATTACGAATAACTTACGAAATTTTCCTTTTAGAATATTTGTATTCAATCATGTTCAAACAAATATCATAAATATAATTTTGAAGTGTCTAACGTATTTATGATCCTCAAAGTGGAAGTTTATGCTCAATTTTGCCTTATTCTGACATGTTAAGTAAATCGTAAATTTCCAATAACTTGCGAAATTTTCAAAGTAGCCTATTTATAGTTACTGATGTTCATTCCGGCATCAAAACTGATATTTTAAAACTGGTCTGACATTTTTACAGTAAAATGTTTCCATTTAATGCACGTTTAAGTGAAATTTTGTCCTATTCTCCCATGTTAAGAAAATCGTAAATTTCTAATAACTTACGAAGTTTTTTAATTCTAATGTTCCAAATGAATAGGGTTCTTGCCAGTACCGAAAGCAATATTATAAAACTGATCTGACCTCTCTGCGATCATTTGTTCGTGAGATATCGTGTAAACAGACTAACAAACTAACGGACTAACACACTAACACACTAACGGACTAACAGACACCCTACAGACAGACACCATACAAATTTTGTCATTTTCGGATTTCTCACACCTGAAAACGTATAAAAAAGTGAAAAAACCGAGGTCGAAATTTTTCACAATTACCTAAGTTTCCCATACCTATAGTATGATGGGGAACTAATAAGGAAATCAGGTTTACTGATTTGAGAAATCGGGTCCACTGATTTTCTGAAGGGTCTCCGAAATCCAGATCCCCACGGCTGAGTTTTCCAAATGTTTTAGTGCAAATGTTATAAAATATTGTTTGAATGTACTGAAAAAAAAATTGTGACTGACATCTAGAATCTAAATTGTGTCTCTAAACTGTGCACAGAGTTTTAACGGAGAATATCCTAAACATATATCGGTTTTAAGGTATTCTATGAATATTTACGGAGTTAGAGCACGAACAGACAGAGAGACAGAAGTCATTAACACTTTTCAACGTTGTAGGTGTTAGAAATTGTAAGTGTTAAAACAAAAGTTGTAAGTGTTGTACACTTACAAACATCGTTAATTTATTAAAAAAAAAAAAAAAAAAAAAAAAAAAAAGAAGATGCAATTAAATTTTGCCAAAAAGTAATAGTATATGGAAAACGATGAAATTCTTGAAATGTCAATATTTACTCAAAGGAAAAAAGAGAGAGAGAAAAGAAAACTTATCTTTTGAGCCACTCACACGGCTTTCTTTTACCCTACGTTCCAATACTATAACGGACGATTGTACATTGAGGTTTAAATTCAATAAGATAAGATAATAAAGTTTAATTTAGTTTAAACTAATTTAAAATAAATTTAGGAATATTTTTATATGACAGTGGATGTGCAGATCAGGAGCCTCAACATCCTATTTGCATCACGCATTATTCAACAAATCATTTTTTTTTTTAATTCCTTATTATAATATATATATATATATATATATATATATATACTAGCAGGCTACGCCCGCTTCGCTGGTCACTATTTTTAAATGAATCACAATAATTAATGAATTCTCAAAATTGCATTAATTTTTATCATGTGATAAAAAAAGAAAAAAAAAATCTGATCAGGAAAAATGTCGCACCGGGTCCCCACTGCCTTCGGCAGCGTAGACCCGTGCACTGCGCGCAAGTATTCCTTCACCATCCTTATGACTTCTCAAAATTCCATGTTATTACTCATAAACTTTCATTCTCAAGAAAAGGAATTAAAAAATATATCATTTAGCATCGGGTAAAAACTCACACCCGGACGCCACTGCCTTCGGCAGCGCAGACCCATGCGCGCTGCGCGCGCACGTTTGAGGATATACGTGCGCTGTACACGCATATTCCTTCTCAACTCAAACTTTTATTAAGAAAATTAAATTTTAAAAAAATCTTTTATCATCGGGTAAAAACTCGCACCGGGTCCCAAACCCATGCGCGCTGCGCGCCTATTCCTTCCCCACCGTTCCAGCCCCTCCTAATTAACTTGCATATACCAATTTTGAACGGTCTTACTCAATTAGCTGAGATGCAAAAGAAAACCTGATCAGGACACTTTAAATTGTAAATCAGGTGAAATCTCGAATTCCACTTTCGATAATGTAAAAGAACTTTAAAATATCTTTCGAACGATGTATTAAAAATAATTTAATCATAATTAGAATATGAAATATTGAAATTAAAAATATTACAGCGCCATCTGGCGGTAGAAATTTCTGTAATCTATTGTTCCATTCCAGATCAACAAAGCTTTCAAATGATGTATTACTCATGAAATTATTTTAATTAGTAGATGAGATACAAAAGAAAACCTAATCAGGACACCTCAAAACGTGTAAATCGGGTGAAATCTCGAATTCCATTTTCGATAATGCAAAAGTACTTTAAAATGTGTATCAACTAAAATAAGCTTTCAAATGATGTATTACTTATGAATTTTTTTAATTAATAATTGAGATACAAAAAAAAACTGATTCAGGGCACCTCAAAACGTGTAAATCTGGTGAAAACTTTCAATAATTTAAAAGAACTTGAAAATATCTTTCGAATGCTGTATCAAAAATAATTTAATCATAATTAGAAATTGAAATATTGAAATTTTAAAATATTACAGCGCCATCTGGCGGTACAAATTTCTGTATTCCACTGTTCGAAAAGCTTTCTAATGATGTATTACTTACGAAATTATTTTAATTAGTAGCTGAGATACAAAAGAAAACTAATTCAGGAGACCTCAAAACGTGTAAATCTGGTGAAAACTGTCGATAATATAAAAGAACTTTAAAATATCTTTCGAATGATGCATTAAAAATAATTTAATCATAATTAGAAATTGAAATATTGAAATTTGAATGTATTACAGCGCCATCTGGCGGTAGAAATTTCTGCAATCCACTGTTCGATTCCAAATCAAAAAAAGCTTTCTAATGATCTATTACTTATAAAATTATTTTAATTAGTAGCTGAGATAAAAAAAAAAACCTAATCAGGACACCTCAAAACGTGTAAATCGGGTGAAATCTCGAATTCCATTTTCGATAATGTAAAAGTACTTTAAAATGTGTATCAAGTCAACAAAGCTTTCAAATGATGTATTACTTATGAAATTTTTTTAAATTAATTTCTGAGATATAAAAGAAAACTGATTCAGGACACCTCAAAACGTGTAAATCTGGTGAAAACTTCCGATAATTTAAAAGAACTTTAAAATATCTTTCGAATGATGTATTCAAAATAATTTAATCATAATTAGAAATTGAAATAATGAAATATTGAAATTATAACAAATAATTAGCAATAAATTAAAATTGCGACTATAATTTGAGATTTAAACTATCCTATCTCTCAAGTTGGATCGAACTGCACATGGTGTGCGAATTTTATTATAATCGGTTAAGTGGTTTAGGAGTCCATTGAGGACAAACATTGTGACACGAGATTTATATATATTAAGATATATATTGATCGATTGATTTGTTGTATAAACAGAATCGTTTAAAGCCCTCCCCCCCTTACTGTATCTCTATTTTTATAAATATCTGTATATATATATATATATATATATATATGTGTGTGTGTGTGTGTGTGTGTGTGTATTCCTAATAACAGATTGCTTGAACTGATACCCTGTCATTCATAAACGGTAGTACCAAATTTCATGCAAAATGATTACATAACTTATCGGAATTATTTTGTGTAACCCTGTAACTGAATTACCAATTCTATGCCCACACATCTCCACTGAAAATCATTCTTTTGAAATTCTAATAAAATTTCGTTATATTTAACGAGGTTTAAGCTAGTTAAAATACACTTTTAAGGAATACCGACTATAGACCGTAATAGTACGAACATCTTTTATGTATCCCAGAAAATGAGCCATAGTAATTATATACACTAAGAGGAATATTTAATTAATTGTAACTCATTAATATTTCAAACTAATTTGACATCATTTCGATGATTACAGTATGTCATCGGAATTCTTTTGTGGAGTCACATAAATAAATTATTTTGTCTATACATATTCTTTTTGTAGAGAAAACATGCTTTTAAGCATCTTTATAATGTATATTAATTCCAGCATAAACGCATCAATGTGCGCTTAAATAAAAAATAAAAAATTCATAGGCTCTAATGTCAAAAAATTCTTTTGTGTGTCTCCGTAAACGAACCATTAATATTGTATACACAAGTAAAAACTATTCAGCTTATTTTAAGTTTTTCATGAATAATTGTTCGAAATTTGACATAGTTTGACTGATTACGTATAGTCAGAACAGTATGGTCCTGTAATTAGGAAGCCTAAGAGCACATATTTTCTGTAGTAAACATAAGTTTAAGCATCTCAGTAATGTACGCTAAATTAATACGGCATTAAACTATCCGGTAAAACAGACAACGACATTTTAAGAAAATGGATGTCAACGTGAAATCTTTATCTTAATTAAAAGCAATTTTTAGAAAGCTCTCAATTTTGCGTTTCTCTTTGCATAAAAAAATTGACGACAAATGTGAAGAACACGATAACATAGAAGCCATCTATAATTACAGTTCTTCGAGTTTCAGCAAAATAATACTCCATTTTTAATCATAATCAGTATAAAGGACTGAAAATTATTGTTCTAAACTTCTGGTGTGTAATAAGAGTTTATTAAAAGTTTCTATTTTTACATTATTCTTCGAAACTGTTTCGTAAAAATATTATTTTCCAGTTTTCTTAATGATAATGTGAATAATGGTTAGTTGGAGTATTATTTTATAGTTTTAAATGTAAATAATGTTTTAAATGTAAATTTTGTTGATAGCAATGTAATGAGGTCAAAATGCATTTAAACGAAATTCACTCCATATGCTGTAATGATAAGAATTTTGACGTGTCCCTGTACACAATCCATAAATTATAGAGACATAAAATTTTTTATAGCTATTTCTATACAGAGCCTGAATGTGTGTGACAATTTGCAAGTCAATCGCAGTTTTTTTGCAGCCGCTACTGTGATACTTACAAATTCTGCCCATAGGCCGTAATGATAAGAAAAAATTTGCTGTGTCTCTGTACACGAAATACAAATGGAATACACACCAAAAATTATGAAGCTAAACTTCTGTGAGGTTCATAAATAAGTGTACCCAATTGCAAGTCAATAGCTTGAATTTTGCAATGGCTATCGCTGTACATACAAATTCTTCCCATAGGCCGTAATGATAGAAAAACTTCATGACCCCGTACAAGGAACTACAAATTTAATGCACACCCAAAACTATACAGCTTATACTGTGGGGCTCATGTACATGTGTACCAAATTTCAAGTCAATAGCGGTATTTTTGCGGCCGCTATCGCGCGACAGACAGACACACAGACGGAACCCAAAATCTTTTTGAGTCTCAACAGAGGGCCTCCACTGACTTTTCGGCAAAAATTGCAAGTCAATAGCTTGATTTTCGCTTTGGCTGTCGCGGGACATACAAATTCTTCCCATAGGCCTTAATGGTAAGAAACACTTTGGTGTGTTTCTGTACATGAACTACAAATGGAATATAAACCTAAAACTATACAGCTAATTCCGTTGGCTCAGGAATATATGTACCAAATTGCAAGTTAATAGCGTGATTTTTGCGGCCGCTATCGCGGTACATACAAATTCTTCCCATAGGCCGTAATGGTAAGAAAACCTTTAGCGTGTCTCTGTAAACGAACCACAAATGGAGTGCACACCCAAAACTATACAGCTGATTCTATGGGACTCATAAACATGTGTACTAAATTTCAAGTCAATGGTGTGACTTTTGCGGCCGCTGTCGTGCGACAGACAGACAAACAAACAAACAGATGAGACGGAACCCAAAACCGTTTTGAGTCCCAACAAAGGGCCTCCACTGACGTTTCGGCAATAAAACATAGGTTAATTTCATTTTGTTTTGGACAGCTTGAAGTGTGACACTGTGCTTATGAGAAATTTCGCTCATAGAATTAATGTAGTCCAAATTTCTTGGATGACCCTGTACACAAACCCTATGTCTGGTCTCAACGAATATTTTAGTGTAGCATCACTATATGATACGGGTTTAGAATACTGAATTTGGACTTCCTACTACTATTTGTCTTGAGATATGCTAAGAACACACATACACACACAGAAAGAGAGGGAGCGAGAGAGAGAGGCCAACCGCTAAAAATATGATTTTTGTATTCAGGGGATCTCAAAGCTTGTAAATATAACAAAAGGTAAATTTCAGAAATTTGACTCAAAAACAATACTTTCTCTATACCAAGTATATGGATAAGAGAAAGTATAAAGAAAATGAAAGAAAAATGAATTTTAAAATTCACTCTTAGTACATAAATTAATTATTCATAAATTTTATTTGCTAAATTATCAGTAAGTATTCTCGTGTGTATTTACTCGGAGAAATACGGACATTATAGTTTAAAATAGTCGTCTCTCCCTGAATGAAAAAGAATTTTTTTTCCCTAACGCTGACCAATCTATACCTTATTAGAAAACCTATAGTAATCACAAATTCTCACTTCTGATACAACCCCTTAAGACTTGTCGAAAAATGCTAGAATTTTCAAATTGCAATAACTCAGCGAAATTTTCACTTAGGAAGATGATTTTTTTCCCCTTCTTCTTAAATTGAGGAGAATAATTTTCTAAATATAAGTCATATGATACGAGGGTCCGTATAAAAATTAAATTTCGTATTTTATTATGTATACAGCCCCTTGTTAAAAAAAAAAAAAGCCATATCTGAAATTCACTCTTAATTTGCACCAATTTAGTAATTGGAAGTAAGTTTTTATCTTTTTTAGTTTACGAGATAATCGCTGTATCATCTATTTTGAATCACCCGGCATATATATTTATATATATATATATACAGTAGAACTTGGATAATTCGAAGTTGAAGGGACCAGAAAAAATTTCGAAATATCCAAAAATTCGAATTACATATACTATTTTGTCAAAAAAAGAGAAAAAGAAAAAGAAAGAGATAAATTAAAAAATTAAAACCCTACGATCAAAGATAATACATAAACTTTATATCTAAGAATACTGTTACATCCCCCTCCCATTAAATCAATACTTTTTACGAGCTTAATTATTCAACACTTTTTTAAAAATAGTCAGATATTTTTTATTTCTTCTTTAAGTACAATGTTTGTGTCATAGCATATGACTTGATACAAAAATAGAATCTTCTTCATCAGACATGACTTTCAATTAAAAAAAACCCTCGAAGTTCATGTATATGCACCATATCTTCTGATGCACTAATTAGGGGCTTCTCTTGTATTTCCTTATCCTTCTTTTGGAAGACTGTTAAAATATATTAGCTGAGAAAAATCTCGGGAACAAATTTTATAGTAATATTTTAAAGGTAATCGTATGAAAAATTCGAATTATCCACGATTTTATAATATTATTTTAATACAAAATTCAAGGGACAGAGTAAAAATTTCGAATTATCCAGAATTTCGAATTAAACAAGTTCGAATTATTCAAGTTTCACTGCATATATATATTGCTTTTTTCCAGAGAAAACGCAGGCATTTTTTAAACGTGGTTAAATCATGTTAAGGACATCGCAAAACATCTAAAACTAAACGTGTAAAGTTCTCTAATGCAATACCTTCTTATATAAAAAGAAGATACAAAAAAAAAAAAAAAAAAAAAAAACTGTTTTTCTTCTCATTCTTTATATTTTAACGATAAAATGACACTTCGACTAACCACTGTTCACATTACCATTACATAAAACGGAAAAACAATATTATTACGAAACAGTTTCAAAGAATAATATAAAAATAGAAACTTTCAGCAAAACCGTATTACACACCAGAAATCACGAATAACAACTTTCAGTTCATTACACTGATTATGACATAAGGCGGAGTACAATTTCTCTGAAACACGAAGAACTGTAATTATAGATGGCTTGTGCGTTAATGTGCTCTTCACATTTGCTTCAATTTTTCTATGCAAAGAGAATCTCGACGTTGAGAGATTTTCTTACAATTGCTTCTAATTAAAATGCAAATGTCGCGTTAAAATTCATTTTCTTAAAATACCGTACTCTGTTTTACCAGATAGTTTATTACCGTATTAATTTAGTAAAAAGGGGCTATTTTCCTGTTATATTTACAAAGAAAATATACATTTTAATGAAAATATCAGCATTTACTCTGGTTGTTAATTTAGTAGAATAACCTGCTTCGTTAAGCTGAAAGTACTTTGAAACTATTACTTATAATAATCATTATTTTCATGGATATTGTTTGGATTGCGTTAAGTTTTAATAAATTAATATTTAATGAAAGTAGTTTTAATCAAGTGAATTTTTATGTAAAGAATTAAAGTATTTTTTAAGGGATTTGATGGGTTTCGAAGGATAAGAAAACGCATATTTCATGTCTTCTTTTTTTAATGGACTCTTCCCTCCTAACGTCAGAGTTCACATGATAGAGGAAAAACAAATAGCAGACGAAGTCTTGTTTATCTATAGTCGTTGCTGAAATAACATATTTTCTATTCTTATTTTTGATCAATCATATTTAATCTGTGTTATTTTTTTATACATTATCATTTTTAATCCATTTTATATCATCATTCATCATCTTTTGTTTGCTGTATACATTTACAATCATCATTTAGTTTATATTAGTTATTGATGTTCATGAAGAACATGTTAAATACTCTGATTTTTGTACTTAAATCAGTGACAGTGCAATATCGTACTGCGTAAATCCATTTAGACCAGTAACTAAGTTAATTAACTTGTTGTAACACCTTTATGCGATTAAATTAAATGAAGACATTTAAAAATTTCAAATTATAATCCATAAACTCCAGAAGAACAAGCTATTATTTATTGCTAGATCAGCTAATGTAACAGTTACACTGGAACATTCAAAAATCGATTCTTACAGTTGAGAATAAATAAATACATAAAGTATTTTTTTAAATTATTAAATTTACAAATACAACTGTTCTACTGTTTACAAATGCACAATATTACTTTTATTTTATTTTATATTAAATATTAACATTTTTGTTCTTAAGAACAATAATTAATTGAATTCGTTTCTCAGAATTCGATTATTCGTTTTCCTCTATCACATGACTTAGCAGACGAAACTGGGAAGATCCCATTATAAATAAAATTTTTATTCACAATTTTTAGCCTATAAAAGAACAACATTCAAACAATATTTTGTAAAATTTTCATTAAACAATTTTGAAAAGCCAGCCAGTAGGTCCTGGTTTTTCCGATACGCTTCAGAAAAGCAGTGGACACGATTTCTCAAAAACTAGTACACTAATCTTATTGAAATGTTGAACGTTTAGTACTTGAACGAAGGATTTTCTTAAAAATTGAAAATTTAAATCATATAAGAGTTGTATGCAAAAATAGTACGATTTTTGATACATTTTATCCACCGTATAGCTTTGTAAAATTAGTTGTAATTAAAAAAAAAAAAAAGATTCTCAGAAGGGGCTGCGAATTTTTTGAAGGGTCTCCATAAACCAGGTCCCACGGCTGAATTTTCCAAATGTTTTAATACAAATGTCATAAAATATTGTTTGAATGCACTGAAAAACCTTGTGTTGTAGTGTAGCCACCACAAGACTTTCTTCTATATTTTCCTATATTAATTCACTAAGTGCAAATAATTTATTAACCCGTTAGTAGTCGCTATAGACAGCGCCACCTATTACAGACTGCGAACTTTTTATTTAACTGTCACCAATAATTTTAAGAAGTGATGTTATCGACGTTTCTTCGATTTTGATTCAGTTTTATGTATATCAAATGCCACTTCTAAAAATTTTTGGTGGCTATTGAATAAAAAAATCTGGTAACACTGAAGGGTGGGTGGCAAATCGACCAACTAGCGACTACTAACGGGTTAAAACTATTGTTTATTAAAATTATCTAACAGGATGAATGCAAACGATTTTCATAATAGAGAAAACTAACTTTAACTATCTAAAGAAAGACAGTTTTGTTGTCTATAAATAGCATATTAAAAAATGCGTTTTTATAATGGTTATCTTACATACCAGGCTTCGTACAGATATATGCCGTAGAAGTTGACATATAGCCTTCACATTATCGAGGAAAATTGCAGTATAGCAGCGCCACCAAAATTTGGCAGGAATTAATTTATGTTAAGTTGCATCTACATATAAATTTATATGCAATTCTATGCAGTAGTTCCTGAGATATAGCCTTCCCTTAAACTTCGGAAATCGCTGTATATCAGCGCCACCTGTTGGCCGATAAGCATTCAAATCGAATCAGCATAACGTTTCATAATGACCTTCTCAGACATCAAGTTTTGTTTGATTATACACTGTAGAACCTGACATATAGCCGCCTCCCCTTAAATTATGGAAATCGGTGTAGAGCAGCGCCACCTGTTGACAGGTTGACGCCAAAAGTTGATAGGCCGTAATTTAGGTCAAGGTGTATTTACATATAAATTTACGTACAATTCTGAGCAGTTGTTCCGGAGAAACAGTCGCCACAAAATTGTTGTCACACACACACACACACACACATACACACAGACAGACATCTTCGAAAAATGGTCAAATCGTGTTCTAGAACTCTCAAAATGTGCAAATTCGTCCAAAACCGAATTTTTACGAATTCAATGCTTTCTTCTATTTAATATAGAAGAAAGTAAAAACTCTGTGACAAACATCTATAAACTAAATTGTGTCTCTAGGAAATGTAGTTCCATGTTTTCGTTATAAATTCTAGTTCCCTTTGCTAGACAGTTCTAAAAACCCTTATTACAATTATAGAGCATTTTCCTATATTATCGTGGTTAATCCGATTTACATATTTGTGAAAAGAAATGCGAAAACAAGAGGCGAGATTTAGTAGCTATAATTTCGTTTTATAACCCAGTTCTAGGAAATCGAGCGAGAAGTTCTAGCAATACAAGGGATTCATTGTATTCATAATAGTGTTTCACCATCTAAAAAAGTGAATGTGTAGATGTTCTCGATCATTTCGTCTATCCAGGTTATTTGTTTTTCTTATATACATAACTCAAAAATCTATATTTCTAGCTTAGGGATTCAGAAAGTGACTACTTATTCGTCCTATATGAAGACAGTGTATTTTTTCCCCCTCAGAGCAGGGAAAGGCCTTTTTTGAAGTATTGCTAAATCGTGTCAACCACATCTCAAAACATGTAAAACTACACGTGTAAATTTCTCTAATGCAATACTTTTTCCCTATATATATATATAGAAGAAAGTAACACAACGCCTGTTTTTCCTCTCATTCTTTATATATGAAACTGTAAAATGACGCTTAGATTAATCATTATTCACATAATCATTATTCACAGAATAATATAAAAATAGAAACTTTCAATGAAGTCGTATAAACACACCAGAAATCATGAATAACAACTTTCAGTTTATTATACTGATTATGACATAAAACGGAGTACAATTTATGTGAAACACGAAGAACTGTAATTATAGATAGCTTCTGTATTATCGTGTTCTTCTCATTTACTGTCAATTTTTCTATGCAAAGAGAAACTTGACGTTGAAAGATTTTCTTGAAGTTGCTAAGATGAAAATATCGCGTTGACATTCATTTTCTTAAAATATTCGTTGTCTGTTTTGCGGGATTGTTTAATACCATAACAATCTGGTAAAAAGGGACTATTTTGCTTTTGTATTTACAAATGAAATAAATAAAAATATCAGCATTTGCTGTGGTTGTTAATTTAGTAGAATAACTCGTCTAATTAACCCGTTAGTAGTCGCTATCGGCAGCGCCACCTATTACAGATTGCGAACTTTTTATTTAGCTGTCACCAATAACTTTAAGAAGTGATGTGATCGACGTTAAATCGATTTTATTCGCGTTTTATGTGTATCAAATGCCACTTCTAAAAATTTTTGGTGGCCATTGAATAAAAAAATCTGGAAAAACTGAACGATGGGCGGCAAATCGACCAACTAGCGACTACTAACGGGTTAAACTGAACGTGTTTTGAAATTATTACTTATAATAATCATTATTGTTTAGATTGTGTTAAGTATTAATAAAGTAAATTTTAATGTAGAGATCCTAATTATGAAACGGAAGATTTACATGCCCTTTTTTCCACACCACTTTATTTTTAGAGTAATTATCTGCAATTGTAGTTACGATTAAATAGGTATAAAATCGCTCTAAATAATACTGGTGTGGAAAAAGGGCGGGTATTAAAAATTTTCTATTTATTAATGAGGTGGTTGGCAGATATGCACATGTGGTTTCCAAAAATACAGAAAAAGCGCGTAACATTTCAGCAATATTTTATCAAATTTTCATTTAAAATTTTGGAAAATTCACCTGGTGGTTCTTGGATTCCGGAGACCCTTCAGAAAAGCAATGGACCTCTTCGAAACAGAAATGACTATTGCTTGAACGGAGGATTTAAAATAATAATAATAATAATAATAATAAATTTGAATTTTTGGTAAAGCAGGATTGCTAACATTTTAATTTTTCCCAGAGCATTTTTAGCCCCACCTTTATTTCGCACCACTTTCTTTATAAAAAAATATTCTACAATATATAACTACGATAAAATAAGAAAACAATTACTCTTAAAATAAAAGTGGTGCGAAATAAAGGCGGGGCTAAGAATGCTCCGGAATAAATGTTTGGCAACCCTGTCAAAGTTGCAGGCAAAAGCGATAGAAAGGTGCAGGCAAAAGCGGTACAATTTTCGGTACATTTTACTCCCACACATAATCTTGTAAAATTAGTTGTAATCGAATAAAAAAAGAAAAATCCTTCGTTCAAGCACCACTCAATTCTGTTTTGAAAAAGTGTACAAAATTCCAGTAAGATCGGCGCATTAGATTTTGAGAAATCGTCTCCATCGTATTTCTGAAGGGGCTCCGGAAACCGGCACCCACCAACGTTGCCAAATTTAGTGACTTTTTATTCAATAGTCACCAATAATTTTGAATAGTTACATTTATATAATTAATAAGCGATTAATCTTCGAAGTGATTATGCAACTGTTATAATTAAAATGTAATGTTAGATTGAATGAAAAAGCAGAGTTGCCAATATTTTAATTTTTATTCCGGAGTATTTTTAGTCCCGCCTTTATTTCATACCACTTTTATTTTAAGAGTACATTTTCTTATTTTATCGTAGTTATACACTGCACAAAAATATTCTCTAAATAAAGTGAACTAAAGGTGAGGCTAAAAACGTTCTGAAATAAATTTAAATGTTGGCAACTATGGAAAAGTCCGAACATTCGGCAACTCAGGGACCCACCGGCTGAATTTTCCAAAATTTTTAATGAACATTTTATAAAATATTGTTTAAATGTTGCTCTTTTATAAGCTCAGAATTTTGAATAAATATTTTATTTATTATACTAAATATATAATATAATATATATATATATATATACAGAGAGAGAGAGAGAGAGAGTATATATGTATCTATATACCGTAATTTCTGGTAGATATCCCGCAATCCAGTTTTGCACCAGAAATTTCAATCGATAAATAAATTTTTATTTGTACGAGCTCTTCTTTCAAAAAAGTATAGATTTCTCTGTTAAATAAAATTTCTGGTGGAGAAATGACCCATCTTACCTGCGGGTTATCTACCAGAAATTACGGTATATACAGAGAGAGAGAAAGAATATATATATATACATATATATATATATATATATGTGATACTTGCCAACATACTAATATACTAATTAATATTCCGTTGTATTGTTAACCCCGCCTTCTTCTTCACAACAAGATCTTTTTAGAGTATTTTTCTTCTTATTTAATCGTAATTGCATTTGGAGAATATTACTCTAAAAATTTACTGGTGTGAAAAAAAGGGCAGGACTAACAATACTACGGAATATTAATTAGGATGTTGGCAAGTAAGATAGATATATATATATATATCAGGGGTCGTAGTCACCCCCTTTTTTCTAGGACACTTTAAGAAATGAGAAATTTATGCCTTTTTCGCTACCACTATTTTTATACAATAATTTCTATACTGTTTAATAGTGACACAACACTTTAAAAATACAAGAAAGATATCTCTAATAAAAAAAAAAAGAGGTGGAAAAAGAGGCGAGAATTTCTAATCATTGAAAGTGTCCTGAAAAAAAGGTGGAGACTACAACCCCTAATGTATATATATATATATATATATATATATATATATATATATGTGTGTAGCCTTCGAAACTCTATAATTTTAATTTATTCTGGAGCATTTATAGCCCCGCTTTTATTTCAAACCATTTAATTTATATCTGGAGCTCGAAGTCTCCGCTTTTTTTTTCAGGACACTTTCAGAGATGAGACTTTTCAGCCGTCTTTGTTATTGTTTGTTTTCGTTAGCTGTGACCCTGCTCACCTATGCGCATGCGTGAGGTCTGCATTGATTTTGTTAAAATAGGGTAGAAGCGTAGAAGATGAGAGAATGTTTACATTTTACGAGTGAGAGATAAGTTGCGGTTTCTTTTTTCTTTTTTTTTCTTTTCAGGACATTATTGAATTTTGAGGCGATACTTCTTCGTTATATTCGTATAAAGGCAAAATGCTGATTTTTCCCCCTTGTAATTTTTAAATAAGTGTAAAAGATCAGTTTTATTCTTCGATGCAAAATAAAATCCGTAAACTTAAAAGTAAATGCCTGTTTTCTTTCTTCTTCTTCTTTTTTTTTTTTTCAGTTAAAATTATTTTTATTTGCTTACTTGATCTCTAAATTCGTACTATATCTGTCATACCTGAACACTTGTTTCATGCACTGATTATAGTAGTAAATTAATTAAAAATGACTTAAATTAGGTAAAATTTACATAATTCATTAATAAAAGAAGAGAAAAAGAACAACGTTTACAGTAGACTTTACCTGTAGTAAAAGTAATATATTTTTTTCTTTTAAATTATACTGCTAAAATAAAAATACCATATTTTTGGATCTCTATTTTACAGAAATTTACAGAAAATCGTATTTAAATCAAATCATTAGATTTTTTTATCATGATTATTTTACACCTTTTATTTTTCGCGCATATTGTCATATAAATTACATTAAATAAAATATTGTTAATTAAAATTAAAAATTAAACTTTAAATTCGCGTAAAAAGGTAAAATAAATATTGAAGACTCATAAAAAGAAAACGAACACGTGTAGAACGAAAAGCGCATTTGGCTAAGTGCCCATCTCATTCAACGCATCACCCCTTTTCCGAGTAGGATCGTTCCACGAGAGGTAGACATGGTTTACGAAAACGGACAGTATCTCTATTTTTATACCGAAACTTTTACTATATTTTTATAGCAATGTGTCGTGATTAAACAGGAGAGACGTTATCGCATAAAGATAGTGGTAGCGAAAAACGCGGAAATTTCTCAATTTTGAAAGTTTCCTGAAAAAGTTGTGGAGACTTCAATCTCTGTTTATATTGGATGAGTGCAAAAGTTCTACCCGTTTTATTACCCACAAAGAAGAGCAAATAAAAGCAAAATGAATAGTACCTATTATTGTGCATAATCCCCATTGCTATCTATGACCTCTTGCCGTCTTTCTGGTAGGAGATGAATCCCACGGCGGGAAAATTCCGGCGGTTTTGAGTAAAAAAAGTCTTTGATGGCAGTTTTCACAGCATCAAGATCATCAAAGATTTTCTGACTAAAGGAATTGACCAACGCACGAAATAGGTGATAGTCAGTTGGTGCCAAGTCAAGAGAATAGGGAGGGTGATGGTAAAACCTCCCAACCAAAGCCCAGTAATTTTTAGTGAATGATGACAGCAGCATGTAGCCTGGCGTTGCCGTGATGAAAGATAACACCGCGACGACTTATGAGACCTGGCCGCTTTGCTACCAAAGTTGAATGCAGCCTGTCTAACTGTAGAGTGCACAGTAGAAGGCAGCATTGATGGTTTGGTTGAGTGGCAGGACCTCCCAGTGAATTATTCCCTGTACATCCCACCACGCACTCAATAGCACATTCTTGGGATAAATTTCAACTTTCGAAGTCGATGCATGCGGATCAGAAGGGCGACACACAGTCCTACGACGCTTTACTTTACGGTACACAACCCCCTTTTTATCTCCTGTCACAATTCCTGTTAAGAATGTGTCATTTTTGTACTGGGAAAACAAGGAAATACAGGTGGCGATTCGGTCATCCCGTTGATTAGCTGTCAGGTTATGTGGAACCCAAAGATCCAACTTTCTCGTAAAACCCAACTTAACGGTCTCTGGACGGTGTACGTTGAAGGTCTCCGCTATTTCTTGCACTGTTGGGTTCGGGTTGTTCCTTATGGCTTGGTCAATATCGTTGTCTCAAACATGTGATGGCCGTCCATTCCTATCCTGACCTTGGCAGCTTCTGTCTCCTTCCCTAAATTTACGAAACCGTCGACGACATGTGCTTTCGTCTATTGCATCCTCCCCATAAACTTGACAAACATTGCGAAATGATGCGGCTGCCGTACTCTTTTTATGGAACTCATATAACAAACAATGTCTTATATTATCCTTCTTGCTTTTTTTTTTTTTTTTTTAGATGATTAACTTTGTGAGACACGATGCATTTATATGTGAGGCATCCATACGCTTGATTGGCCGACGATTTGCGTCATTACAATGTCATTTGTGACGTCAATTCCATTGCAAATTTGCATATCCAAAAACGGTAGAACTTTTGCACTCACCCAATAATATATTTTTTTTTTTTCAATATATAACTGCGATAAGATAAAGAAAAATTACTGATAAAAAAAAGTAATATGAAATAAAAGCGGTGTTACAAATACTCTGATTTAACCCCTTAAAGCAAAAAAAGTTTAGTTAAATCAACAAAAGTGTTTTGTTGTTTTAACTGAACAAGTTTATTAGTTCAAAACATTCGCTTAAAATAACTAAATATTTTGTTGATTTAAAGAAACAGATTTGTTGATTCAAGACATTACCCTCTCACTGGTTGTTTAGCACGAGATTAAAGACGCTGCTTATCAAACTATTCATTGCGAACTACTCTTCTTTCAAACATATTCTTTTGGTTAATCCAAGCAAATTCATTTCATTAACTGAGCAAAATATTTACTAAAATAACAAAATAGAATTAAAATTTAGTCATAAAATATAGACGATTTAATAACAAATATGCAAAATCATTTTCTTAAGTATTTTAAAACTTTAGAGGAAAGCCAAAAGGCTGTGTTTAGTGTTCAAAATAGGAAAATCCCCCCCCCCCCCGCGCAATGTGTTAACCATTTCAGGGGCGGTGATGTCACTACACCATCGCCTAATTTTAATTTTCATCTTAAAATACTCATCCCAGAATTTTTTTTAGGAAAATTTTTCTTTTATATTATAGCAGAAAAGGTCATCAATTTCTTTTATTTTAATTTTGTTCGTGAATTTCGGTGGCAGTATAATTTAAATAAACCCAATTACCTTGCGCCGCAAAGGGTTAAGTCCTCGGAACTCAATCCTGGCTTAATTTAGATTTGACATTAATTTCATAAATAATTTTAAAAAGAAAGTCTCAGGACTCCGCTTTTCACCTGTTAGCTGTTTTTTTTTTTTTTTTTTTTTTTTTTTTTCAACATTAAAAAATATAATTAAAAATATCTTTACGGGGGAGTAAGTGCGCAATTAAACATTTTTTTTTCTTATTAACAACAATATTAACTAATTAAAACGTGTGCCTAAGTTTTTTCCTTCACATCGGTCATTTTTATCCCTTTATATATTTATCTTCCACCTCTGCGGAATAGATGGGATTTTAACATTTTAAGTTTATTTTGATCTCTTCTAAGCTTATTTAAAAGAATATTATTTTAGATATCTTTTGACGGATTAACATTTGTCACTAATTAAATTCTGACAACACTCAAATATTTTCTTAACATTATTTCGTAATAATTTAGGGTCACTCACCTTTAAATCTTCATGTCAGATATAATTTCAAAGCAAATAACATGAGAAAGGAATTACTGCAGATTATATGATTTCTTTTATACTCCATGGTAAATAAAAGGGTTTTTTTCACCTACATAAAAAAATGTCTGCGATTGTTTATTAGGGTTAATAAACGGAGTTTTATTATTCAAATCAGTTTAAAATCTAAAAATGTCTTTTATATGCTGTTGGTGTATTTCATTTAAAATGTACAAAAAACTATTTCTTTTAACTTCCATTACCCGACTACTGTAGGTAATGGAAGTATTGTATTTAGTCCGAAAATTCGACATCGAGTTTTTACCTGATTTACACGTTTTAAGGTCGTTTGAGCCAAAAAAGTAGTTTTTGGCAATTGGTCAGTGTGTGTATGTGTGTGTGTGTGTGTGTATGCATGTGCAATCTACTGTTTATCATATCTCCGAAACTAATGAAGATAAAACTATGAAACTTCAGAATTGAGACAAGTCTGGTGTACAGATAAATTTACTCAATTTTGGTGAAAATTAGAAAACCGGAAATAGGTAAGTCAGTATCTCAAAAACGGCCCTAACGATTTGCTTCAAAGATGCTACATAAACACGCTATTATATATCCTTTCGAATGATATAGTTGGTTAGTTCAGGAAAATTGATAGACGTCCTGTAAAAATAACTCAATTTCAGACCTTGCAAGTGCGTTCCTTTAAAAACAGCAGTATGGATTTTTTTCAAACTCACCTTATTAATTACCTTTTAAATATCCTTTTGTATGTAATTATTGTTTTCTGGTCAATAACTGAGTATACGAAGTTTTGGTAAAATTTGGTATTTCAAAAACGGCTCTAACGATTTTCTTGAAAATTTTACATAAATGCATTTTAGATATCCTTTCTCATATATTATGTACTTATTACAGGAAAATTAACAGTTATCCTGATTAGGTATATCAGTTTTAGATCTCGGAAATTGGTGTTTCAAAAAATAACTGTATCAATTTTATTTTCTTATTTTTTAACTCGCTATGTAAACTTTTATATATATGTCTTTATACGTGTATCAAATTTCTCTTAGTGGAAAATTTTTAGGTGTCCACTTCGTTAGATCAGTTATATGTCTTCTAATCTCCTTATCTCTAAAATATACGTGTAGTAGTGGGTAGAGCCCCTTAAATAAAATAATAGGCCGGTGCATCACCGCCATTTTTTTTCCTCCGTAGAGAGCAGCATTCCCGCTTGGCGTCCTTATCGCTTCCCTAATGATTTTAAGAAATCTTGATCTGAAGCTAATCCGGTCAAGATAAGAGCAATAAGCAACAATAATATTCCTAAAAACACATTTTTTTTACAATGCATTCTCAGGATGTCATTTTATTCTGTGGATATCCTATGGATGAACTGGGGTAAAATGTGTTGTTAGGGCGGTTTCTGTTTCTTTTACAAAATGTCGCCAAAACTCAAATACACAGTAATAGAAGGTCTGTGAACACTTTATATTCACTTCTTGAATGATTATAGCAGTTTATCGCTAAACAAACTTACATATCATAGTTTACTTAGCTAAAATTATGAAATATAATAAAACAAGTTACTCTAAAGTAACGTAAGACGATTAAAAAAAAAAACATTGTCGTTTGTTTATCAGAGAAACTCGTTGGGTACATGTGGCAACCCTAAAGCAACAAAATGGCTGATGCGCCAGCTCGTATACATAGGAGCCTTAGTAGTGGGTAATGGAATTCGTCTGGTTGTTTCACACGATATTTTTTCTTTATATGTGCAATATCAAATAAATAATGGGTGTTATTGTCTTTCGTATGCTTATGAGATATCAAAAGTTATCATTAAAATCTGCCAGACTGTATTTAAGACGGTACATGGGTTTCGAAGGCTAAAGAAAAGCACATTTTCCTCTATTTTTTAACATTAAAAATAATAAAGATAATAATAATTCTTTTTAATCAAAATTTTGAACATATAAAAAAGAAACATTTAAATAATATTTTATAAAATTTTCATTAAAAAATCTGGAAAGTTCAGCCGGAGAGTCCAGTTTCGGAGAGTGTTGCCAGATTTTACGACTTTTTTATTCAATAGTCACCAATAATATTGAGAAGTGATATTTTATATGTACAACAGACAATTCTTCGATTCGATTCGTCTGTTATATATATCAATTCTCACTGCTTAACATTGTTGGTGACTATCGAATAAAAAAATTTGAAAGTCCGACAATATTGGTTTCGGATTTACACCAGTGAGATTCTAGAGAAATTTTCTTCAATATCGGATCTTCGAATGATGTAGGAAGGAGGCACCTGTGACTTCTACCACGCATCTTCCGATGAGAAACTAACGAAAAAAAACAGTCTGAAAGTGATTGAGAGAAGATAAGAAAAAATACTTAACTCTCTTTCAGAGAGTTAAGAAGTAGTTTCTGCAAGGACTTCCAAGAGAAACAGTATTTTTGAGGACATATCCTGACAATTTTTCCTTTGATTAAGGGCATTTTTAAGTTTAGTAATTAAAAAGGGAAAGTTAGGAAAATTTAATCCATTAGCAATGGCTATTAAAACACGATTAAGCTCAGTTAAGGAAGAAGTTTGAGGGTTAGATATGTAATAAGTAATTCAATATGTAATTACAATAAAATAAGAAGTAAAATGTTCTTAAAATATACTGATGTGGAAAAGAGGGCGGGGCTTATACTACTCTGGAATAAATTATAAATACTACCTGGTATGCACGATTTCTATCGTTTTTCTGAAGGATCTCCTAAAACCAAGAGCCATTGGCTCAATTTACCAAATTTTTTAAGGAAAATTTTATAAAACATTGTTTAAATATTGCTTTTTTTTAGGCTCAAAATTTGGAATAATAACCATAATTATTAAAAAAGAGAGAGAGAGAGAGATGAAATGCGCTTTTTTTTTTTTCCCCTTTCTTTTTTAGCTTCCAAAAGTCATATAACACCTTAAAGCACAAAAATGTAAAGCATATATACATATATATATAATCTTCAGTTTTTGTTTAAAGGTAAATTTTTGTAATTTTATATTATTCTAATAAATTGGTATTTTGTTAATCTGAAAATTCATAAATTCATATATTAAGTCACTCGTCAGTGGTCAGTAGAGCCTTTAAATTGACTCGCCACTTTTTCGTACTATTCCGGCTCGTTACTGAAATTAAAGTCTCGCAGGGATGGAACACGGGCGCAGAATTCATACCACTATCGATGTAAGAAAATTTTCTACTTCTTAAATCAACGATATTATAAGTAGAGAAATTTCTTAAACGGATTCCGGTATGAATTCTGCGCCCGTGTTCCATCCCTGGTCTCGTTTGAGGGTTTTTTTTTTTTTAAGAAATTCTGCTAAATTGTCAGTGATATTTGTAAAATTTCTGTTTAAAATTAACCGTTTATTATTATTATTATTATTTATTTATTTATTTCTATATGACGAATTTTAATGATTTCCTAAAGGATGATCGCCAATTTTTAGAACAGAGTATTTTCCTGGATTGACGCCTGAAAATGTTTTCCTTCCATAAATAGTTGATAAAATTTGAGCTTTTTTTTTTTTTTTTTTTCTACCACTTTTTTAAAAGAAAAGTCTCTATCCTGTTTAATTACTACACATAACTGTGAAAATATTATAAGACTTTTTCTGTAAAAATAGTGGTAAAAAAGTCAGAAATTTTTCGTCCCTGAAAACGCCCTAAATAAAAGGCGGATAATGTGACTCTCTATATGTTTTCAGTGTTATTATCCAGGTTTTGAACTACTTTTATAAAGATATCTTAAAAATTGTGCATTTTCTGGAGTTAAAATGTTAGAAATGTGTCGAATATTTTTCCGTACAATTAGTTTGATAGCACGTAACTCCTAGACTATCATATACAAACTTATAATAGTAGTTTAAATCTAACACACTTTTCTGGGTAAAATGCATACTTGCCAACATCCTAATTAATATTCCGTAGTATTGTTAGCCCCGCCTTTTTTTTACACCAGTAACTTTTTAGAGTATATTTCATCTTATTTAATCGTAATCGCATTTGGAGATTATTATTCTGCAAATTTACTGGTGTGAGAAAGAGAGCGGAACTACAACACTACGGAATATTAATTAGTATGTTGGCAAGTATGGTAATATTCTCCAAATGCAATTACGATTAAATAAGATGAAAAATACTCTAAAAAGTTACTGGTGTAAAAAAAAAAGGCGGGGCTAACAATACTACGGAATACTGATTAGGATGTTGGCAAGTATTATACTGCTCTAAAAATTTACTAGCGTGTAAAAAAGGGCGGGACTAACAACACTACGGAATATTATTTTGGGTGTTGGCAAGTGTGAAAATGCTTTTAATTTTTTTTTTTTTTTTTTTTTTTTTAATATTAATTATTTTTTATCATTTTACATTTTGCATGACTGTCATTTTTTAAACAAATCATAGGTGCTTTTACTAATTTTGTTTACTAAAAAAAAAGAAAAGAAAAGAAAAGTAAAAAAGAGTGTTTTTGAGATCTTTTTAATATATTATAATACTTTTTAGTACAAATAAAAGAATTAAAAAGTTTAAAAATTAAAAAAAAAAAAAAGAAAGAAAAAATCCTCTAAATATGTACGTATACCTTAATCCTTAAAGGAATAAATTTAGTATGATGGCCTAAACTTAAAGTTAAAATTAAAATAGATTTTATCTAAACTTAAAGCATATGCATAAAAAATAAAAAATAAAAGAATCTTTTGATTACTTTCGGAACAAATTATGACGTAAAGGAAAATCAAGTTTCTCTGAAACATGAAGAATTTCCATTCCATACGTCATGACTAAAATCGCTTTTCTTAAGTCTTTATATAGAAATTGAAACGCGACAATAAAGCTTTTTATAAAGCTTTTAAAATTAATTGTGATTGAAAACATCGTATTAGCTTTCGTGTTTCTTAAAATATCGTAATATATTTATTCTATTTAAAACAATATTCGCTTCAGATTAATGGGAAGATAATCTTTATCTAAATATAACAGCATTGGTCTCTGAAGAAGAAGAATTAATTGAATTTATTTTTTAAATGAGAAAGGTTAGATGACTTATTCCACCATTTTAATTTTACAAACGTGTTATTGATTGTGTTATTGTTACGTGTTATATAATGCCGGACTTATCAACTTTTTTATTCTATAGTCACCAATAATTTTGAGAAGTGATATTTTATATGTAGATACTTGATAGTTAATAGTATGCATATAAAATATGACTTCAAAAAATTATTGGGAATAACTAAATAAAGAGGTCTCAAAACTTGGCAACACTGGACAGACATTTCAATCAGATCGTAACTTGCAGCGCCACCTAATGTGAAACAAAGAAACGAACGAGAGAATTGTCATCTTGGGCGAGATGATGCGCAACATTTGGAATCCGTTTTCATTTAGACCGCACACAGGATTTTAATTCACAAAATATAATTCAGGAATATTATATATATATATATATATATCGAATTTGAACAATTTTCTCTTAACAAAACGCGCTTCGCAGTGTTTGCGAGCAATCCTAGATTATCCCTATTTTTTTCTTTAAGAAAGTTGCAAAAGGGTTATAAGTTGCCAAGTAGAGTAGATTTAGAGAAGGGTTGTTTTTATTACCATGATCCATGTGAAAGGGCGATATTATCTATACGAATTCCTTTTTACGAAAATTACACTACAGCCAATGAAAGTTTCCTTTTTGTTTTAATATTCCGTGATTAATACTAAAAGAGAATAATATTAGGTGTAGAACCCAGAATAATAACAATAACAGAAAAGTTGAATCTTGTCCAAGGAGAACGCCACCTGGTGTCTGCGGTAAAGGAAAAGGAGATAAGAAAGTCACACTCGAACATAGTGTATAGAAAATTAATATATTGCTGCTAGCATTTGCAAGTAACTTTTGATGGGCCTCGATAACTTTGGTATTCTTCGAGATAATGCTTCGAAATTTACTATTCCATGGCTGGCCGCGTCCTAGTCAATATTCCGTAGTATCGTTAATGCCCGTCCAATTTTATGCACTACTTAATTTTTACAGTAATTAAACATCTTCAAATGTAATTACGATTAAAAAAGAGGGAAAATACTAATGGGGTGGGGGTGGAGGTGCATATTCACAATACTACGGAAGATTAATTTAGACGTTACTTGGTATGTTATTCTATAAAGTGATATGGAAGTTTGTTGACGATACTTTATGAGTGGACTGTATTCAATAATTACTATTCTGAAGTTATTACTTCACAAACATTTAATTAAAGTATTATTTACATATATACAATTTATAGATGACGTATTATTAACGTATTTAAATATGTTGACACCATAGTCAACGCAAACTATAAAAAAGGTGAACCATATCACCGAACAAGATAAACAAGAGAGATGTTACTCTTATAACGAAAAACAATACAACTACTCCGCTAAAGCGGGAATGCAAGTGAACAAGAGATGCGCGCCAAGGTTGCGCATATAGCCAAACTAAGGTGAGCGGCAACATACCGGCCCACCTTGAAACATTGTTTCAAAATTACAGTTCTAATATGTAATAGCATAATTATAATTAATTATACGAAAATATTATATATGCAATTTAAATAATAAAACTTATACAAGAGAAATATTAATAACATTGTAAACAATAAAATAATACAAATGAAATACAATAAACAAATTAAATTTAACTATATACATTATTCATTTTCAAACAATTTTTTTTTTTTTTTTTTTTACTTTTCCAAAGGCAAAAGAGCAATTTTGGAAATAGGTCGTTTATATGTCCAATTTCTTGTTTTAACCGAAACTACGCGTATTTTGTTATCCTTTCCTGGAATAATTTCTACTATTCTACTCAAAATCCAACTACATATGGGCAAGTTGTCTTCCTTTAATAGTACCATATCCCCATTTTTAATGTTATTTGTTTCAAATTTCCATTTGTTTCTTTGTTGTAACGTATTTAAATAATGACATTGCCATTTTTTCCATATCCCTTGAACTATTTTAGTTAATTTTTGCCAGGTATCTAATCGATTATCTGGAATGCCAGAGAACTCGGGTTCGATCACCCCTGTGATGGGTCACCCCTGTGAAATGTTCCATAATCATGGAAGATAATTTATGGTCGTGGGGCAACAAAAGGGGATGTTTACTATCAAAATTTAAATTAGCATTTTCCAGCCTTCCACCCACTCTTAGGAGTCCCTGGGAATCTAAAATTGGATTAAAACAATTTAATTTACCTGATACGGGCTTCCATTTTTCTAAGCAGATCAATTCTGCGGCAAACTGTGTATACTGTACCTGTCTAATTAACTGCACTTCAGTGTCGTTTAATTCGGTGCTTCGGAGTGGTCCAGTTACTCTATTTACCTTTGCTCTTGTATTCCTAATAAATCTAAAAATAAAACTACATATTCTAATTAATTTACAAAAATTATTTGTTAATGAAAACAAATGATTATAAAAGTTCTGGGGAGAATTCGTAGATTGAATTAATCCACACAACACTGCAGGGTTAGCGTCACCCTGATGATTATTTTTCAATTCAATCATCACAATACTATTATCACTGGGGGACAGATAGTCAGAGTCATTGTTTATGATACTACTGGATTTACTTAGAAAGTCTGGTCCCTGCCACCACAACTGATTATCCATTAAATCGGTGGTAGTTAGACCTCGTGAAATTAAGTCTGCTGGATTTTCCGCAGAGGACACATGGTTCCATGTGAAGTTTTTAGACAGTTCTTGAATTTTGGCAACCCTGTTGCCAACAAATGTTTTCAATTTCCAAGGCTCGGTTTGGATCCAGGCAAGGGCTATTTGAGAGTCTGTATAGAGATAAATATTATTGATTTGTAACCTCAAAGATTTCAAAATTTTCACAATTAATTTGCATAACAAAAGACAACCAGATAACTCGAGTCGAGGGATAGAAACAGTTTTTAGAGGGGCAACTTGAGATTTGCTGCTAACCAAATTGGAGACAATTTCAGAATTATGAATAGACTGGATATACACGGCTGCTCCAAAGGCTAATGACGATGCGTCGGCGAATCCGTGTAAGTTTATTTGTTGTGCTTCAGGAATTAAAACATAGCGATTTATTCTAAGTTGTTCAAGAGCTTTTAACGAAGTGGCGAATTCTAGCCAATTTTGAGCAATAGGGCTTGGAATAGGGTCATTCCAGTCCAATTTTAATTTCCATAGTTCCTGCATAAACAATTTGGCTTTGACAATAACAGGACCGATGAGACCCAATGGGTCGAAAATACGAGCAATGTCTGATAAAATGCTTTTCTTTGTCATAGACTTTAACTGACACAAATTTATTTTAAATGTGAAAGCATCTAAATTGGGTTTCCAGGCAACCCCTAGGGCTTTGGTTTCCTTATCAGAGAATGTGTACTCAGGGTATGTCTCTTTAGAAAAGTCAAGTAAGGAAATATGATTTGCATTCCATTTATGTAAATTCATTCCAGCGCTTTCTAACAAGTGTATAAGTTGTTTTTGAAGCTCCCTAGTAGATTCTAACGATTCTTCCCACTTATTATATCGTCCATATACGAATCATGTAGCAAAATATCGGATGCCTTCGGATATTTCTCGGCTTCTTCAAGGGCTAATTGCTTCAACGTTCTAATGGCTAAAAAAGGGGCACAAGCGGTACCGTATGTTACGGTATAAAGTTCATAGGTTTCAATTTCTGAGTTCACATTATCTTTCCATAAAATTCTTAATAATTTTCTCTGATCCTCGGTAATCATTATTTGGCGATACATTTTTTCAATATCGGCCAAAAACACAAATCGGTGTTGTCGAAAGCGTAACATGATTTCATACAAATCTTCATTAACGACACCTTTATAAATTATGTCGTTTAATGATATTCCACTAGTTGTCGGACTTGAAGCATTAAATACAACGCGAAGCTTCGTAGTAGATTTTTCGGGCCTATAAACGCCATGTCGCGGTAGATAATAACAGCCAGAATCATTTAAATTATCAACAATTTTTGTCATATGATTTAAATTAGTGTATTCTTTAATAAAATCACAATAAAGATTTCGCATGGTTGGCTTCTTTTCTAAACAATTCCATAACTGCTTGAGCCGTTTTTCTGCGATAGATTTAGACTCCCCAACGACACTAGCATCTTCCTTCAAAGGCATGGCTACCATAAATCTTCCCGATTTATCTCTCCGATAAGTTTCTAAAAAATGTTTCTCACACAATTGTTCTTCCTGACTAATTGGACGTAAGTCAATTTCAGGAGCTTCTATTTTCCAGAATTTTTGAATGGTTTCATTAAGATAATCATTGCATGCAGTAAAACCGCAAAAAGTATTTTCAGATACATTGCGGTCTATGGTTCCCGCAGCAATATGCCCAAAAACGCTATTCTGAAAGGTGAATTGTCCTATTTTAAATTTATCTGCTTTTAATATTTCATAGAAAAATTCAGCACCAACTAAAGCATTTATTTTAGATTTTTTCCAAAATTCACTATCAGCTAATTCAAGGTCCTGTGGTAGATTTAAACTTCTTATGTTTATATTGTGTGAAGGAATGAATTCTGTTATTTTAGGTGTAATTAAAAATTCAATTGGTTCACTAAATGAATCATCTTTATTGGAAATAATGGTACGTACTGAAGATTTCACATTTGTCATCTTACCATTAATTCCTGAAATATGAATATCGCATTTCCTTTTTTGCAAATTCAATAAATGAGCGAGTTCTCTGTCTAACAGGTTACATTGACTACCATTATCAAGAATTACACGAACCGGAATCTTTTTTTTATTGCTACTTTCCAAATAAACTATAGCAGTTGACAGCAATATATGTTTTTTACTTTTTAAGATTGGATCATTACTCTCGTTATATAATGTCATCGAAACCTCTTTTTTTTCCTTCTGCAATTGAGAATATGAATCATCATCCGAAGGAGACAGGTGCCGTATGTCTGCATCTGTCTGGTTATTTGGATTTTCTGTTTGCGGTTTAGATGAAAAATTATTACTTTTTGTTTCCGGCAGAAATCGATGTAGGAGTGGATTGTGTCTTTTAGAACACATATAACAGGATTGCTTACTCTTACAATTCGATACCTGATGCTTCGATTTCAAACAATTAATGCATAACAAATATTTTTTGACTGTTAGGAATCTGTCGTGTTCATTTAATTTTAAGAATTCACAACATTTAGATAAAGAATGATTTCTTTTACAAAGGGGACAGTTTTGATCGTTAAAAGAATCATTTTTAGAAAAGAAAGTTTTTATTCTAGTACTCTTTTCCGCATTCATTAATTTCGGTTTCGTATTCGAAACGCATTGTAAGTTTTCTAACACCAAGCATCTTTTTTGTAAAAAGTTAATGAAATCGCACCATGTTGGCAATTCTGTAGAACTTAAAGATAATTCAAATTGTTTTTTAGTTTCTTTATCGATCTGTTTAAGAACTAAATTTATAAGTAAGGCCTCCGTAAAGGGATTCAATTCCAATCCTATACCTTTGAGTGCTCGAATATTTTTTTGACAGCTATCTGTTATTGTTCGCAAATTTTTAACTAAATCTTGAGACAGATTCTCTACGTTCAATATCTCATTTAAGTGAGAATTTACAATCATTCTTTTGTTTTGGAATCTATCTTCCAATGCTTTAAAAAGCGAAATATATGAATCGTCTTCGGTAATTACATCTAGTGCTCTTCCACAAAGTGTAGATTTTAGATAATATAACTTTTGATTATCTGAAAGTTTATCATTCTGATCAAATTAAGGTTATAAATTGATCTTTAAAACTATACCATTCATTATATTGTCCATTGAATTTGGGTAACGGAATTTCAGGCAATCGAAAATTGATAACAGAATTATCTGCTTTAGATTCATTTGAAATAATTTCATTTACATTTTTACTAATGTTATTAGAGTGTAAGAATTTTCGAAGCCTTACCTCTAATTTTTCTGCCTCTTCTTCCAGTTCTGCGAATGCGTTGAGCTGAACTTCAAGGTCCGCTTCATCAGCTATTTCGAAGTACTGTATTTTCAAATCATCGAGTTTGGTTACTATTTTTTGAAGATAATCCTTCTTTATTTCTAGAGTTATAATGTCTTTATTGTCCTCATCAACATTATCCAAATATGTTGATATTTTTGTCAGTTGGCCTTTCAAAGTTCCACGTTGTCGATTTAGGATAACTAATTTATTTTTATCCATAATTACTTTCATCAATGAGCACCACCACTATTTCATTATATTACGATTGATCTTCCTCCGGTTCTACTAGACCAAATGTTGACGATACTTTATGAGTGGACTGTATTCAATAATTACTATTCTGAAGTTATTACTTCACAAACATTTAATTAAAGTATTATTTACATATATACAATTTATAGATGACGTATTATTAACGTATTCAAATATGTTGACACCATAGTCAACGCAAACTATAAAAAAGGTGAACCATATCACCGAACAAGATAAACAAGAGAGATGTTACTCTTATAACGAAAAACAATACAACTACTCCGCTAAAGCGGGAATGCAAGTGAACAAGAGATGCGCGCCAAGGTTGCGCATATAGCCAAACTAAGGTGAGCGGCAACAAAGTTCTCGGAGAAATTTTGAAGTAATTTGCAAACAAAATTTAAAAAGTTCCGTAACGTAAGAGTGGTCTTACAATATTAGTTACGTACCGCAACCGCTGCCCACCGAGAGCGCTGATCGTCCTAGCTAATTTAGAACTTGCTTTAACATTGTAAAAAATTACATTAAGAAGTACATTTATATTTGATCTGAAGACGAATCATATACTATTTAAGAAAAGCAAAATTACAAACTTTTAATTCATTAAATGGCCTATTATGATTTAAAATGAAGTAGAAATTCTCAAATACACGAATAATTTCTACTTTACATGACTTTTGTAAGAAAATTTACCACTAAACGAAAAGTATATAAATAATAGCGTGACGCTAAGAATTTTTTTTTTTTTTTTTAATGGGAAATGTCGTGCTTGTTTTCACTTTGTAGTCATTTATTGCATGGAAATAGAAAGGTGATGTTAAGGGTAGATTCATAACAATTACTGTTAACTGAAATGGAAGAATTTCGTGAACAATTTCACTGTTTCTTAATATATCGTGGTGAATTTTTCTAAACAGTTAAATAGTCCCAAATTTAAAAGCAAAATAATATTGCTTTTAATTCCCGAAGAAATAGTCTTTTTTCACTGAATGTACCGACATTGTCATTAACGAATACAGTTAAACCTCGTTAACGTGAACACCGTTAATTACTTTTAACATGAACTGTTACCACAATCCCCGCAGAGATGGAACACGGGCGCAGAATTCATACCACTATCAATGTAAGAAAATTTTCTACTTCTTAAATCAATGATATTATAGGTAGAGAAATTTCTTAAACAGATTCCGGTACGAATTCTGCGCCCGTGTTCCATCCCTGTCCCCGTCAAAATGAAGTTTAGTTTAGTTATATGAAGATTTGTTAATGATTGCATGAACTACAGATAACGTGAACAAAGTTTTCATCTCCCTTGAGATTCACGTTAACGAGGTTCGACTGTATTTAATGATTAACTACTTTCCGATCTTTCATATTTAAATTTTTTTGACAACGATTAATTTTTAACAGAAATCATTACTAAATTTTTGCAACAACTTTCACTGATTAAATAGAATAAAATTTTCTAAACATTTCATGGTATTAAGAAAAATAACACTTGTGTAGCTTATGCTCTTTGTGTTTTAGTTACGAAATCCTACTCGTTTCATTAAAAGGACTAACCCTCCTTTAGGCATTCCTTAAAACAATACTTAATGGGGGAAAAAAGGGGATTTTACACATTCTTGTTCAATTCTTTGATTGCTTTCGGTGTATATATTTTGCAGTAATAATTATAGTTATTACCACCATAGGCAATTACCACCATAGTTGTCAACTTAGCACCTTTTAATAATAGGAGACTTGGCGTTGGAATATTAAAAAACCGGATAAACTACGTCAGAAACGCCAAAGAAAAATATTTGAGATGCATACAGCTGTTTCGGTAGCCTTAAGCGTACCGTCTTCAGTGCAAAAAGAATTCTGAATCTCGAGAAGTGCTCGTATATATAGGAGAAGGACCGAATTTAGTTCAACCAATAGGATTACGGGAAAGGTGGGGAGTGTGGCCAATAAGAATTTAGGAATGTTAGCTGTGTAAACAGTAGAAAAATTAAGCAAATGCGGACTGAATGTAAAATTTCCAACAATCAGATAAATAGGGAAAGCGAAATCGCAATTTACAAGGTTTTTAAAATTTTTATAAATATGAAATCTTCAAAGAAATCGATTTCATGAATGGATTTAGGTCTGCAAATTATTTTAGTTGAATTAAATTTAAAATTACGATTTTCCTCCCAGCAATGTTTAGAAATAGCCGATTTATTGGTTTCTTCTTTACGGACGTAATTCATATGTTCTTTTAGACGAAATTTGAGACTGCGTTTAGTTTGGCCAATATATGATAAACCACACTGACAGGAAATACTATAAATGCCCCAATTATGCATATCAATGGGATCTTTGAACTGAGAAAAGGTGAGTTTATTGGAAGGCGAAAATATTATTTTAAAATCATATTGTTTGAGAATTTTAGCTACGGTTTGACTGGATTTAGGAAAATAGGGTAAAACAATACTGATATTAGAAGAGACTGATTTAGTAGACAAAATACGAGGGAGTTGTAATTTTTGGATAGCTTTGTCTACAATGGATAACCCCTTCCATGTCAGAGGAGAATTTTAGATTAAGAAAAATACATCTTACCACACCATTGGACGGCATTTTCTGCTCCAACTACTGATAGGAAGAGTTGCATGATTCGAACCCAGGTCACGCTTATCGGCCTAGTCGTTCAAAATTTCTGTTTTTTTTTTTTTTTTTTTTTTTTTTTTTCCCGAAATTCCCATCTATACCTGGTAACATTTATAATTTATTCCGGAGTACTGTTAAACCCGTCCTCTTTTCACACCAGTATGATTTTGGAGAAGTTTTCTCCAATATGTAATTACTAAGAAATAAGAAGAGAAATGCTTTTAAAATATATTGGTGTCAGAAAAGGGCGGGGCTAACAGTACTCCGGAATAAATTAAAAATATTACCAAGTGCAGTAAAGTCTCGTACAACGCGGTGGCAGAGATGACAAATAAGTAAAATAGTTTTATTTTTTAACACTACTAAATTTTTAGAGTACCAATCTATTGGTTCATACATTGCTGCCATTATTTTAAATTATTCTGGAGTACCTTTAGCCCTGCCTTTATTTCGCACCACTTTATTTATAGAAAAATTTTCTCCAATGTATAACTTCGATAAAATAAGAAAAAAATTCTTTAAAAAAATAAGTGCTACGAAATAAAGGCTGGGCTAAAAATACTCCGGAATTAATTAAAATATTGGCATCTGTGCAGAGCCTGATTAAGGGGGAAGCACACATTATTTCCGCTCTCACCGGAATATTTTTACAATTATTTTTTACTTCATGTCATAGAAATTCCACGCTTTGACGAGGAAATATTTTTTATAAAAAATGAACGGTGTAAAACAATCCAATTTACTCACCGTTATTAGACACCAGAATTCTTTTAAAACAATTTTTAATGAGAATTTTCTGTTTATTGTAGGAGGAAAGTATTTGTTAAAGAATAACGGTGTAAGTATAAATAATGTGTGCTTCCCCCTTAATCAGGCTCTGCATCTGTGGTTCATACACTCGATTTAGTTTTTGTATAAATCAATTGCTTTGATATGAAATTAGTGGTGTTAAAAAATAAAATTGTAATATCCATGAGCCAAACTTGCACCCGCGTTGTACGAGGCTTTACTGTATGTGTAATTACGGGCTAGGATCCGTTAAAAAGGTTTCTAATTAAAGGCATCACATCCAAGCTCGAGTTCCTTAAGTATGCAGTCTGTCTTAATTCCAACTCTACATCATCCAAATAACATTTCATTAAAAAAACTTTTGTAATTACGTAATTCTAACTGCAATAAAATTTTCATTAAAATAAATGCCTGTTTTTGTTTACTTGTGAAATTTTAAAGAAATGTGTTTTCAAATTTCAAACAGTAAAGAACGCTTCCAGAGCCCGATTAACCTCTGAAGCTAGATGAAGCTGGATATCATTTCAGCGCCCTCTTTTATAAGCGAGAACTTTTCCAAGTTCTATGTATATAGATTAATAAACTTATTTATACTATGAATTTTATTTCCAGAAGTTATATATTTAACAAAATTCAGATTTTAGTTCCTTTTTCTCCTATATATTATTGTATAAAAATATTGCAAGCTCTATATATCTACAAATTAAAATCATAAAAGGAAACTTAAAAAACTTTTTTTTAACCAGGTGAAGGGTTGCGCTACAGGTTTTCCAGCTGAAACAATTGTTGAAGGTTTAATGCTTTTCATGGTATCACTTTTAAATTTCCTATCTTCATCATGTTCATTCCATATCAGTGCGTAATATTTTTTAATGCATATGTTTACCAGTATCAAAATTCCCACTAGTTAGCGGTAGAGAGAACTTTTCCAAAATGGCGTGTATTTTCTCTTGTTTTAGGTAAATTTTTCCTAAAAGTAATTTTTCCTCAAGTGATAAAATGAAAAACGATACTAGGAATTTGAGACATTATTTCTGGGGCCCTCTTAAATTTCGGAGAGGAAGCTCTTGCTTCCTGAGCCTTTGAAGTAATCAGGCCTTAATGCTTTAAAATACAGGGTGTCCATAATTAAGCTGACAGTGGTTAAAATACAATATTCTGTTGCGCGATCTAATTGCATGAATAGCGTCAAACTTTCTAGAATGATTAAACAAGATGGGGGACGAATGTTTTCGGAATAAATAAATAAATTAAAAAAAAAAAATTACAAAATTTGCCGGAAGGAGAATATGTGGCGCTGTTTTTCTAGTTAGAGCTTCTACCATGGACAAATAAATGTATTTCCACTTTCAAAAGTACAAATGGAACAAATGAAGTTCTTAAAAAATGTGAGCAATCATCATTTTTAAATCACAAATTGCGAGAAAAACTTTACTAAAAAAAAAAACAACGCAACATACTCCCCTACCGGTAAATTTTGGAACTTTATTTTATTTTATTTTATTTACGGAATCCTTCGTCCCTTATCCTGTTTAATCTTTGTGCAAACTTTGGTGCCATTCTTCCAATTAGATCGCATAACAGAAATTCCAAAAGTAAGCACTAACTCAAATTAACTGTCAATTTAATTATGGCCGCCCTGTATATTAAATTTGCTCTATAAATGATTACTTCTATTTTGAACGTGAAGTACATATCGAACGTGAGAAATGTAAAATAATACTTATATAGCTCATTATATTACCAATTACGTAATGAAATGCAAAACGGCTCCCCTGAAACACGAAGATTTTATTTATGGTAAATTTATGGAAATAGGGACGTGACGTTAGACAGATTCTCTTATAACTAAAGTTAACTATAACCGGAAATATCTTTAGCTTTTATTTCTCTTAAAATAACGAGTATACACACACATATATATATATATATATATATTCCCTGGATATCTTAAAATAGCATAAAACTAATTGGAATATTATGTTGCTTTTTCTTTTTCGAAAAATATTAATATATCTGTCTTGCAGAGAATTACTAACTGAATCATTTCATGAAATGTTACACTCATAACGCCCATCTACTGGCCGAGCGAGTCTGCGCTCAAAGTTGGTAGACGGGAAGTGCCGGGTTTGATCCTAGGTCGTGCCCGCTGACCTATCCCTTTGGAGGTTTCTGTGATTTTCTCCGAAACTCGCGTAAATACGGGTTAGAAAACCTTAGAAATACCAATCTTAGAAAGGGCAATTCACCTATAGGTCTAGAATCCCAGTATAGTCAATCGGTCTTTCCTTAATCCCCATAAACCAACTACACCCATCACAAATTTATAAAAATTAGTTTAAAAAAAAATGAAGTAGTAGAATTGTTAAGAATATGACAAAAGAATATAATATAGAATATAATTTAGTACAATTTAAACTAGAATTTAATTTAGAAGATAATGTAGAAAATTAAGAAATTATATTAAAGCAATACCAAAACAATTCTATTGTCTAATTTTCTAGAATTAATTCTTAAAATTTTACTATACCATAATGTTTTTAATACTGTTATCAAAATCTAAGATTTATTTTCGATGATTCAGGAAATTTGTCGCTAAGACCACTCTTTAAAATATATTCGACTAATTTCGAATAGCATTGTATATCATCTATAAATTATATATACATTAAAGTGTGTACATAAATTAAGAACCGAAACACACACACACACACACACACACACACACGCACGCACATATATATATATATGTATATAAATGATAGATATCGTAATAAAATTTAACCTTAAAATTTAGCAATTAATAGATACAAAACAATACCAACACAACAAAAATAGAACTGATTTTAACTAAGAGGTAAGACTGTTGTCAAAAATGTTGCGATACAGATTAAGAACCAATAAGAGACAAAAACAATTTAAATTACTTAAGCCGACATGAATGATAATAATAAAAAAAAAGGACCATTAAACTTAATGAGAGAAAAGAACTAAAGGACCACAGAAATAATAATTGGATAAAAATACTTAAAATTAGAAGTAAAAACGCATCAGGGGGCATGTACTTCATAAAGCTGTGAAAGCTGCCTCGATTTTGTAAAACAATATAGCTAATCATACCAATTTATATTGTTCCAGCCCCGATCTTGGCAGCAAATCCATTTTGAATGAGAAATTAAATAAATTATTAAATCAAATCATCAAGGAAACCAGGGAGAAAACTAGAAAAAAGCAGAGTAGCCACATGTAATACTTTTACACAAATTGGAGAATAGGAAGATGCCAACAAATTAAGGAAATTAAAAATAAAAGCCTTGCAAGCATCGATTAATCGATAAAGATTTAACGTCTGAGCATTTTCATTAACAATGAAATTCAGTGAGTAATTATTTATTGAGTAGTGAAATTATAATTTTAAATTAGTTAAACTTTAAACTAGTTAAATTTTAATTTAAATTGTACGTAAATCAATGAACATTAAAACTTTCATAGAAAGGAAATTAATGATAGAAAACATTAAGTCTGCAGTGAGCAAGCGCCATCTAGCGTTTAGCTAGATAAACAATAAGTTAGTTAAATTAATTCAGGTTCAAACAAACCAATGCTATAAGGAGTATATTTTGAAGAAGTTTTAATAGCATGATTTAAGAGAATATGTGGCACCATTTAAATAATTATAGATTTCATTGGTGAATCTTGATAATGTTAAACTTAAAATAATTAAACTAAATTAGTTGATCTTAATAATGTTAAACCTAAATTAATAAATCTTAAATTCAAAATTATTAATAAGAATTAAATGTTAAGTTGTAAAAAGACTCAATCACAAGCAATAATCCAAAAAGCACACATGTAAGGATCAGCAATACAAGGCAGTCTTCAATTATTAAAGTTATTATTTTAAATGTGTTGATTTTTTTTTAATATTACTATTGTTATTAAATTGGATTTATTATTCAAACTAAACATGGGATGCCACTAAAAGCCAAATGCACTCAAGTAAATTTAACTGAAAAAGAGTTCATAATTCATAATATCAACCAGAAAAAATAAGAAGAATGTAACTTGCAATAGCAATAATCCTTTATATATACAGGGGGATTCAACGATGATGGGTAAAACTTTGAGGGGAGGTAGGACACATCATTAGACTCAGAATCACAAAGGAACCCATGTCCCCAAACGTCATTTTAACCCTTTACGGACCATGTGTTTTCTGTGTTTTTTACCAGTAAGCTCCGCCTACTACCGTTACTCTTGAATGATTTATTATTTAACAGAGAAATTCTGTGTATAATTGCTTATCATACAAAAGGCATACATAATAAAAATTTTATTTCCAAACAATGCACATTGCTTGAATAAATATTAATATTGTGAAAATTTTTTAGATAATCTGTAACACACAGATTTTAAAATTTACAACGTAGATGGAGTTTCAAATACGAATATTTATACAGTCATGGAGCAAACATTAATATTGTTGAAGATTTCTTGTGGCTGTTGATTTTAAATGAAGAAAGTTTGCTTGCCCCTGAGAGGGTTAATTGACTTCTTCTGAATCTGAGTTTTTAGTATATTTTGAAATAAAAGCATTGTTTATGCATGTTTTTATATTTATATGGCACTTTTCTAATAATAATCTAGTTTTTAATAAAAATTGCTCCATGAAAAAAATTGATTGAGGTATATTTTTTTGTGGATTTGACAGCCATGTTATTTAAAAAGTCATGCGTTGGATTACCTTCTACTTTTAGTTATTATAAAGAACTTTTTTAATAATTCTACATTTTGGAAATTAATTCCTTTTTTTAATCACCATCGAGATAATCTGGAAGTTCTCTTAAAGATCATTTGTTCCTTTGGACAAAGTCGTCTGATGTAAATTTTTTCTTCGACTTGAACGAAAAACTTCATATGGAATTTAACCCTACAAGGCACCCAGTTCCATATGTGGAACACCAACTTTAATCGTTCCTATAGCTATAAAACTATTAGTAGCGATATCTCTTGACATCTTGATAGAAGCTACTGACATTTAGCAATGTAGTAATACGAATCTTTACCTAAAGATGTCATTCGTGTTTTTGTTATAGTGCACTCAGTGTGAAATTTGAATGAAAGTGATACGTTAGTCGTTTGTCTCAATTCAAAAATAAAAAAAAGAATAGTTATTGAACAGTTTTGACTCGAAAAAAAAAAATACTGTGTGTTATAACGAAGTGTATATTTTGCAGAGGTAAGTTTTTTTTTTTATATTACAATAGTAAACGTATTAGTAAATCATATTTTTATGTATGTTCCACATACGGTACGTTGAGCTAAAAAGTTTATTTTTCCGTAAAATATGGTTTTATTTTTATTTTTATAGGTTTTCCCTATCTTCTGATCACTAATTACAACCTGTATATTTTTGTCGCGCACTAAAAAAAAAAAAAAAAAGAGCCTTGTAGGGTTAACATTTTAAAATATTTTTATTATCTTTTAGTCAATCCGAATAATGTATCAAAATGCTGTGCAAGTGATTGTTGAAACTTAATATCTCTTTTATTTAGGAAATTTTATGTTAAGAAGTTTCTCCTTTTGATTTTTCGAATGCATGCTATGCAAAGAAGAAATTGTAATCATAAAAAAATTCGAATAAAATTTTTTTATCTTGAGATCTCCTGAATTCATTTTTGCTTTTTTTTAAATAAACTTATTTATTTATGTGTGTATATGGGCGTGTATAGTACTGCATGAACATGATAACGTCTAAATGTCTAAAAAAAGATATATACAGATATGTAACATCTTGTTTATTTCGGATCATTCTTAGTATTCCACTTGCCTTAGTTTTCACACAATTTTTATTGAAGCTCGATTTTTTTTTTTTTCATATTTAATCGTATTTAAATACTTCAGAAAGTTACCCTTAAAAAAAAAAAAAAAAATGTGGTGTGAAAAAAGAGGACATTAACAGTGCTCTGGAATAAATTAGAAATGTTAGACTGTATATGCTACATTCCTTGGCTAATGTATGATCATTATGGAAAATAATGTGTGTATTATTTATAGTTCTTGTACAGAGAAGAATGAAAAAATATTCACATTCCACATCTTATTAGGGATATTTATCTGAACTATATTAATAATGTTAAAAATAAAATAAAACTGATATATATTTTAGAATTTTGATGCAGAAAAATTCAGATACATTTCAGTCCATATATACAAATTCGGGGCGAAGTACTTAAACACCCTATTGTGTATTAACTTTTTTTTTTCTTTTTTTTTTTCTTTTTTTTTTTTTTTTGTACGACAGGACTATTTCTTTCAATCTGGCATTTTGTGTCGTTACCAATTTATAGCGTTCCACTTCGAAAATGCCTACCAATATATCCAATTTTACCGTTTATAATTTCTTACTCTATTTTAAAATATTTTCTAAGATCCATAAAGACTTTTTAATTTTTTTTTTCACTTCCCATCGGTGAGGATCGAACTCATAACCTACGAGTTCGTAGTTACTCTGACCATAGAGCCATCGGGTCTCAGCTAAATATGTTTTGGTTATTAGACTAGTGTTGTCAGATTTTTTTTTTTTTTAAGGGTGTTAAAATACAAATATAAGTAGTCCTGTTGTCTATATTAAATTCTGTCACAGACAGACTTTCATTCATAGTTTTAATGCTCGCAAAGCGAGCATACATCGAAATATTCACCACTTTTTTTTTTTTTTTTTTTTTTTGTTAAACCGTTATACAAAATAGAATTTTTATACATAGAGGTTTATGGGCTCATCCTTTAAAATTCGAGTTAGTAATGTTAAATTAATCAATTTTTTTTTTTTTTTTATGGTGACGCACAAAAAAGTTTTGGATACATTATGTTCCGTTAAAGAGCATACTATTTGGAGAAAAATACTCTAGTACCCTATTAAAATATTCTGTTGTTTATTTAACGGATTCTCGTGCTTTAATGTATTTAAACAATGGGCTCTTCTCACCTGACGTCAGAGGTCACATGATAGAGGAAAAGCAAATAGCAGACAAAGGCTTGTTTATCTAGAGCGATTGCTGAAATAACATATTTTCTATTCTTATTTTTGATCAATCGTATTTAATCTGTGTTATTTTTTTTTATAAATCATCATTTTTAATCCATTTTATATCATTATTCATCATCTTTTGTTTGCCGTATACATTTACAATCGTCATTTAGTTTATGTTTGTTATTGATGTTCATGAAGAACATGTTTAATACTCTGATTTTTGGTACTTAAATCAGTGACAGTGAAATATCGTACTGCGTAAATCCATTTAGACCAGTAACTAAGCTAATTAATTTGTTGTAACACCTTTATGCAATGCACCTTTATTAAATTAAATGAAAACATTTTAAAATTTCAAATTATAATCCATAAACATTCCACAAGAAGCTATTATTTATTGCTAGATCAGTTAATGTTACAGTTACACTACAATATACAAAAATCGATTCTTATAGGTAAAAATAAATAAACACATAAAATGTTTTTTAAAAATTATTAAATTTACAAATACAATTATTCTACTGTTTACAAATGCACAATATTACTTTTATTTTATTTTATATTAAATATTAAAATTTTTGTTCTTAAGAACAATATTTAATTGAATTCGATTCTCAGAATTCAGTAATTCGTTTTCCTCTATCACGTGATTGAGCAGACGACGGTGGGAAGAGCTCATTGTTAATTATTTGATATTGAGTGGAATATCTCCAGGTTTTCTTGTTTTACAATATGCTTTCTTCTTTATTTTTAATGATTCATAATATACCTAATTAAAATTACTTTAATATAAACCCTTTAAAAATAAATATTAAATAACTTTTATTAAATTGTACGTTATTTTGATTGTTTTTGTTGCTATTTCATAATTAAAATATCAGAAAAATCCTATCTAAAACTTCAATCATAAATCTTTAGAAAAATTTGAACGCTATACTTAAGTTACATCTTTGGGATTCTTAATTGGTTAAATTTTTTATCTGTTCAAAACATTAAGAAGACAGATAAAAAGTGTTATCTAAATTTTTTTTTTAGTAAAAACGATAATTAATGTAAAATAAGATCTTTTTATAAGAATATATAAAATTTCATCTTTTTTCATAAGTGATAATCAGTTTTTTATAATTTTATTATTTATTTATTTATTTTATGGAATTTTATTTATTATTCAGAATCTAATTTATATCACATAGCAAAAAATTGGAATATGGTGAAAGATTACGTAAGTTAGGTACTAATTGGATAACTAACTCAAAAAGTACTAGAAAACCATCTTGAAACTTCAGGAGTGTGGAAAACATGTTATGGTCCATATATTTTAGTTAAAGTTTTGTCACGAAATTAACAGGGGGACTAGTAAAAAATTAAAAAGTTAAAAACTGTTTGGCATCACCCTGTAAAAAGTAATGCTTGAAATACGATCTGGCTGTAACATGTGATCATTCGGCTTTTTCTTATTATCTGTATAAATTTTCGTCTCTACCGCATGTAATCAGGAAAATATAATGGTTTCTTTAAAAAATTGCAAAAAAATTTCCTTTTTTTATCTATAATATGCAAGGTATTAAACCTAGTGCAAAGCTCTTTTCAGGACATTTGACATACAATGTTAGATATAGCATATTGCAATCACAATGCAAAAATATTAAATATATAACGAATTATGAGCATTTTTACTGAATAATTTTTAATTGCGCATGCGCAATATTTAGCGAAGTTTCATTTGCATAATTTAATAGCCAAATTATTGAGCTACTATAAACCCCAAACAAGCATCGTGCAAATTCAGAAAGATCTATGCGACAAAATGAACTGAATTTTTGTTATTCCCAAAAATAAGATAATGATAAAGCGGTTTTCTCAATGTTTTCTCATCGAAAACTCTATTACCATCCATTGAATCAAAATAAAAATGTGAGTAAAAGCCCTTATAGTTTAGGTTTTTTTTCGAGAGAAACTGAAAAGCAATAGAGTTCTAACAACCACGTGACTTTCTTCTTAGAAACCGTACTTTGCTGAAGGACAACGCTAATTTTTCCATGCTTTTGGAAGCGTAGTAGTCGAATTTTTTTATGCTTTTGCAAATACATTTACAACACTGTGTTACAATAAATTTGTAACACTATTCCGCATTGATAAAATGGGTCAGTGAGGTCAACTGTCCCTCAGCAAACAAGCTCGTGACGTCATCTGTTAGAACTCTATTCATTTATCGCGTACAACATTTTGAGTTTACATACTTGTTTATATACTTGTTTGGTGTTTTTATATAAGTAGCTCAATGCATCTGGCTATTAAATTATGCAAATTAAATTTCGCTAAATCTTACGCATGCGCAGTTGAAAATTATTTAGTAAAAATTTTCATATTTCATTAGATATTTAATATTTTTTCAATCTGTTTGCAGTATACTGTGTCTAATATTGTATGTCAAATTTCATGAAAATAGCTTTGCAGTGGGTTTAATACCTTTCGTATTATAGCTATAAAAGTGATTTTTATTTTTTGCATTATTTTAAAGAAACTATTACATCTCCCTGATTACATGCGGTAGAGACATAAAAATTTATACAGATAATAAGAAAGAGCTCCATAATCACATGCTACAGCCAGATCGCACTTCAAGCATCACTTTTTACAGGGTGATGCCAAACACTTTCATTTTTCTTTAATTTTTTACTGGTCCCCCTTTTACATTTGGGGCAAAACTTTAACTGAAATATGAGGAGTACAACATGTTCTTTACACTCCTGAAGTTTTGAGATGATTTCTTCAGTACTTTTTGAGATATTAAAAAAAAAAAAAATGTCTGAAATCGAAAGTGTCCTGTCATTTATGGAAAGATAGCGTATGATTTTAAGTATAATTTTAGAATTATTTAATACTGAACTTAAATAAACTTCTCTCAGTAAAAATTCGTTTTTTTTTTTTTTTTTTTTTTTTTTTTTTTGAATATTGATATGTTTTTAAAATGCATTTTATGAAGATTTTAATATTTTGATTTCACAAACTTTTCGTCGGAAAAAAAAAAAAAAAAAAAAAAAAAATACGGATATTGGAAGTTACGGTAGCACCGTGCTTAAAAGGCTCGGTTAAGCTTATATGAAATGCATTCGTGCGTTTCTCCAAAAATTATTTTTAACAATAATAAATATATTTTATTTGTGATTACTTCTTTTTGCTAATTTAGTTGTTTACGGTGCAATTTAATCCTTTCAGGGGCGGTAGTTGCATAGTGCAACCACAAATTTAATTCAAAATTGCAAACACAGTCCGCGGAAATTTTTTAAAATTTTTTTCTTTTGTAACTTTAACGAATATCTTCATTTATTTCTCGTCTTTTAATATTGTTGGTGATTTCTGGTGCTGTTTATTAAAAAAGAAAAAAAAAATTGCTTGACCCTGAAAAGGTTAAAGAATTTTCCCAATTATAAGTGGTTTGAACTTCTAAGTCCTCAATATGTTCCATCAGTCTGTACACATTTTAAAAATTCATAGAAATTGAAGGAATAGGTAAAATTGAACGCGGTTTTCGAAAAAGAAATCTTTTTTTTTTTTTTTTTTTTTTAACTGAAATATTCTGATATTCAAATTTGTTTAAATGTCTGTTAGCTGCTAAATGTTCATAATATAGAGCAGAGACTCTCCAGAATTTTAGTTTAAATAAACATTCTTTTTCAGAGTATATTATTAAATAGTTCATTTTTCCAAGTCAGTTCGAAGAAATTCTAAAGCAAACTCCTAGCATCACTTCTAATTTTTAAATAAGACTTAACACCAGTATTTCTAAAAAGAAATCTATCACATATGGTATTTCGATAAATACCGTATTTTCTGACGTATAACGTGCAGGTCACATAAATGAGTTACACACCAGAAAATTTAATTTACAAATTAAGCTGTATTCGTAAGAAACAAAAGCTTGTTAAGGAATAGCTTTTACTGTAAATTTAAATTTCCGGTGCATAACTGATTTAACACACCTGCACGTTATATGCCGAAAAATACGGTAAAATTAAATAAACTGAAAAAAATTATAAAAAAAAATTTCCGATTTGAAGTCTCGCTTCAAGATAACGGTGATTTGGTACTTATACCATGGCCTCCTAAATTAGATGCTTTCCGCGTGACTCGAAAACTTGGCAACAGTTCAATTGGTAGACAGTGCCACCTGGTACAGATTGCGCAATTTTTTTATTCAACAGCCATCCAAATTTTTTTAAAGTGGGAATTGATATACATAAAAGGCGAATGGAATCGAAGTGTAACGTCGGTTATATATATCATATATCACTTCTTAAAATTATTGATGAAAGTTGAATAAAAAAGTCGTTCAATCTGAACAGCTGTCTACCACTTGAACTTTTTCCATGCTTCCGAGCCACGCGGAAGGCGTCTAGTTTAGGAGGCTGTGCTAATACTAACTAGGAAACCTATTTAACCATTTGCCGATCCTAATGCTCTAAAGCATACTTACAACATCCTAATTAATATTCCGTAGTGCTGTTAGTCCCGCCCTTTTTTACACGCCAGTAAATTTTTAGAGTAATATTCTCCAAATGCAATTACAATTAAATAGGAAGAAAAATACTCTAAAAAGATACTGGTGTGAAAAAGAAGACGCGGCTAACAATACTACGGAATATTAATAATTATGTTGGCAAGTATGCTCTAAAGCGCTCTAAACAGTGTTACCAAATTTAAAAATTCTTTTATTCGACTGCCACCAATATTTTTGAGAAGTGATATTTGGTATATTTAAAGGACGAATAACCTTCGAAGTCATTAGACAATCGTTAAAGATAAAAATTAGTAATGGATATTTCCATTTCATTAAAAAGACTTTAAATTTGCCAACACTGACCAGAAAGTGGAATTAAATGGGACCGGCATAGGTTATTCCAGGTATTTGATTAAACAAGTACGAAAGACCTGTGAAATTTTCTTTTATATCCTTCTGTACAACAGCGTCACCTGCCGGCTAATATGCGCAGAAAGTTAATTACAACTTCTCACAATAAATATTTCACATATTTAGTTAGGTGCAATTTTAACCAATAGGTGCTGAGATCAGTGTTGCCAGATTGGGGACTTTTTTTATTCAGTATCCACCACTAAATATTAATTGTGAATTGGTGACTATTGAATAAAAAAAGTCTCCAATCTGGCAACACTGGCTGAGATATAGATATGGAAAATCAACAGAAGGTGAGTTATAGCAGCGCTACAGAATCAGTATAGTATTTCACAATGGATCATAATAGAACACGTATAATTTTGTGCAGTTATACACTATAGAAGCTGAGATATATACTTTTTGTAAATGAGGAAAATCGTACCACTACCTGTTGGGCGGTGTATGCATATATGATAATCGTCAATTTATGAAATGTTATAATTAAATATAAACTTGTATGAATTTATGTGCACTAGTTCTTCACCTAGAACTGCCACAAATTTTTTGTCACACATACACGGACACTTTCTAAAAATAGTCAAATTGTGTTCAGAACCATTCAAAACCTGTAAACCTTTAAAAAATTAGAAATGTAATAATTTCTTCTATAAATGTAGAGGAATGTATTTTTTCTTTTTTTTTTTTTTTTTTAAGTTATTCTCGAAAAAGTTTTTTTTCTTTGGAATTAAATTATTGTCTCTTTTCAGGTTCTACAATTTTAAATTCTTTAACTGTCATTGTTTCGGTCCCTTTTCCGGTTTTCTGATTTTCACCAAAGCTTGTGAAATCCATCAGTAAACCGAAAACTAATATATATGAAAGGATAACGAAAGGGAATCTGACGGAGATTAGCAAAACCATTTTTTTAGAAACCTACTTCCAAGACGACGTAGATTCACGTCATTTTGAAATTTGAAACTCCGCCAATGGGCGTTACTTTTGCAATTTATGTGTTGCTATATTTTTCTAAGTGTACCTTATATTCCCAGGATTCGTACCGGTCTGCTTTTTTTTTTCCTGAGTCTCACACCGGTATTCTGAAACAATATTATTCACCTTAGGTTTATAAACTTATTTTATAAAGAAAATCCTTATACAAAATTACTGGTATAAGACTCAAGAAAAAAATAAGGACCCTGATTCATTTTTGTACAATTAAAATACTAGGGATACAAATTCTTCCATGAGAAAGAATACAATTATTATGTATATTCATATGTAATATAAACATGGATACAGAAAACCTTGCTCTGGTTTGAAAAAATAACGCTCACTGGCGGAACATACTTTCAAAAAAACAAAAACATGCGGTAGCGAAAGTGTTAATATTTCGGAAGATTGCCAGTGCCCGCCCTTTTTTTCACACCAGTCTTTTTTTTTTTTTTTTTTTTTTACCTTTTTAAAGAGCGTTTTTCTTTATACTTAGTCACAATTACATTTGAAGAAAATTTCTCTAAAAATAAAGTAGTGTGGAAAAAGGGGCGGATTTTAACAATCTTCCAAAATATCAATTTGTAAGTTGGCAGGTACATACCTGCCAATATTTTAATTTATTCCGGAGTATTTTTAGCCCCGCCTTTATTTCGCACCACTTATTTTTTAAGAGAATTTTTTTCGTATTTTATCGAAGTTATATATTGGAGAATTTTTTTCTATAAATAAAGTGGTGCAAAAAAAAGGCAGGACTAAAAGTACTCCGGAATAAATTAAAATATTGGCAGCTATGCAGGTATGAGACTTTAAACAGACCTACCTTATTTGGTCATTTATCAATTTCTTTGTAACCAACTAATACATAGAAGAGGAAATCTAAAAAAGAGGTTGTCGAAAATCGTTAAAGCTAATTTTTAACTTTCGGTCTCACTTCGTATTTTCCTTTTTTTTTTTTTTTTTTTTTTTAATGAAAATTTTGCCAAAAACATCTGTACATTGGATCTGCTTTAATTAAAAAAGTTTCATTGTTATTTTAATTTAATTTACTATTATTTTTATTATTATTTGTAATTTATTTAATATATATATATATATATATATTATTTTTTACTGCGCAGCACTTGCAGGGTGGTTACAGACCCACCTCCCCCCCCCCACCCCCGATACTTACACCAGTGTATTTATATGATAATCATAATATTTTACTTAATTGTAAAATCTTACTGTTAAAAATTTCAAAAGAAAAATACTGATGTAAGAATCAGGGGGAAAATGTGACCTATGACCATCCTGGCTTGCTATATTTGAGTGTTGGCAAGGGACGCGCCGAAATAACGGATATTTTTTAAGGGGCACCAAATTGACGGCCGTCGCTACCCCTAACAGAGATAGCACAGTATGAAACAGCCATGTCCTGTCCGTAATTCGAGCCCTGGCCCTACCGTGTGTGTTTCAGGGACACTAACCAGCATACCGTTGGGCGGTTATTTAATTAATGTAATTTTTTTTAAGTAGTCGGTTAGATCTGAAAAATCCACTCGCCGCGTGAAACCTGCAACGTTTTCAACCTCCCATGAGCTTCCTATTCCTAAGAACAAATTTCACTAATCGACCATGTAAAAATTGCATACTTCGACAGTTAAACGTAAATTAATTCCAACAGAAATGAAATAGTCCCGCAACTCGATGGTAGGCCGCAAAAATATCGCGTATTTCGGCAATACAACACAACGCAAGACTTATGTTAATTTTAAACTAAATAATTTCTCTTAGTTAGTTTTCAAAATATGCATGTCCGGTAAGAATTTGAGTCCAGTAACGGATCCTACGGATATAGGAGATTTTGAAATGGACATTTCGCAAAAATCAATTAACTTTAAAAGAATCCTACCCTACACAAAAAGTTTGCAATCTTAAAACTCTGGTGTCCGCATTTTTTTTTTTTTTTTTCTATTTTTATTTATAAGCTCCGCCATTTGGCGTTTCTTTAAAAGACTGTATTATTCAGAGTTGCCAACATTTAGTCCAAAGTATTTTTAGCCCTGCCTTTATTCAATACCACATTTTTTTTAAGAAATGTTTTCTTATTTTATCACAGTTATACATAGCTGCCAATATTTTAATTTATTCCGGAGTACTTTTAGCCCCGCCTTTATTTCGCACCACTTAATGCAAAATCGGCCATCTCCCAAAATTAATTTTTTGGGAAAAACTGATTTCTTGCCACACACGTAGCCAAAATAAGATTTCAACCAAAACTTCTTAGTTTTATAGTCATTAGCAGAGCTGCCAACCTAATCCGGCAATTTGTTAGTACCGCCCCTTTTCTTACACCCCTTAAATTTTAGAGTAATTCTCTTCAAATGTAGTTACCATGAATTAAGCAAACAAATACTTTAAAAATTAAGTGGTGTAGAAAAAGGGGCGGTACTAAGAATTTGTCAGATTAGGTTGGCAGCTCTACGTTAGGGTAGTATATTTCAAAACTCGAAATAAAGTAGCATGGGCACCTGAAGGGAAGGGGTTATTAAGTTTTAAATTTGGCTGATTTTGCAAACTTACTTTCGAGTTGGCCGATTTTGCATTAGGCCAGAACTTAATTTTCGCTAAATTTAGTATGAATGTTGACCTTTGAGGTTACAAATACACAAAATGTTTTGTTCGATTAAATTTTATTTAAAAATAGCTGATTACTGTAATATAATTAAAAAAAAAAAAAATCTAATAAGAAATAACTGATATCTATAACAGAAACAGAATATACCTCTTGAAAATTATCAAAATGTATCACAAATGGTCCCAAATTCATTAATCACGATCTATACACTGAGAAATCATTCGAGTTGTAAACAAACTTGCATAAACACACCGCTATAACCTGCTAAATAATCATAGGTATGCTTCTAAATTAATAACTTATTATTAATTAATAACATATTATGAATTAATCATAATATGCTAACTGTGATCTTATTATGTTATCAATTAATATTATGTTAGTACTAAGTACATTACTTTTAAACTTTAGATTTCTTTTTTTTTTTTCCCTACGTCGTAGGGTCACTTTTCCTTTTCCTTCATTCGTTAGAAGATACTTCTACAAACTTCTCTATTATCGAGAAAGTGTGAAATTCAATTATTAGAAAATCTGTGTGCACCAAGAAAGACCAGTCACTGGTGAGAGAAAACATGATAACACCATAGCCTCCTAAACTAGATGCCTTCCGCGTGGCTCGGAAACCTGGCGGTAGACAGAGCCACCTGGTACAGATTGCGTGACTTTTTTATTCAACAGCCACCAAAAATTTTTAAAAGTGGGATTTGATATACATAAAAGGCGAATCGAATCAAAGAAACGTCGATATACATATATAATATATCACTTCTTAAAATTATTGGTGACAGTTGAATAAAAATGTCGCGCTATCTGTACCAGATGGCGCTGTCTACCGCTTAAACTATTGCCAAGTTTCCGAGCCACGTAGAAGGCATATAGTTTAAGAAGCTATGATAACACTAACCTAATTAACACGTGTGCTGTTGTAGTCGGGTGGAACCGAATCGTGATTTCGCGGATATGGAGATGACCTGCTTTGAAATTCACCAGCCTTCAGATTCGACCGTTTTTGCCGCACATCGGGATTGTCAAACGCAAATAACACAGGGATGGATCGACTTTGGCATGGTTACTTATTTCCGGATGGTAGAAAAGTTTCTTTAGAATTTAAAAACTGAGTAAACGCATTTTTCGATTTTAAGGAGTTGTCCAGTCTTGCAACTAGACGACACATATACACGTAGTATTCAATTAATAAAACACAAATGCTCAAAATCCCTTTTACAGAGCGCGTTACTCTTAGCCCTTTTTTCAGGACGCCCTTAGAGATGAAAAATATCTACCTGTTTTACCACCACTAATTTTATGCAGAAAACTTTATAGTAATTTTGTAGTAATATGTCTGGATTGAAAAGGATACAGATTATTATATAAAAATAATGTTAGTAATAAAGGCAGGAATTTCTCATTCTTGAGAGTGTCCTGAAAATCGGGTGGAGAGTACGACCCTTGCTTTAAAAAATAGTGTATTGCTTTTGGAAAAACGCCTAAAGGAGGCGCTAGTCTTTTTAATGAAAGGAGTTGACTCGTGATACGTCAACAATGTGTCATAGCAAATCTTTATTCAAAAATGTACAAACTTAAAATGAATATTTCTTAAAAGTCAGATTTTTTTTTTGGGGGGGGGGGAGGGGCGGGGGGGCCATATTGTCTGTTTTGATAATTAGCGTCGATTTCGATGTTAGAAATAATTGCATAAACGTGGCGGTTAATCAAAGGCTTCTACCGAGTCATAGCCTCCTAAATTAGATGCCTTCCGCGTGGCTCGGAAACTTGGCAACAGTTCAAGCGGCAGACAGCGCCACCTGGTACAGATTGCCTGACTTTTTTGTTCAACAGCCACCAAGAATTTTTTAAAAGTGGGATTTGATATACATAAAAGGCGAATAGAATTGAAGAAACGTTGATATCACTTCTTAAAATTATTGGTGACAGTTGAATACAAAAGTCGCGCAATTTGTAGCCCTGTCTACCGTTTAAACTGTTTCCGAGCCACGCGGAAAGTATCTAATTTAGGAGACTATGACCGAGCACTGGCAAGTAAATAAAAATTAAATTTTCAGGTCTATAATCAGTTAAATAGCAACAATTAATTGATTAACAACAATTTAAATAATAATAAATTAAAAACACGTTAAAAATACCCCAAGCAGCACCGAAACGTTCTCTGAACGTTCAAAAATTGTTCTGCAAACACGTTCTAAGAACGTTCACTTTGAACGTGTTATAGACGTCTATCTGTCCATCTTGAAGACGTACAATAGTACGGTTCAGAGAACGTTCAATGAACGTGTAACTATCACCATCGGTGTTATAGAAGCGTTCTGAGAACGTTCTATGTATACGGTCTCAGAACGTTCTAAACGTTTTTAGAACGTTTTCAAAACGTTATACACATTTTCAGAACGTTCCACAAAACGTACTGTAAACGTTCTAAAATAGTGTAGTTAAAAAAAAAAAAAAATTATGACGTCATTATAAAAAATCACCTCAGTACGAGCGCTTAGAAGTAAAAATTACATAGCTGATGACGAATAATGATACAACACATGAGCAGGGATATGAATTACTTTTTTTTTTCAATTCAAATAATGTTTGAGAAATTTTAACATACTTACTATTCCTTTAATTTCAACGTATATGCATCAAAAATTCTATATTCTATGACAGTTTTCCCCAAAAAGTGTCATAACGTCTCTTTATACCTTAAAAAATTTCTTAAATTTTTGCATTTTTAAAAAATTTCTTTTTTTCCCCTAATCTGAAGATAATGAAGTTGTAGTATTAATTACAAAACTTTGAATACACACCATAAAATGCAAGAACTCGCACCAACTGTTTCGGGTCAAAAGAAGACACAACCCTTCATCAGGCGAACATTGTAGGCACGAGAGCTGCAAACAAGCACGTTGAGTGTGTTGAATGCGTTGCCGCTTTGTTTGTAGAAGCCGTGCTTTGTTTGTAGCAGTTGCGAGTTCTTGCATTTTATGGTGTTTATTCAAAGTTTCGTAATTAATACTATAACGTCATTATCTTCAGATTAGGGGAAAAAAGAAATTTTTTAAAAATGCAAAAAATTAAGGAATTTTTTAAGGTATATATAGATACGTTATGACACTTTTTGGGAATTACTGTCATAAAATATGGAATTTTTCATGCATATACGTTGAAATTAAAGGAATAGTAAGTATGTTAAAATTTCTCAAACATTATTTGAATTTAAAAAAAAAAAAAGTAATTTATATCCCTGTTGCTGTGTTGTATCATTATTCTTCATCTGCTATGTACAACTAAACTCTTGATTTATTTTGCTTGTTTTAATCCTTGTAATTCCGAATGCGCCATCCTATGATTAATGTTTGTTTTTCATGGTTGTTTTCTGTTTCATTCTCTGATTTCTTGAAGTAAATAATTTATTCCAATTTATTCTTCATTTCTAAGTTCAATTAATTTCTTGTACGATAGGGTGCCCGCTAGCGATTTGCTATTATATCTGCTAACGAACGAAATCTTACATTGGTGCTCAACGACAAAAAGGGTCACCCCTGACGAGTTTTTTTTTTTTTTTTTTTTTTTTTTTTTTCTACCATTCTAAGCTTTTCCTAAAAAAAATGTTTAAAATGCTGTCTTAATTTTTTATTTCCTCGTTGCTTGTTTGTATCTTTTGATTTAAGTTTCATGTGGTTTTTACGCACCGGCAAAATTATTAAAATTGCAACTAACAATATAGGAATAAATTTATGATTAGACTGAAGTTAAATAAAATAAAAATAAATAAATAAAAAATAAATGTTTCAATAAATCACAATCAGTCTCCCCAGGTTATTTAAATTTGTTGTAATTTCCTTCTCATTGACCTATGTGGTTTCAGGGATCTTATATCTGTTGCTTGGCTTTAACTAAGATTAAAAATTCATTTATACATATATATATATATATATATATATATATATATTAATTTTTTTTTTTTAAATACAGGGTGCAAAGCATTGTGACGAGAATACCTTTATCTTCGCAACTATTGGTCGCAAATATATAGTTTCAGTTACAAAATGTTTTAAAGAATATGAGCATTTGTAGTATAACATGTTTAAATTTAAAATATCTATTTTTTCAAAATTGCAAAAACTAGCTTTTTACATAGTCCCAGATCCCTATAGTCATATTTAGAAAACTGACACTCATCCTAACAAAAAGTTTCATTTCTATTCTCCCCAAATGGAACAAGATATTTAAAGTTTGGATTTTCTAACATATTTCGGCCTTCAATAAGGGATTGGTTTAAAAATCCTAATTGGACTTTGTTTGCATTTTCCCTGGGTTTATTAAAGAATTTTTCATTGACTTTTTAATAAAGCCCGAGAAAATGCGAAATAATCCTAAATTTTGAAACTAACTATCTCAGACAATTTTGGGTGCACAAAAGTGAAACTTTTTGTGTTATATTTTTTAGGTTGGAACTCAACTTTCACTATTAGTGTCATGAAAATTGTATAAAAATTATCAGTTTTTGTGATTTTTAATAAATTGATTTTTTAAATTTAAACATGTCATATAATGAATTCTTACATTTTTTTTAAATACATTTTCTTATTGGAGGACGTCTGAGACCAATTGTTGCGCAAATAAAGGCCTGCTCTCGACTTTGCACCCTGTATATTCTAAACATTTCTGGGTACTACTTTGTAAGTCCATGGATAGTTTATAAATATATTTGAATGCTGAAGTTTATAGAAAGTTTTAATATTTCAACATAAAATATAATTTCAAAAATGAATGTACCAATACACCGCTAAAATAATATATAATTGAGTTTAGAATATATTGTTAATTTATAATAATAAGAAATTGAAACAAAAAATTAAAAATTAGTTAGAAGGAGGAAATTTTAAAAATTTCCAAATACTTAAATACATATATATATTTTTAATCAAAATATTTTTCTAAAATATTTAACATACTTCATATTTTTAAATTTCAGTGCATGTGTGTATAAATATTTTCAGTTTACAGCAGCAGTTTACAAAAAAGATGTTTGCAGGTATTTAAATTTATTCAACATGGCAATGTAATTGGTATTCTTTAAATGTTTAAATTTCTTTAAATTGAGTCAACGCAATTTTTACCTCATTTGATGTAATTATGCTATCATATGGCATATTAAATAATTGATAAATGTAAATATTATTAGTATTAATAAATAATATAGTAAATAGTCCTTTTTTTTTAAGCAGAATATCTTTTTTTTATAAAGATGTGGAATAAAATTGAATTGAATCTTTGTTTTATTATGCAGTTAAACAATTTCATATATTTTATTTAATAAATAACAGTAAAGAGATATTTAAAATTGTAAGTCGGTGAAACTTAGGATATTATTTTAAAAATGTGCAATTTGCATAACCTAGATTGTATATATATTATCATATAAACATTAAATAAATACTTCAGAATTTAAAAAGAAAAGAAAAAAAGAATTACGAACCTTCTGAATTTTAATAAGAACTTTCTTCAAGAAAACATCCTTCCAACTAGCATTTTAAAATACACAATGACCAGTCGGAAGGGCATTCACTTAAAATTAGCTTTTATCTTGTAAAGTCTTTGTGACTTCTTCATACTTCATTCAGAATTATAATAACCAAAAATAGTTATTTTAACAAATTCCATCTCAGAAGACTAAATTAATATAATGAATCAATAATTTCTAAGCGGTTGTCTGTAACAGGAGCAGTTTTTTCTGCGATTCAACTTTCAAGTATCAAAAGTTAGGCTTAAGAACATACGCAGATATGAAAATGATTGTTTAATTGATATTAAAATAAGACTTTAATAAATAGAACATAGAGAATATTACAGGTTAAAAATATTACATTTTTACCTTTTCTAAAGCTTATACTACTCTTTATAACGCTAAAACTGAACAAATCAGATTACATGTTTTAAGATTACCGCCTCACATAACGACACGACTTTCCCAAGACCTGGCACCGCGCCTGGCGTTTGACTTTGCAGTTGCACGGTCAGCGAAAATTAAATAAATGCAATCCACAGGTGTCGATGTTATCATCTGCTCTCCCTTCCTTCTTGCATCCGCAATAATCATGTTTCAAAGTTCAACATTTGAAACAGAAATTTATTAAGCATTTATAGCTTTAGTCAATATTTTAAGGAAAAATTTAGTGGAGTTAAACAATTATTTAAATTTTTATAAAGTATTTTAAAAATTTATGAGATCACTTTATTTTTCCATTTTAAAATCTCGAATTAAACGGAAAAGCATATCTTGTTTTAGTGTATATTTCAGTATTGAACAAAATATTCAGTGAAAATAAATAAAATAAAATAAGACCAATCAAACAGAGTAATGATTTAACAACATGATCAATATTGATAATTTATCAGTAACATTTAAACTTAAATAGAACCATAACTTAAAGAAAAGAAGAAAAAAACTCATTTCTGTAACTTCCCGATGAGTATTAGAGACCGCGAGGTTCTACTCTCGAACCTTACAGACGGGAAGTGTTGGTTTCGATTCCTGGTCACGCTCGTCGACTTAGGTTTTCGGAGTTTTCCCGTGATTTTCTTTGAAACTCGCGTAAAGCACTATATTACTTATTCAATAACATCCGTGATTAGCTTTTTGTATCTAAACTCTGGGTGTGGGGAATGCATAGATTTTCATGACAGAAGACAATCATTTTTATGCTGTATAGAAGATCTTAGAAAATGTATTTTTCTAAGGGTTTATTATTATTATTATTACAAATGAAAAAAAAAAAACGGTAAATTTGTTTTAAATAATCAGAAAACGATGTTTCAATTATTCGTTTTAAGGGTGATATCGAATTCTTTTGAAAGATAATCATAGTGAAAATTTTTATCCACCCCTCCCCCATCCCCCAGGGATGATGTATACTTATTCCTAGGGGAAAAAACAATGTCCTACGAATAATAATAATAAAAAAAAACTGTTTGACTATTACTCGTTATACATCCAAATTGAATCAATAATATATATCAAATGTGTGTCACGCAGAAGGTTTGGTGAGTATATATATTACAGAAGCTGATAGATAGCCTTTCTGTGAATGGAAAATTTTGGAACGTGGCAGTGCCACCTGTCGTCCGATATGCACACAAAGGCAATCTGTAGAGTTTTACGTAATATTAATTTCACTTACCAAATTTACAATATTTATAAATCACAGAAGTTGAGATTTTCCGTTTCCGTTATGAGATTAAATTGCAACATAGCCACGCCACCTGTTGGCCGATGTGCATCCAAAATGGACCAGTAAAGCTTTACATAAAATCGATTTCACTTATAACTTCAGTGTATCACAAAATTTATTGTTAAATCACAAGAGTTAAAATATTGCCTTTCCGTTAAAATGATTAAATTGCAGATTAGCAACGCCACCTGTTGGACAATGTATACATCCAAATTGTATTAGCAGAGGTTATGATGATACATGCCAATATATCAAGTTTAATGCATTTGTACACTATAGAAGCTGAGATATAGCCGTCCCATAAATGGAGGGTTTCATTGCATAGCACCGCAATCTATCGGACGATATATCCCAAATGAAATTCAAATAAACTCCAATTTAGGGCAAGATCTAATATTGTAACAAGTTTGGTTGAATTCCATACATTGATTCCTGAAATAGAAAATCGACAAAATTTTTCCATGAGTTTAAAATTTTGTAATTTTTTTTCACCTCACCGCTACTGATTATTGAGAAGCATTCTTTACTGACGTGCTAGCAAAACGTTAAACTGAAAATGTAAAAAATGCTCTATTCTCTATCTTGCTAAAAATTATAAATTTCGAATAACTTACGAAGTTTTTAAATTAGAATGTTGCAAATCTCTCAATAAGATTCTTATCAATATCATAAGTGATATTTTAAAACTGGTCCGATCTCTCTGCAATCATTTGTTCTTGAGATATCGTGTACATGAACTAACGGGCTATCACACTAATAGGTGCCGAAGCCGATACACATTAACAGATACCATACCAACCTTTTGACTTCCGGATTCCTCACGCCACAAAACGTGTAAAAAAATCAAAAACTGAAGTCAAAAATTTTCATGATTAACCTATTTTCCCAACCAATAGTACTAAAAAGTCATTTTGTCATATTCGTTATAATTACACTGTTACAGAACGTGTTATGACGGTGTCACACTTGAACGTTCTATATAGAACTAGAATTGTACGTTTTATAGATGGTACAAATCAAACATTTTCAGAACGTTCTAAATAATACTATTTCTGAACGTGTTTTAGAACGTTCTTTTGACACGAAACACGGTGTTTGAACTATTGAAACCGTTATTAGACGTTCACAGAACGTTCCTGTGCTACTTGGGACATTTATTAAAAATATATAAAAACTTCCAAAGCTTTTCGCCTACATAAAAGAAGGCATCATCAGGGAATTTAGTTTTACACATACTTCAGAGCAGTTATATGTACTTTTGTATGACATGGTCAACAGTTAAGTTCTTACATAAAATATATTCAACAGGACTTAACTGTTGACCATGTCATACAAAGGTATAGTCAGGCAAAAAAAAAACGCCACCCCCTCCCCCCACCTAATTTCGCCGTAAATTATCGTAGAAGCATGCGGCTGGTACCTATCGCTTTGCATCAACGTCTAGTTTTTAATGGTGTAGTTCGATTTTACTTAAGGGGTCATCTACATATTAAAACAGGTATAAACTTCATTTTTTTCAATAACGACCCCTATTTTTGACCTCATATTCCGATTTTTGAGATCAAGGCAGTTCGGAAAACTTACCTATTTATATACTGTAAATCAATTCTAAACAGAGTTACACATGAAAATGTGTTACGAGACCGTCTATACATTTAGAAAAAATAAATTTTGATCTACCACGCAATATACATTATTTATTAAATTTCACACCGGAAACAAAGTTCAGAAATGTTTATTATAAAATAAAAAACGATTTTGCTAAACTCTCCGTGTTAGTTTATGAATTAAAAGATTTTTATTGGTTTCTATTATTAAACATTGAATAGTAAAATACATCACTTCATACGAAGAAAATTAAATAGCTTGAATCATATGAACCCTACAATACAATGTTGAATTACAAAAATATAATTACCAAGGTAAAAGAATAATAGTAATAATGATAATAATATTAATAGCGGTTAAAAGAAAAAAAAAGTGTTTAATATTTAAGAAAAAGAATTATCTACTTCTTGTTGGGTATATTTTTATTTTATACAGTAAGCCCCGCATGAAAGTGTTACGAAAAGTTTTACATTTAATTTTAGGAGTACAAACCAACAATAGATAATATACAAAAATATAGATAACAAGATTTAAACTAAAATCTGAGAAAGAATATTTAATATTTTCGCGACGGCTGATGTAGTTTCACGTCATTTGGAAATCTGTAACTCCTCCAGTGGGCGTTTCTTTCACAATTTGTGTGTGAGGATATTTCTTAAGAATATTCCTTATATTCATATATATATTCCTTATATTCCTTATATTCAAAATAGTATGAAACAAATACTTTCACTAGAAAGAGTATAATTATTGTGTATATTCATATGAAAATAAATATGGATATAGAAAAAACGGTTTCCTATTGCCTAGAACGAATATTCCCCGTTCTGCAGTCGTCTACTGTACTTGAATTCTTAATTTTAAATGCGTAAAATCTATATCTTTAAAAGTTATAAGACATATTACTTAGTTTTAAATTCTTTTTCCGTGATAAATGTGTCGCCAGTTTTACGCCGTGATTAGAAAAATCGAAAATAAATAATATTGCGCTTTGTTTCAATAATAGATTTTAAAAACTCAAAAAAAAAAAAAAAAAAATTCAAATATTTCACTATATTATTCGGTATTAAAAAAAAAAAAAATTATATTTTATCAAGTTACGTCATGCGATAAAATTTAAATAGTATAAACGGTAGAGTAAACGAATGCGAAAATGTCACAACAAGATTAAAACAGAAAATATGTTTTAAAAAATCTGATAAAAATTAATTATATTAATTTAAAAGAAAGCAAAAACAAAAGTATTTTTCACTGCATATTGCTCTTTCAAATAATAATCCTCGTCCTGCCGCATTTTCTAAATCATGATATATAACTTGAGATGCACGAATCCTAGAATATTCTAGTTAAAAACAAAAGACAAAAGGGATAAAATAGAATTTTAGCAGTGAGAAACTAGAAAAAGTTATGTAATATTTAAGAACAAAGACTTAACATTTCAGAATCGAGTAAACTCCTTTTTGCAACGAAAGCCACGCCTTTACAGAATTTTTCTAAAACTTTACATTATAAAACAAAATTATTTTACATACTTCCAATTAAATCATTTAAATTTTGTCTTCAGCATTCAATGTAGTAAATGCCATTGACATTTATGCATACCAGTGTCACATATAGAGTCATATACGAGTATGCAAAGTAGTTTTTTAATACTGTTTCCGCAATATAGAGGCGGGGCTACATTTCTTTTGGAATTCTTTCCCAATCTCTTGCCTGCATTGCGATAATTTTATAAAAAATAATCCAATTTGTATAATAAGCATCGAAATGTTCCTTAGAAAACAATTTGAATAACATAAAGGTAAATTAAAATAGTTTTTCGTCAAAATGTATAGAAATATTGACTCACAGAGGATACAAATTATAACAAGTGACGCCCGCCTAACAGCAGTAAAAAATGAAATATCACTATAACTCAAAAAATAATGTGAGGAACGAGTTGTAAATTTGGAAACCCATGTTTTTGATGATGCCCGTTCTATTCGTGCAAAAATTAACATAGGTCATAATTCATAATTTTTTCAAATCTGAATTTATTAATAATTTTCATAATTCAAAAAATATTTTTTTAGCAAAAATTTGCATGGAATATGTTTGGGTCACTTCATTCTAACGAATAAAAAAAACAGAATTTAAATATCATAATTATTTCGGAAGATATGATTTAATGTTTGTCACATTCATTTAACATTAGCATCCCCAAACTTTGACAGCTTATAACTCTATGAAAAATTGAGTGAAATATATAGACTATACCATTTTCCGTGATGATTTTAACCAAAGAATTCAAATAAATTATAAAAAAGTGGGGTTACCATTGAAAAAAATGAAGTTGATGTCAGTTTTAATATGTAGACGACCCCCTAAGTAAAATCTTACTATAGCATTATAAACTAGACATTATTACAAACTGATCGGTACCAGTTGCATGTTTCTACGATAATTTACGGCGAAATTAGGTGTTTTTTTTTTTTTTTTTTTTTTGGCTGACTGTACATATAACTGCTCTGAAGTATATGTAAAACTAAATTTCCTGATGATGCCTTCTTTTACGTAGGCGAAAAGCTTTGGAAGTTTTTATATATTTTTAATAAATGTATTTTTAACGTGTTTTTAAACTGTTTTTAATTTATTACAATAATGACACGTGTTTTTAATTTAGCTCTTAACTTGAGTTTGTTTATAATTTAAATAATGTAATTGTAATGTCAGGAGATTCTTTACAAACACACACCGATCGACCAATTTCTAAAAATCACTTCTTTTAAACTCAGACCTTAAATCATGTAATTTAGACGAAAACTCAATATCGAAAATTTTAACCAATTACACACTTCCATTATCTACGGTAGTCAGTTGGTATCAGAAAGAATACGTACATCCTGGTGTAAGAATTTAAGATGTATAATTTACTTCTTCATTTCTCGTTGAGATTAACACGAACTTATGTACCCCTCTTTAGAAAGACCTGAATTAAATGCTGCTCTGACTAAAACCGGACTCTTTCTCTTTTTCTTTATGTAATAGAAGGAAAACAGAGAAAAAGTTAAATGTGTGTGGCTTCACACGTATTTTAGAATTTTGTGGTATTTAAGAGAAGCGTAAAGACGTATTATTACGGCTAGCGCCGTGTCTGGCGGGTTATTTAGGTCAGACTCTTATTATACCCCTTTGAATGTATTATTATTGCTTTCGCATTCACAAAAATGGCAGTATTTTTCCCCTCCCCAAAATCGGTTAGGTTTTTTCTAGAACCTATGTTCCGACGATACGAATAAATCGTTGTTATAATGTCAATGTTAAAATATCTGTTTGTGGAGTCGATTGTTTTTATATTAGCTTTTACTAGAAATAAAATTATTTGTTACGGCTAGCATAGTGTTTGGGGTTATTTTAGTCAGACATTTATATCTATCTATCAATCTATTTTTATATAAATGGATGGTAGACTTTTTTCTTTTTTTTTTTTTCTTTTGGTAAATTACTGTCTTATAATTATTGCAAATTTACATGCGTGTGCATTGAAATTTAACAATATTAAGTATGTTAAATTTTCTTATAAAATATTTAAATTATAATTATAGTTTATTTTATTTATTTATTTATTTAATATATTTTTAATGCTTTTTGCATACTAATTTTTTACTTTCCGAACACTTTAGTGAAGAAAGTATTGTAATCATGTCAAAAATTCGAAATTGAGATTTTGACGTTTCTATACGTTTTGAAGTCCCCTGAGTCCGTTTCCATTATTTTTACGATGATGTATGTATGTGTGCATGTCTGTGAGTGAACACGCTAGCGTCTAAACGCTTTGTTCGAATAAGCTGAAAGTTGATACGTATATTCTAAGTCACCATAGTACGAATTCTATAGATTTTGGTGAATCTAGCACTTATAGTTTTTTTTTTTTTTTCTTTACAGGGGCACAAAGAAAAATTCTTTATCATTATGGCCTATGGGGCCAAATTTTTAAAAGTGCGATAGCGTCTAAACGCCTTATTCAATTGAGCTGAAAATTTATATGCATATTACAAATCACTGTTGCACTAACTATAAGCATTTTGGTGAATCTAGCATTTATAGGTTTTTACAGGGACACAACGAAAAATTCTTTATCATTATGATCTAAACGCCTTATTAATCTGAACAAAAAACTTGTATACATGTTAAAGGTCACAGTTGCACCAACTGTATGGATTTTGGTGAATTTAGCACTTACAGTTTTTTACTTGGACAAAAAGAAAAATTCTTTATCATTATGGCCTATGGGACCAAATTTTTAAAAGCGCGATATCGTCTAAACGCCTTATTCAATTGAGCTGAAAATTTATATGAATATTACAAATCACTGTTGCACTAACTATAAGCATTTTGGTGAATCTAGCATTTATAGGTTTTTACAGGGACACAACGAAAAATTCTTTATCATTATGATCTAAACGCCTTATTAATCTGAACAAAAAACTTGTATACATGTTAAAGGTCACAGTTGCACCAACTGTATGGATTTTGGTGAATTTAGCACTTACAGTTTTTTACTTGGACAAAAAGAAAAATTCTTTATCATTATGGCCTATGGGACCAAATTTTTAAAAGCGCGATATCGTCTAAACGCCTTATTCAATTGAGCTGAAAATTTATATGAATATTACAAATCACTGTTGCACTAACTATAAGCATTTTGGTGAATCTAGCATTTATAGGTTTTTACAGGGACACAACGAAAAATTCTTTATCATTATGATCTAAACGCCTTATTAATCTGAACAAAAAACTTGTATACATGTTAAAGGTCACAGTTGCACCAACTGTATGGATTTTGGTGAATTTAGCACTTACAGTTTTTTACTTGGACAAAAAGAAAAATTCTTTATCATTATGGCCTATGGGACCAAATTTTTAAAAGCGCGATATCGTCTAAACGCCTTATTCAATTGAGCTGAAAATTTATATGAATATTACAAATCACTGTTGCACTAACTATAAGCATTTTGGTGAATCTAGCATTTATAGGTTTTTACAGGGACACAACGAAAAATTCTTTATCATTATGATCTATGGGCTCAAAGTTCAGTAGCGTTAAATAAAACATCGTGTAATATATGGCGAAAAATACTCACACATTCTATTATGGTTTTCTCTCTTTCGTTTGTTTAACAACTGCTCCTTCTTTACTTTATCTTAAAAACTGTTAATTACTCAATGTTCGGAAAGTCGAGTGGATTCACTCCAGACTTTTTCCTCGATATTTTAAACATTTTTTCAGTATTACTTTGTGAATTGATTGGTAAGATTTTTTTTTTTTTTTTTTTAAGCTTTGAAAACGTAGTAAGTATGCTTAGGCAGCAGAGCTCGAAGTCACTAGGATACTCGAACAATCTTCTATAAAAATGTAAACATTTCTGTATAAAAGCAGTGGTAACAAAAATGGCGAAAATTTCTTATCCATGAAGATGTCCTGGAAAAAAGGCGGAGTTTTCGAGCTCTGCCTATGAATAAAACAAGGGTGCAAGGTCCGTTTTAATATTACTGAAATTAATAATAAAAAATAGTGGTGTAAGAGTTCCGTCTTAAGACGAAATCTCTTGTACCCTTGATATAGAAGAAAGTAATTTATATATTCATACCATAGCTGCCGACATTTTAATTTATTCGAGAGATTTTTCAATCCCGCCTTTATTTCTCACCTCTTTATTTCTAGAATAATTCTCTTCAATATTTAACTATGATAAAACAAGAAAAGAATACTCTTAAAAAATGTGATACGAAATAGAGGCGGGGCTAAAAATACTCCGGAATAAAGTAAAACGTTGCTTTTCAATATTTAACAATGATAAAACAAGGAAAAAAAAATACTCTTAAAAAATGTGATACGAAATAGAGGCGGGGCTGAAAATACTTCTGAATAAGTTAAAATGTTGGCAGCTATGTTAATATGCAAACATAAAATTTTTCGTGCGTTTTAAGCCCATTTTTAATAACAGGAAAGACTTAAAAGTATAACTAGTTGGTACCCGTCAAAATTTGACGTCTTAATAACATTTAAATGTACAACAACAACTGAAATCTTTTAATAGCCCACCAGCCGAGAACCATTGTTTTATACTAACTCCTTTAAATGAAGCTTAAAGTGGGTGCGCTGGTTTTGTATGGAGTTGTCGCTCTACAATAGAATTCGACACAGTCACTTTTTTAAGATATTTCTAGCAATTTTCATATTATTTAGTCAAAAAAAAAAGTAAGTTAAACATTTATGAAATATTTATTTAAAAATATCTGATATATAACAACCCCATGAATCCCACTACCATTAATTATGCATACTGTAAACCAAAAGGTGAAAGTAACAAATATGTAAAAACCCTGAAATCTCCTACTTGCATGTAGATTTAAAAGCGAGCAGAGATTTAATAAAAGGTATATTATATAGTTAATATTAAAAGTGTTTATTTATCTAAGTTAAAGTTTAAACTTTTCTTTAAAGCTTTTGATATTTGAAGTTGGTGTAGCCGTTTTCACGAGGTGACACCCTCGATCATCAGCACCCTGTATGCAAACAGGATTTTGTGCATGCCTGCGATCTCGAAGGGGAGGGAGGATTTTTGCTGCTTACGAATTATTTGATAGATATTTTGGTTGGGTTTTATACATACAATTACGTTCTATTTTTCCGCTGCATTTCTGATTTTAATTGAAACTTCTATAAAATAATTTTAATGACAAATATCCCCTCCACCATCGAGACCACAGGTATCTACAAAATCCCGTCTAACAATTAACAAAGTTGTTACATCGGAATAGCCAAACGAAATTGACTTTTCACAATTATAATATTTTTTTTTTTTTGATGCGACAGACAGAAAATCCCCCCCCCCCCACACACACACCCTTTTTCAACCAATACATACATATTATCCAATCTTTGAAAAATAGGACTAAGACTTTAAAACATATAAATTATGTAAAAAAATTATATGTAAGAAAATAGTAAAAAAGCAACTAATGCATGAATGAATTACGACAATGTTTTCCAATTTGGTCGCAAGTATTGGCTTAAAGGTTCATAATTTCCTTTTCTGGAAAACAGCAAGGTGTGTAATATATATTTTTTCCTTTTTCTTTAACTTTGTATAAAGTATACAACTTTTGCATGAGTTCTACAATATTATGTATAATTCATCTTTTTTTTTAGCATTGGAAATTGTGCTTTTAATTTTAATTTTTTACTTTTAAACCTTTTTTCTGGTTAAATTTTTATTTCTTATTGAAATAAAATTTTGCCTAATTCAAACAGACAAACCACCAATAAAATTTTTAGAACTACTATTCAGTAACAATTAATAGTTTACCTGATTTTGTTACTTCAAACTGGCCTTTTAAATGTACTACTAACCAGAGCCTGATTAAGGGGGAAGCTCGCTCTTACCGGAATATTTTTACAATTATTTTTTACTACATGTCATAGAAATTCCACGCTTTGACGAGGAAATATTTTTTATAAAAAATGAACGGTGTAAAACAATCCAATTTACTCACCGTTATTAGACACCAGAATTCTTTTAAAATAATTTTTAATGGAAATTTTCTGTTTATTATAGCAGGAAAGTATTTGTTAAAAAATAACGGTGTAAGTATAAATAATGTGTGAAGGAGCGAGCTTTCCCCTTAATCAGGCTCTGATACTAACAACATAATTTTTCATCACTTTTTAGTTTTATAAATGTTTATAGTGAGCTATCTACTCACATAAATGCAGGAAAATAAATAAAATAAAAGAATCATTTTAGTCTAACTTTATTCATACCATTAAAATAAAAGTTGAAAACTACATAAACCAAATAAATAAGCGGTAATTTATAAGAAAAACTCCTTTCCAATACATATTTAACAATGAAAAACTTAGTACATAACACATTTATAATTATCACGCAACCAATTTACATGTTTACAGAACAACAGATTTTTTTTTATTTTTTTATATATATATGCTTCTTTTGAAAGCATGTATAATCGTGTAAGTGATCCGAATCATTAACTTGCCATAGATTAAAAAATAAAATAAAAATAAAACACTTCTTAAAATACAAAATCAAGTGTTTTGTTAATTTTTAGTACGATGTGAACATTAAAAGTTTTGATTAATCGAATTTAATAGCTGGGCAAAGTAAATAAATACCATCATTGAAATAAACATATAGATACAGTACAGAAGAAAGGTTAAATATTTATATCAGGGATATTTTAAATAAACGAAGTAATTTACACAATTCAGAAAAAATAGTTCAAAAATTCAGTTTCCTGTGCTAAAAGATAAGGAATTATACAGAATAATGTAGGACACCTGCAAAAGAATAAGCTTTATACAAAGTGGATGAAATAAAAAAAAAGAATCTATACACAACTTGCTGTCATTCAAAGTACGAAATCGTGAACGCTAATACTTACTATCAAATTGAAAAGAAACGACGACAGATAGCAGTCGATGCGATAAAGTAAACACGAACGATCGTCTTTACGGTTACGGAAAGGAATAGAGCCTGCTTCGGTTGCTTCTCATTGGTTCAAAACAAAGCGTGCAAATTTCAGCTATTGGTCTCCGATTGCATCTAGGGAAAGGAATAGCCTTCAGCGCATGCTCAGATCGTGCGATTTGGTCTTAAAGAAATACCTTTGTGCTTTAATATATAAGATGACTTCGAGAAGTACACTTAAAGTACAAAATAAATATATTCGCATATGACGTCAAGAAGGCGTAGAAAAAACTTTAATTTTATGCAATTTTTCATGTTATATGCGCAATTATTTGGATTTAAAATTTTGTAAAAAAAAAGAGTTGTTAAGTCAGCACATTCACTTTTTTTTTTTTTTTTTTTTTTTTTTAATACGACGGTTTGTGATTTAGCTTATTTTTTAGATTTATTCCGATTTATTTTTTAAAACCTCAAACATAATGCGACATAAGAGAACCTATTTTTTAAACCTGGCAACAGAAGTTTTTTTTTTTTTTTTTTTTTTTTTTTTTTCATTATTGAATGTGTTATTTGCATTGAAACGCCCAGAAGAAGAACGTTAAGCGGTCGGTTGGTTGTAGGATTTAAGGCCGATTGACTCCTGATGTGTCCTAGGCCTAGAGGGGGAATGCCCTCCGTGGGGGTCTTTCTAAGGGGTCCTAGCCCGTATTTACGCAAGTTTCGGAGGAAACCACGGAAAACTCCGAACGGCTAGGTCGATGAGCGCGACCTGGGATCGAACCCGGCACCTCCCATCTACCAGCTTTGAGCGCAGAACCGCTCGGCCGCTGGTGGGCCGTTAAGAGGTCGGACTGAGAAACAGATAGTGAAATTCATAGAGATATGCATCGTCGTTTAAATAAATATGCTGATGGTACTTTTATTTATTATTATTTTTATAATTATTTATTTATTTATTTTTAAGGATAAATTATATATTAAGAACATTGTTTACACAGAAGCTTCAAATTTTAATATTCATTACATAAAAATAAAAAAGGTCGAGTTTCGACTATTGGGCGGTACTAGTAATTAGTTAATATGCAATACTGGTAGAGATTAGATTAAGGAAAGGTGACTGATGTTGGTGACTGACTCGACGTTGACTTTCCCTTAAAGTTGGTAATATCTATCCGCATAAATAAGAAACACAAATTTCTTCTTACATCTTTCCCCTAAATTCTTAGTGCGAATGCACCTTAGTGCCCAGTTTTTTCCCCGGATGAAGGGCTACACTATCAGGGATGGAACACGGGCACAGAATTCATACCGGAATCCGTTTAAGAAATTTCTGTACCTACAATATCGTTGATTTAAGAAGTAGAAAATTTTCTTACAATGATAGTGGTATGAATTCTGCGCCCGTGTTCCATCCCTGCACTATTATTTTGATCTGAAATAACTGTTGCATGTTTTCATAATTAATACTTTTTACTTAAAACATTATGTATTGATTAAATTAATAATTATTTGAATTTCATAAGGTTAACATACAGATGTTTGAAAAAAAAAAATCTCGGAAATTAAAAAGATTTGTTTTGTTTTTACATATTTATGATAAGCTTTTTGTAGCCACTGTTGAAGCTATTTTAGCGATTTTCAAAATAAAACAGGTAGTGAACGTCAAAGGGTTAAAGAATCAAACCACAAACAAATTAACCCTTTGCTGGTCCTAACGCTCTAAAGCGGTCTAAGCATTATTGCCAGAGTTAGAAATTCTGTTATTCAACTGTCATCAAGAATTTCGAGGAACAATATTTCATATACAAAATGGATTTAAAAAATAAAAAATAAATTCGATGTGATAAGGCAATCGTTACCGTTACCGTTAGCGTTAAAATTTAACAGTAGCTATTGGGGGGGGGGGGGGGAGGGGGTGAAGAGAGAGAGAGAGAGAGAGAGAGAGAGAGAGAGAGAGAGAGAGAGAGAGAAATTTAATTTTGCCAACACAGACCTAGAAATTAAATTAAGTAGGACCAGAAAAGGGTTAAATATCAGTTATAATTGTTACAATTATAATACTTTGATATCAGTTAAATACTCATTATTTTATGCTTTTACTTAAAATATCTTTTATATCTTTTTCAGTTAAAGGCATTCAAGGTGGGCTCTCTACTACATTTGGATAAAGTTTGGAATGTTTTCGAAGCTGGTGATGCATTCATTGTCTTACTGAAATATAAATTTATTAAGTGCATGTGTGATAGATTTATAGAGTAAGTAAATGAATTTTTTTGGAAAATTTAATACTACGAGGGTTGCCTTTTAAGTTTCTACAAAAAGTAGGAAGAAAAAGATTTTTTTGTGAACAAACTGTTTCATTAATAATAACAGGAGACTTGGCTTTGGAATATAAAAACCCGAATAAACTACTACGTCAGAAACGTCAAAGAAAAATATTTGAGGTGCATACAGCTGTTTCGGTTGCCTTAAGCGTACCATCTTCAGTGCAAAAAGAATTCTTTTTGCACTGAATTCTGAATCTGGAGAAGTACTCGTATATATAGGAGGGGGACCGAATTTAGTTCAACCAATAGGATTACGGAATTGTTGGAAATTTTACATTCAGTCCACATTTTCTTAATTTTTCTACTGTTTACACAGCTACATATTCCTAAATTCCTATTGGCCACACTCCCCACCTTTTCCGTAATTCTATTGGTTGAGCTAAATTCAGTCCCTCTCGTATATATACGAGCACTTCTCCAGATTCAGAATTCTTTTTGCACTGAAGACGGTACGCTTAAGGCTACCGAAACAGCTATATGCACCTCAAATATTTTTCTTTGGCGTTTCTGACGTAGTAGTTTATTCGGGTTTTTATAAACTGTTTTATTGCTTTTCAAAATATTCGCCTTTAAGATTTATACATTTTTCCATCCGTTCAAATGAATTCTTGAAACAGTTTTTCCACTCTGATGTTGATATAAGAGAAACATGGTTTTGGAAAGCATCAACAGCTTCTTGAGGTGATGAAAATCGCTGCCCACGCATTTTTTGTTTGGCATAAGGGAACAAGAAAAAGTAATTAGTCGACAAATCAGGAGAATATGGGCAAGGAGACATTAATTCGATATTTTTATCCTTCAATTAATCAATTGTTTCACGTGCTGTGTGGGAGCGTTTGTGTGATGCGGCGTTTTTTGTTGTTTTTCCTGATTTCGTTGATGACCTTTGGCAAACAAATTTCTCTATACCATTTAGCGTTAACATTTTTTCGATCCTCTAAAGGAATGGTTGCAATTTGTCCTGTAAGGCCGGAGAAACAAGCAATCATTTTCTTGGAAGTGCTTCATGAACGAACAACTTTCGTAGGGTTCGGTTCCTCCGGAAACAGCCAAACAGTGGATTGTTGTTTAGTTTCCGGCTCATAAGAATACATCCAAGTTTCGTCACCTGTAGCGGTGTGTTGTATACGGATTTTGCTGTTCTCGATTTGAATTTTTTTAGCATTTCCTTACACCATTTTACATGAGCCTCTTTTCGAGCTTGTGTCAAATTGTGCGGAATCCATCTGGAACAAATCTTTTTAACAGCTAAATGTTCGTGCAAAATCGAATGTATTGCAGTCTGTGATATGCCAAGGGATGCTTCTATCTCACGATACATGACATGCCGATCTTCTTCAATCATCTTGCGCACAGCGTCGATGTTGCTTGGAATCAATACCGATTTTCGTCGTCCTTGACGAGATTCATCACTGGCGGACGCACAACCTCGACGAAATTCTGCAAACAAATTGTAAACAGTTTTTTCTGATGGTACTTCATTACCAAAAGTTTCACGAAGCGATACTATGCATTCTTGTCGAGTGGGGCCTTTCTTAAAATCATAAAAAATCATCCAATGGAAACCTTCACGAGTTATTTCCCTTTTTTTTCACTCACTTGCTTCTTTTAAACACTCACTGTAAACAAAATACGCAGATGATTTCTCAGATGCCACTGATTCCAAGATTAAAAATATGTGAATTTTACAAACATAGCTACCGATATTTTAATTTATTCCGGAGTACTTTTAATCCCGCCTTTATTTATAGAAACACCACTTCATTTATAGAAAAATTTTCTCCAATATATAACTTCGATAAAATAAGAAAAAAATACTTTTAAAAGATAAGTGGCACGAAATAGAGGCGGGGCTAAAATTACTCCGGAATAAATTAAAATATTGGCAGCTATGTACAAATATCCTGAAGACAAATTTCAGTAACGCCTTCTATTGGTCGTTTGTAAGAACATAAAAGGCAACCCTCGTATTAAATATAGATATTTATCCATGCTTAATCGGGATGGGTTACGATTTTTACCTGATTTGCTTAGGAATTTTTACTTTTTTTAGCAATTTAAAAGTTTAGTCTCTAAAGTTATGATATGATATACAAAAAAATGTATGCAAAAATTGGTATTAAATGAAGAAGAACAAGATCTATCATAAATTGCAAAATCACACAACAACTGTTTTAGGTTAAAATATTTAGGTGCAATAGTTTATCAATATATATTTCTTATGCTTCCACTTAGAATTTTACTCGTAATAAAATGAGTAGAACTTTTTCCTCCTCACAAAGTGCACTAATTAATTTTTTCGCCCTGAAACAGTTATTACATGTTTTCGCATGTTTTGGTTTTACTTACTATGTTTCTATTTTTTAACCCATTGGTCTTCGCTTTTTTTTTTTTTTTTTTTTTTTTTTTTTGCCTATGGGCGTTATTTTTTCCAGCTACGTAATATTTCAGAGAAAGGTTTTCTGTATGCATATTCATATGGCAAATGAATACACATTATAGCTACACTCTTTCTAATTAAAGCATTTCTGTTATTTAGATGGGAGATCTAAATTCGGTATTATAAATCTATGTCATAAGGAGAATTTGTGCGACACTTTTAATTTATAAACAAATTCAAGTTAAGAGTTAAATTGTAAACACGTGTCATTATTGTAATAAAATTAAAAACACTTTAGAAACATGTTAAAAATACATTTATTAAAAAGATAAAAACTTCCAAAGCTTTTCGCCTTAGATAAAACAAGGCATCATCAGGGAATTAATTTTACACACTATAGAGCAGTTATATATACTTTTGTACCATATGGTCAACAGTTAAGTCCTTACAAAAAATAAATTCAACTGGAAGTTATACATAGAGGCTGGAACTATTACAGGGTAATGTGGTGTTACACTTGGATGCTGGAGCTATTGCAGGATGAATTGTTCTAACCTCCAAGTGTAGCACCCCCTCATTCTGCAATAGCTCCAGCATCCAAGTGTAACACCTCATTACCCTGTAATAGTTGCAGCCTCTATGTATAACTTCCAGTTGAATTTATTTTTTGTAAGGACTTAACTGTTGACCATATGGTACAAAAGTATATATAACTGCTCTGTAGTGTGTAAAATTTATTCCCTGATGATGCCTTGTTTTATCTAAGGCGAAAAGCTTTGGAAGTTTTTATCTTTTTAATAAATGTATTTTTAACGTGTTTTTAATTTTATTACTTTTAATTTAAATGGAACAAATATTTCACGTACAGGTACATACAAAATAACTCAAAATACTTATGCCTATGGGGAAAGTTTTTGTCGGTATATTTTAACATCATTTAACGGCTTTAAACAAAATAAAATAAAATAAAAATAACATATATTGCTTATGAGCATATAAATATGTTTCATACAGAATATGGTATGAAAAGCTCTCACCATTCGTTTACGAGGCACCATACAGAAGAATTCAGATTTCTTAGAGTCTAAAACAAGAAATTCTTCGAAGAATATTTCAAAAGGTGTTTTACATTTCTATTAATGTGGTACATTTATGGATACTTAAGTGTATTCACTTTACATAAATTATACAGAGCCGCCCAAAATTAAACGAATACAATCTTTTGTATTCGATGTAATGTATGAAATTGATTTAGCTTATGATTGTGTGCTTAAGACCAATTGATTATGCTAAGGTTCTAAACCTGGGAGGAATGTTCTCCGTTGAAGATCTTTCTTAGGAGTCCGAGCCCATACTGTCTCGAGTTTTACAGAAAACCACGAAAAACTCCGAATGACTAAACCTACGTGCGCGATCGGGAAAGTTATTTAGAAAACTATACCATGTCAAAGGAAATTTCTGAGGAATGAAAATTATTTTTTCTTACTTATATGATAGGGAAAGTATTGGTAGGTTAATAATAATAGGAGACTTGGCGTTGGAATATTAAAACCCGAATAAACTATTACGTCAGAAACGCCAAAAGAAAAATATTTGCGATGCATACAGCTGTTTCGGTAGCCTAAAGCATACCGTCTTCAGTGCAAAAAGAATTCTGAATCTGGAGAAGTGCTCGTATATATAGGAGAGGGACCGAATTTAGTTCAACCAATAGGATTACGGGAAAGGTGGAGTGTGTGGCCAATAGGAATTTAGGAATGTTAGCTGTGTAAACAGTAGAAAAATTAAGAAAATGTGGACTGAATGTAAAATTTGCAACAATCAGACAAAATTGGGAAATTTTACATTCAGTCCACATTTTCTTAATTTTTCTACTGTTTACACAGCTAACATTCCTAAATTCCTGTTGGCCACACACTCCACCTTTCCCGTAATCCTATTGGTTGAACTAAATTCGGTCCCTCTCCTATATATACGAGCACTTCTCCAGATTCAGAATTCTTTTTGCACTGAAGACGATAGGCTTAAGGCTACCGAAACAGCTGTATGCATCGCAAATATTTTTCTTTTGGCGTTTCTGACGTAGTAGTTTATTCGAGTTTTAATATTGGTAGGTTAGATGAGTTTTTGTTATAATTATACCTTATGAGGTTAATTCGTAACTGAATAAGAAAATCATGTTTTCAGCTGTTAGTTTTCATGCTTTTTATTAGCACAGTCTAAAAGAAATAATAAGTTCAAAATTGATATTTTGAAGATCATATAGCAATACCACTTGAATATTTTCACTTTATTCACTGAGTTTTAAAGTGTGGTACAGATAAAAATTCTCCGAATAATTTAAAATAAATATTAAAATTTAATGAGAACTTTAAATATTTTTAATGAATATAGGTAAAATATTCAACGGGCGGTAGAAGAGAATAGTAGCTTCTTACAAAAAAATATACGTTTAAAAAAACAGTTTATATAACTAGCAGGGTAAAGCAGCTAAGATTTTATTATATGCTTGCCTCAAACGACCGTATAGTGAAACAAAATGTATCGTAGGTATTGTAAAACATTCAGATACCTAACTCAGCAAAAAAAAATTAAACACTAAATTAAATAAACATTAAAATTTCACTTACTTTTTATAATCAAAAAACAGAGGTGCACGGTGCAATGATTTAACTCATTGAACTATTTCCTAAGAACAAAGTTTATGTTGCCATCTATGATCAAGTTATGGAAATATTTAGACTGGCCATCTCCGCTACAGTTACCTTATATCCCGGAAGTTACACTCTTTTTTTTTTTTGGTTAGAAACTTTTATATTTCCAGAAACATTAGGTCTACCAGAATGCTCGGTCGCTTTGAATTAAAATACTGATTTGGAAAATTCGTCCTGAATAATGTAACTTTTAAGTTTATATTATGTAAAATACAAAAATTTCCGGTGTCAATTGATTATTTTAAAATTGCAGAACTTTTTGGCAAGTTTATTAGAGAAGGGCGTTATTTCACGTAATACAGTGCCGGGGGAAAAAAATCTTTACACTTGAGCAGCATGTAGCTAGATGTAGCCAGAGAACTATGCCTAAACGGCTGCAGATGGTAATAAAATGTAAAAATGAGATGACAAAATACTGACTGCAATGTAATATTAAATACAATAAACTACTTGAATGTTAAGATATTGACTTAAATATTTATATTTTATTGACCTTGTAATGACTTTCTACGTCTGGCTATATCTATAATGATCTGTCAGATCTCTGGTTACATCAATCACAGAGTCCCCTTCTCTATCAGAATCAAAGTAGGGTATTTCTCTTCCATTTTAATCTTATTCCGACCCATTGTGTGGAATGGGAATACCGATGTAGGTTCTCAAACTTTTAACAAATGAACGAAATACTGGCCGGCGGAATCAAAGGAGCTTTGCAGCCCTACTCTAAAACGAGGCGAACTGAGTGTTAATAGGATAGAGAAAGGTCGTCTGTGATAGACTAACACCACGTGTCATCACTGTGGTTCGACACATTTTTCTGGCGGAAACGGCAATTGACATGTTTTTTTTTTTTTTTTTTTTTTTGCTGCTCAAGTGTAAAGATTTTTTTTTTTTTTTTTTTTTGCCGGCACTGTAGGATAAGTAATATGATTATTCCATTGTACCTATTAGCACGGTAATATATTACTAAAAATATCCTATTACAAAATTAATATCATCAACTTTATCGCTGCACGTGAAATAGACGAGGAATTTCTGACGGTATGCCAAAAGAATACCGTCAGATAACTAAATTACTTAACCAGAGTAAAAGATATTTTATTCGACGAAGCTAGCGAAATCTGTTCAGTGATATTACCAATCAGTAATCTCTTTCCATGTTCATTCGATACGTTAAAAAAATATTACAGCTGAGCTCTTTAATATTTTCTTGAATATATTAGTCTAAACAAACGAATATTTTTTGTGAAATATATCAGTTTAAATAATAGGCAAGTGAATTGCAATGTCAATTACAAATAATATCGTGCTAATACAGGGTGGACAAAAAGTTCGTAAATATTACTTTAAAAATTCATAAAACCCGAAAAAATAACCGAAATAAAAAACGGTTTGCAGGTTTAGCATTGATAGGTCACGGGATTTTTTTTAAGATAAGAAAAAAAAATAATTCAAAAAACAGTCGACAGATTGCGCTGATATGAAAGACTTCGTTGGAAATATGCAAATGAGACAGGCGATTATGAATACTTTTGCATACTTGCCAACTATCTCATTATGAACCGTTCAATTTTTAGTACCCGCCTTTTTTTCCCCACCAGTCATTTTTTAGAGTAATTTTATTCTTATTTAATCATAACAACATTTGGAGAGAATTACTCTAAAAAAAAAAAAAGTTGCACTTCGGGAGTGCCGACAGAAGTGAAAACGTGAACAATTACGTGTGTATTTCTTGAATCGTCAGGAAATATTTTATTGTGTAGTAAATACTTTTAAATGAAGTGTTTTTTTATTCATTAATATAAACTACTACTACAAAAATTATATTACAATTTTATTTAATGCGCTAACTGCAATAGAGACAGTGTCCGGAGATGAGAGAAGTCGTGTAGAGCCGCACCAGATTGTAAAAACGTGAGAAAAATGGCAGCTTTGGCCTTTCTCACGGTTTTGTGAGGTCTAACTGTAATAGAGACAGTGTCCGGAAATGAGAGAAGTCGTGTAGAGCCGCACCAGATTGTAAAAACGTGAGAGAAGTGGCGGCTTTGGTCTTTCTCATGCTTCTGTGAGGTCTAACTGCAACGTTTCCGGCTGCAATCTATAAGAGACAGTGTCCGGAGATGAGTGAAGTCGTGTAGAGCCGCACCCGATTGTTAAAACGTGAGAAAAATGGCGGCTTTGGCATTTCTCACTGTTTTGTGAGGTCTAACTGCAAAAGAGACAGTTTCCGGAGATGAGAGAAGTCGTGTAGAGCCGCACCAGATTGTAAAAACGTGAGAAAAATTGCGGCTTTGGCCTTTCTCACGGTTTTGTGAGGTCTAACTGCAATAGAGACAGTGCTCGGAGATGAGAGAAGTCGTGTAGAGCCGCACCAGATTTTAAAGCAATATACAGTATATAATTACTAATACTTCACATTAGCAAGTTAATTGTATGATACATTATTTGTATCATACAAGGATGGAAAGCGTTTCGATGACGCGAATTCAATGATTTTTGTTCACCCAAAAGTTTTCACTTCAAATGGAAAGCGTCAGCTGACGATGACGGGAATTCAAAGATTTTTCTTCACCCAAAAGTGCTCAACGCGCCTAAAGAAGTTTTCACTTCAAAAAAAAAAAAAAATGGTGTGAAAAAAGGAACGTTTTTTCAAAGGAAGTTAACAATTGTACGGTTATCGATACATCCGGGATTTAAAATATCCCCATAGCCAAAAGCATACTTGCAGAGCTGCCAACCTAATCCGGCAAATTGTTAGTACTGAATTCTCTTCAAATGTATTTACGATGAATTAAGAAAACAAATACTCTAAAAATTAAGTGGTGTAGAAAAATGGGCAGTACTAACAATTTGCCGGATTAGGTTGGCAGCTCTGGAAGTATGCTTTTGGCTATGGGGATATTTCAAATCCCGGGTGTAGCGATCCCGTCCATCCAATCTGTCGGAAATGAAAAATGCAGTCCGCCGAGAGCTGTCATGTATACTGCCGGACATGCTGCACTCTGCCGTTGCTGGATTTGTAACACGCCTGCAATGTGTTATTACCTGTGGTGGTGGACATCTCGAACACATATTGCTATAATAAATGATTTGGTAACATTATTTTTGTTATTTACATATCTTTTCTTTCAATTATTTACGAAACGCTCCCTATCGGCTGTTTTTTGAACTATTTTTTTTTTTTCTTATCTTTAAAAGAATCCTGTGTCTTATCGATGCTAAAGCTGCAGACCGTTTTTTATTTTGGTAATTTTTTCGGGTTTTATGAATTTTTTAAAGTATTTACGGACTTTTTGTCCACCCTGTATTAAACACCCTTGATATTAGCTTAGACATGATTGTTTTGTGTTGACTATTTTTCATGAGATAATAAAATCATTTGGGTAATAGAGATATAGGGATTCGCTTGTTTGACAGAAATACTTGTGAGAGAGAAAGAATGAAAGTGGTGTTTCTGTTTATGTTTACGTATTAAGGCGTTTCTTAATTGATGTCGCACTAGATCTCGCTGGTAGGATGTTTATTTGAAACTGATGAATGATGATAGCAGCTGGGATTAAAATTACATAATCTGTTTATGTTTTACGTATTGAGGCGTTTCTTAATTGATGTCACACTAGATCTCGCTGGTAGGATGTTTATTTCAAACTGATGAATGATGATAGCAGCTGGGATTAAAATTACATAATAGCGTGTGACACACACAAATGTGTTTGAAAATATTTTACTTTTTCATGTGTTTTTATGTGGCAATAAATTCGATAAGAGGATGTGTATTTGTATTTCGCTTTTCCTTTTCTCATTTATTTTAATCAGTTAATTTCTTTATCTTACTTGTTTACAGAGAATTTTTTATTATGAGTAAAATGATTAATTATTTATTATCGTATATGACCGTACAACAGGGGTGTTTGCATTCCGGATTTTTTATCTTGTTTCCCACCAGTAATTTTTTAATCCTTTGCGGCGCAAGACAATATGAAACATTTAAATTATACTGCCACCAGAATTTATGAACTAAATTAAACTAAAAGAAGTTTTAAATTTTTAAGGCTTAAAAAACCGGCCTTTTCTGATATGTTATAAACGTGAATTTTTGCAGCTGGATCTTAAATTTTGCATCCTCGCAGCGAGGACAGCGCGTGTTAAGGGGTTAATAGAGATATTTTTAGTAGTTTTCTAGTAACCTTTAGCAGTTAAATATAGCCAAAAATACAATTCGCAATTACTGTTGGGAATTAAAATAAAAAATCCGGAACGCAAACATCCCTGGTTCAAGATCCGATTGGGAGAATCGCATTATACAATCTTTGCGAACAAAATTTAAATTTTATAACAACTGTTCCGAAGTTAAAAAAGCATCTTGAAAGACGTCATACCACTGTGCATTTGTTGAGTATGACTGAGAAGAATAATTTGATTGTCAATTTGGAATTTTTTTTCTGCCGAAAAACAATACATCAATACCTTGTAAAGGAATCTTTCTTAACCCTTTGCGGCGCAAGACAATTCGGATAATTTAAAGTATACTGTCACCGGAATTCATGAACTAAATTAAACTAAAATAAATTTTAAATTTTATGGTTTAACCCCTTAACGCGCGACGTCATCGCTGCGAGGACGCAAAATTTTAGATCCAGCTGCAAAAATTCATCCCGGAAATTTTTTAGCAAAAATTTACGTTTATAACATGCCAGAAAAGGCAGGTTTTTTTTAACCTTAAAATTTAAAATTTCTTTTAGTTTAATTTAGTTTATGAATTCCGGTGGCAGTATAATTTAAATGATCCGAATTGTCTTGTGCCGCAAAGGGTTAAAAAACCGGCATTTTCTGATATGTTATAAACGTAAATTTTTGCTAAAATATTTCCGGGATGAATTTTTGCAGTTGAATCTTAAATTTTGCGTCCTCGCAGCGAGGACAGCGCGCGTTAAAGGGTTATAGCTGGAAATTTAATTTCAAAACGCCTTTTACGCCTTAAAACTAAAAATATTGGAAAATTGTTATTTTTGAAAAGCAGTTGCTTTTTAATCAAATAATTTTAGTTTACTTTTCAGATACTAAAATTGCTAAATTGCTAAATATTTACATAAATTGCACACATATGATTTATCATTAAATTATGTTTTAAATGCGTTCGTTAAGTTTTCTTTTTCTAAACAATGCGCTTAATAATATGAGAAATTAATATCTTTCATTGAATAATATTTCTAAATATCAGTTATAACATAATTGTTATGAAATAATCATTACAGCATAGTTCTAGTGTTAAATTTATTTATTTATTTTTTATTTATTTATTTATTTATTCTATTTTTTTTTTTTTTTTTTTTTTTTCATGTAATAAATTATTTGGCAGTGATTTGGAATGTTATAATCTTTTTTGATAAAACATTTTCTTTAAAAAATTGAATAATATTTTTTGAATAATACAGTTTATATATTGATATTCTTTGTTACAGGAAACGAATGTATGTTACTCATTATTTGCAATATTCTGTTTTCGCCTGTGCGTACTTTTTCTGGGCGAACATTTCATGGACTATATCTTTTACTATTATTATTTTTTTTATAACAATTTTGTTTTTAAAAGGGAAAAAAAAAAAACGATTATATTAAGTGAAGATTACAATTCGAAAGTGTTGTTATACAAAAACATAAATGGTAAGCACTATGTACGAACTGTATATAATGTATGTCTCGAAGTCGCATTTCAATTAATTAATAATAGGTTACAAAAATAATAGGATATTGGAATATATTACCAAAGGCACTACACTGTAAAAAAATAACTATTACCAGCTGCAAGAAACTCTCAGAGAGTTTATTACAGCTGGTAATAGTTATTTTTTTTACAGTGTACACTGTAAAAAAATAACTTTTACCAGCTGCAACAAACTCTCTTTGATTTGAGAAAATAATTATTTTCTCCAATCACAGAGAGTTTCTTGTAGCTGGTAATAGTTATTTTTTTACAGTGTATGAAAAGAAATAACCTATTACTGAAATGTAACTATATATCCCATCTCTAGTTTATATATGTTATTACATACAATAAATACAGATAATAAAAAAAAAAAAAAAACTCTTTAATAATATGTTGGAGCTACAATGCATTTCAGGCTTTGATTCTTACAGCGTAATTCAGTTTTGTTTTCTTCTTTGTGTTTGGTCCGATTTTTGACTGCTGAAATTTATGTGGTATGATACATTTTTTATATTCCTGGGGGTCCAATAGAACCCATGAAATATTTCTTTAGACATATGACAAATGTCAAAATTTGGAAGTGTCTCAGTACAGGGTTGCCAGGAGGATACTACAATTTAATTATTTAACTTTTAGGAAGTTAGGATGGGATGGTTGGTAGGCACCTGTGACAGCGTCACGCATCCTCCTTTACCCAAAAGTGGAAGCTAACGGAGTGAGAGTCCCGAACAACAATTTCACTGCAATGGAGAGGGGGGGGGTCGTAAAAGTAACAAAAAACAGTAACAAAGGAATCTTAGAGCTTATGGAAAGAGGAAACACAATAATAATAATCTGGTGTGTCACTCACACGACTTTCTCTTACCCTGAAATTTAATACTGTAAATACAGGTTGGACATTAAGAGGTAAGATAACGATGCTATGTAAACCTATGTTAAACAATTCAAATTAGGCTTCGGAAGAGTTTTATATAATAATTAATTCTCCCACCGTTTCATTAATGCACCTAGATTTATATAAAATTTAATAAAAAATAATTCTGTTTTTAAAAAATAATTTATTAAAATTATTATTTAAAAAAATTATCTTTTATGATAAGGCAAACGATTTCCGTATTAGAGAAGTAGTATTACACTAAATATTCAAAAAAGTCCATTTTATTCTGAATATTAAAAAAAAAAAAAAAATAAATAAAATAAATAAAAAATACTATTTTTTTCTAAGTTTTTTTTTTTTTTTTTTTTTTTTTTTTTGTTAAAAGTAAAAAAAAAAAAAAATCGATAACTTTGTTTTAAATTATCGCAGCCCCAGGGGGGAGGCGAGGCTCCTACATACACAAAAAAATTTTCCCAGTTGACTATCTCTATTACAAAATATATATATTTGTTTCATTTGGTTTAGTGCTGTCTATAGACGTTAAACTTTACTTTCCTGCAATTTCCCCCATAGACGTAATGTTTTGGAATTCTCTTGATTGTCCCTGTACACGAACCATTTGCTTGATCTTAACGAAAAGCTTACTGTAGCATCCCTATATGATACACATTTAGAATACCGAGTTTGGAATTTCTGCTACTATTTGTTCTTGAGATATGCTGATAACAGACACACAGACAAACAGACACACAGACCATTTGCTAAAAACATCATTTTCGTATTCAGGGGACCTCAAAACGTGTAAATATAACAAAATCTCGCGTTCGAAAATTTGACCCAAAAACAATACTTTCTCTACCTTATGGGTAAGAGAAAGTAAAAATGAGTAGAAAGGTTAAGTACAGCATTACACAATTAAGAGAATGTTTAGGAATAGTAGAAAAAAATTTTTTTTTTTTTTCAAGGAGCAAATTTTATAATTTTTTTGGTATGTTAAAACACATTTTTTTTTTAAATATATAACACAAGGACAAAAAACACAGAACACAAGACAACACAAGGACAAGGACAAGACATAATCTCCGAAGAGATGTCAAGGCCCGAAGGCGATAGAAGAGTGAAAAAGCCAAAAAGCTAACACAACAAAGTTTAAAGGTGGGGGTTTAGACTGAGGCCCGCTTTGGGTCTGCGTCTATTAAGAGGATCATTATGGTCATATGTTGCGAGAGTGTTTAAAGCAGGGTTATCTAAGCTTTCAAGTGCCAAATGAAATTGAACATTTAAGTGTTGGATGAAATCATTAAGTTGAGGAGCATTTATTTCTGTATAAATATGAAAATTTCTAACGTACCAAGGCATATCAAGAATTCGCCGAATAGTTGAATTTTGAGTCCTAATGAGTAACTTGATATGCGATTTGGCAGCATATTACCATACAATACAAGCATAAGTTAAAATGGCTCTTAACCCTTTGCGGCGCAAGACAATTTGAAACATTTAAATTAAACTGCCACCGGAATTCATGAACTAAATTAATCTAAAAGAAATTTTAAATTTTAAGGTTTAAAAAACCAGCCTTTTCTGATATGTTATAAACGTGAATTTTTGCTAAAAAATTTCCGGGATGAATTTTTGCAGCTGGGTCTTAAATTTTGCGTCCTCGCAGCGAGGACAGCGCGCGTTAAGGGGTTAAGTAAGAAGCGTACAAGAGCAATTTGTTTTTAAAGTCTAATGTACTATTCCGAAATAAGGGGGTGGCGAGGTGAGTAATTTACTTTTAGCTGCACGGAATTTATTATTAAGCTTTACTTTAGATTCGGAAAGCACCAGATTATTAATTTAATTAAAACTTTTCTGGTATAAGTATAAACTGATTGATTTAAAAAATAGTTTTCCCTTGGCAAGCCTGAAATACATTTATCTATACAGTATACGTATTATGTTTTTGAACTGTTTTATTATAATTATATTATAGTAATTTAGACATTTTTCTTCTTATTTTTCAGCTTCATTCTGCATTTATTTATGTCAATCAACATAATATGAGCTTATGAGAAGAAGAGCTTCCTTTTACACTGTCATTCCACTATGAGCTCGATAGAAACTTACATTAATCATTTATTGAAGACTATTCCTGCCTCTTCTGAAGATATTTATGATTGGTTTGCCAGTCAAAGGATGTCCTTTCACCAACGTAAGACATGGGGCTTTCCCATTCAGGATTTGCAGTGTCCTGAAAAGGTATGTTTACTGGCGCACCGCCCTTTTCCAAACCCAAAAGATCCAAAGGAACAAGTGTGCCGATGTGGAAAATTAGTATCCTTGCTTAAAGACGACTGGTACATTGATGACGATGGCTGTTGCTATCATTGGGGAAAGAAAACATATTCTGATGGTCCTGACTCCGGCTTCTATGACTGTTGCAAGGAAACTTCTAAGAAAAATGGCTGCGTGCATTCAAAGTATCATGCCTGTGCATATAAGCCTATTGAAAGTAGTTCTTTTGTTCAAGCCAAACAAACGATATTCAAAAAGCGAGATTCCACTAATATATTTGCTTTAGATTCCGAGATGGTGTACACTACTGCCGGCTTGGAAGTAGCCAGAGTGACCCTACTTTCAATTAAAGGAGAAACCGTCGTTGATCTATACGTCCAACCTCAGAACTTAATCATAGATTACAATACACCATTCAGCGGTATCAAAGCTGAAGATCTGGATGGTGTCAAAACCACGCTATCAGATGCTCAAGAACTTATCCTAAAAGTGCTCAATCGAGATAGTATTCTAGTTGGTCATGGTTTAGAAAATGATTTGCTTGCTGTTCATCTTATGCATGAGAACATTGTGGATACATCAACTGTTTACAGGCATGAGAAGGGATTTCCATTACGACATTCCTTAAAAACTTTATCCCTTAAATATCTCCATAAAGTGATCCATTCCGACACAAGTGGACACGATAGTGTTGAAGATGCTCGCATATGCATCGCACTTATGTTGCAAAAACTTCACCTGCAATCTCAAAATCCTTATTTCAATTACAGTGGTTCTAACGTCTATACTCTACCCCCACATGTTCAACAAAATGTCCGTTTCATTGTTCCACAAACTTTTTTTCCAAATTTTACTGTCAAACCCATACCCTTTCTTACTGGTCAGACGATTATTATTCCAAAAATATGGAGTATTGCACCAATCATTCCTATGATTTTGCCAAACAGACTCATCTATCCGCCCGCTCCCCAGTTTATGTTTCATTAAACAGAGGTGCAGCAATTTAAATTATGGGAGGGGCTCAAAAAATTTGTTTTTCAAAATGGCTAAAAGTTATTTTTTTTTTTAATCAATTAATAATTAAATGTCGATTAATATTCACTCATTATTAATATTCATTACAAAATATCACTAATAATAAAGCATTTATTAGATTTAAATTTTTTGTTTTAAAGGAGGTATTCTTTCATTTGGCATTGACATGTAATTTTGTGATATCAATGGGAAGAGCTTCAGCCCTATGAGCCCCTCCCTTTCCTACGTCCTGAAATCAATAAGCACCGTACCAGTGCCACATTTCATTTCATTTTGCATTAATCTCAAACTGTGCTATAAAATCATCCCCACTCAATGCAGCATCACTGACATCCACTATATAGCATTCATTCATGCTGTATGTAAAAATCATAGTACAAAAAGAAATAGCATAACTCACAATTACGATTTATAAAATGTAATTGTAAGAGTACAATACAATTTGTCAAATGTAAATAAGTCATTAATTTATACAATGGAAATTATTTAATAATCATACAATTTTAATTAAATTATCATGGTAGGAAAACATAAAAAATCGTTCTGTCTGGTTACAATTTCGCTTTTGGCGCAAATTATGCTTGTAAAATCCAAAAATCTTGTGGAATTATTTCCCTGGTTATGTAGTACATAAAATTTATCCAGGATAAATTTAAGATGTCGGTTCTTTATTTCAAAACGACAAAACTTTTCGGTATACCTAAGCAGAATTCCCAGCATTTTAATTTATTCTGAAGCTTATTTAGCCCCGCCTTTATTTGATATACCACTTTTTTTTTTTAACCCGTTAGTAGTCGCTAGTTGGTCGATTTGCCGCCCATCCTTCAATAATGCTAGATTTTTTTATTCAATAGCCACCAAAAATTTTTAGAAGTAGCATTTGATACACATAAAACGCAAATAAAATCGAAGGAACGTCGATCACATCACTTCTTAAAATTATTGGGGAGAGTTAAATAAAAAGTGCGCAATCTGTAATAGGGGGCGCTGTGTATAGCGACTACTAACGGGTTAAGAGTAAATTTTTCTTATTTTATCATAGTTATATATTGGAGAAAAATATTCTAAAAATAAAGTGGTGCGAAATAAAGGCGGAGCTCATAATGCTTCGGAATAAATTAAAACGTTGGCAACAATCTTATAAGAAATAACAAAACTTTCTTAAAATGCGCAACTTATGATATTTATATAAGTGAAATAATTGCCTTAATTTAATCTTATTGAAAAAACCGTACAAGTTGGCAACTATGTTTATAGAAAATATAAATCACGATTTTTTTTTTCTCTCTTTTTTTTTTTTTTTTTTTTCCCCTAAGGAAAACCGAAAATCAAAATGTTTCAATGCAATTTTTTTATGCATAACTTTTTTTTTTTTTTTTTTTTTTTTTTACATTTATTAATGGAAATACATAGTCTGTTGGACAGTGATATCTCAGTGTAACTCTGCCTTGAAAGTATTTTTCGAAAGTAAAAGAATTAGGTGGATCACTTTATGGAGATAATTTATTGTACGTAATGTTTCGTTGGTTTTTTTTTTTTTTTTTTGTTTTTTTTTTGTTTTTTTTTGTTTTTTTTTCATAAATCAAAAGAAAACGTCCAGAAATAAATGAAGGGATGTGTTTACTATAGTGGCCATCCTGAAAATTCCTCTCCTTTATCAAGTGCTACATTATTAATTATTAATAGAAGTTTATTATCAAAGATTTACCTGTATAAAAGTTTGAGACTTGTTACAAGATTACAGAAAAAAAATATTGTAAATATTATATGTGCATGGAAGTTTCTTAAACTTAGAACATTGTTGGGTATTTTTATGATTAATTTACTATTTAAAAAAGTCTTAGAAAATTAGATCAAAATTATTATTTATTACTGCTTAAAATTTATTTAAAATTTACTTCTAAGCAGCTTGCGCATCCTGACAGAAATTTGCTTATAAATTCGCAGGGCACTTAACGTGTTTTAGAGTATTAGATCCAAATTATTAACTGTCACCATTTAAAAGCTTCTATTATCACATTATAACATATTTTCATAATTGATTAAGTTCATCTAAAATGAAATACGTGTTACATACAATAGTAAGTTCATCAACTGTGAAATACAAATAGCTTTTGAGACTTGTTGACGTATCAAATCAAAATTATATTCTTTCTTATTTCTTTTCTTCCCTGATAGTTTCTGTGCATTAGCATAGAACTCCTACATAGATAGGCTGACGCATCCGCCATTTTCTATCCCACAAGACCGGCTGACGATTTATTATTGGTGGAATAACTCCAGAAAAGGGCACCGCCTGTTTATATTTTCTTCTAATCCAGGAAGAAGTAAAATGAGGATTATAAATTGCAGATGTAACTCGTGGTTACCCGGGGCAGGAGCACAACTTTGTAGCGTAAAATTTCACTTATTTTAAAATTATTTCATTTTTTTTCAAAGTTGTTTGACAAATTTAATATGAATGTACCGTTTTTTTTAAGTTATTACTTTAAATTCTTTTAAAATTAACTTTAATATTACATTTCTTTTAACGTGAAGGGTTGCAGTTTTGAGAATGTTGGCGACGTTCTTAAAATTGCCAACTTGTTTGTTTCGTGATAAGAAGTTCTTGCTCACTTGATTTGTATAGAAGTTTAAAGGCGATAACAACGCTAATCAGGTAACCTACCTTTTTCTACCGCCAACATTTTCCCATACGGGATAGAAAATGGCGGACACTGCGCCAGCTCTTATCATATAGGAGTCTTACATTAGCACTCTCGCCACCGCTGACGTAGATTCACGTCATTTGAAAATCTGCAACTCCGCCAGTGGGCGTTTCTTTCTCAATTTGTTTGCTGTTTGTTTCTTAAGAATATACCCAATATTTACATTTGTACAATTAAAAATATTATGGATACAAATACTTTGATTAGAAAGATCATAATTACAATGTATATTCATTTGTAATATAAATGTGATTACAGAAAATTTGTTCTCAAACGTTGAACCTTTGGAAAACAACGCCCACAGGCGGACCTTACTGTCAAACAGACAAAAGCATACAGTCACGAAAGTGTTAACACATAAGTCTTACAAATGAAGGATATAAGGGAGTTTTAATTTTTTCGGAGCAGCGATGGCCGCCCATATTAATTAAAAAAATTTTCGAAATGATTATTAATTATTTGGCTACTGCTTAATAATTTTATAAATGAAAAATGAGTTCCTCGAAGCATAAATTTAGAAATAAATCTTGGATTTCTGTCCTTGTATTCAAGAATTCTACATTAAGATGTCATTTTGAAAAAATAAATAAATAAATAAATAAATAAATAAATAAATAAAATTGAATAACTTAAAATACTTAAAAATATTTTTAAATACATTTTTGTTTTAATATATCTTATTTTAAAAATGCATACTCTGAATTAATTTACACTGGTGCTTTATTTCTGTAAGGTATACGCATATGACTACAATTTAAAAAAGTATTTCAAAGTAAATTATATTCTTTATAATAAAAACAGAGCTTGGTATCTCCGCCTTTTTTTTTTTTTTTCTTTCTTTCTTTTTTTTTTTTTTTTTTTCCCAGGACATTCGCGAGGATGATAAATTTCTGCCGTATTTGCATCCCTATTTTTATGCAAAAAACTTAAGAGTTCCGCTCCACCTGCCACCAGTATTTCTATATAGAAATTTGTATCATATTTTTTATTGATAATTTTTTTATTTATTAGGTTAGAAATTTTTGTTAAAAAATACTGGTAGCCAACAAAAAAAAAAAAAAAAAAAAAAAAGCCAGACTCTTTTATTCCTGGTAAAGTAAAAAATCAGTATTAAATAAAATACGTACAAATTGAAGTAGATACTAATTTGCACGCGCATGGTTACCTGAATATTATATCTTGTATCGCATATTGCGATTTGTTCATATTATAAAATCAGAATTATATTTAAAAATCTAATTTTTTTATATAGAGAGACGAAAAACTATTTGGCGTGAATATCACGTGGAAAATCACGTGTTAGTAAATATTTAAAAATGTACATATAAATTCAAATTTGAAATATGTTAATGTAGAGTATATTGTTTGTTGTACTTTCAAGTTATATTTGAATATAATTTTAAAGGCATTTCATATATATAACTATTTGTGAAGCCTTTTGTCAGCAAAGTTTGGACTGTTATTTGGTACTGTTGAGATGGATATCCCTTTTCTCTCTCCATATATCGTATGCTAGGGGCAATTAATGACATCATAATTCTCCCCTACATTTAATGGTATTTTTGTGTTATATTTTCGTTAAAACTGTTTAAATTATACGCAACGCTCTTTTTTTTTTTTTTTTTTTTTTTTTTAAGATAAATTAAAAACATTTCTTGTATTATAATATTCAATACTCTGCACTATTTAGTATTTTAATTTTCAGAAAAATAGTGTTTTTATTAAAACTGTATAGATTTTAAACTTTTTACTCATTAAAGACAGCCTTAATAAATTAGCAAACAGATAACATATTTCTAGTTAGCACTTTATTTTTAAAATAGTTTTCTCCTTACATGTTATATTAAGGGATGGAAAACGTAAAAATACGTCCTAAATGTGATTTTTACATTAGAGAAAGAATGTTAATACTTACTGATGACATTTACATTCTTATTAATGTTACCTATAAAGGAATTAATGAGAAGTGTTGTCCTTGTTACATCCAATCAAAACTAAACTAGGGAACAATTTCCTATTGAGTGATGTAGCATGTCTGTCCAAAGACCCCTAACAGCACACTTATCAACAGTATATCCTAAATATGTCATTTTCATCCACAGTACATACTAAAGATGTCCCTCTCATCCTCAGGATATCCTATAGATATCTTGGAAAGAAGATGTGCTTTTAGGGGCAAAATATAGTCTATGATTTAAATTAAGCTTATATTGCTTAATATTTTAACTATTCTCTCTGCATCTATATTTTAGATACGGAAACATGGTGAGTGGGCCAAGACGTGGAGAAAATGTAGTTAATATGCATTTCTGTAGTTTCATTGTCTGTAGTTTGTCGTTAGATTTAAATAGATGATAAACAGTTATCGTAATTTTTACTTTAACCTACTTTTGAATACTCCAGCTCAAAGTATTCAGAAAATATCTCATATCATCTGACGCGATTATTCATCTGTGTTAATTCACACATCATATTTCCTCAAGCACAAGCGATGAGCTTATTTTTATTTTAATTAGTGGGTCATTTTCAAATTTTGCGTGCAGTTCTGACTTTGTGTCAAGTCTTTTCTCTCACTTTGTGCCAAGTCATGTCTTCCACTTTGTATCAATATCTGTCTCTCACTTTGTGTCAAGTCCTGTCGCTCTTCTTTTGTCAAATCCAATTCTTATTTTTACGATTTTTAGTACTAACGCAGTTTTAATATTTAAATATTATTTTCAAAATATTTGTATTGTTAAATATATTTCAAATTATGAAAAATATATTTTTTTTCATTCTTTCTTCTTTTAAAAGTTTAATGATTTAATTTTAAAATCAAGTTCATTACTTGTCAATTCCATTACCAGACATGGCACAAAGTGAAAGACACATTTTAAGGTAATTCAATTGCTTTTTTGATTTTTTTTTTTTTTTTTTTTTTTGTATTTCAAAAATTTAAATTTTATGACAAAGATACGATATTTAGCAGCATAAAAACAGAAAAATACAGAGGTATTTGTTTAGAAACATATTTAAATATTCATGTCTATAGAAATTTTATTTATTTATTTATTTATTTTTATTTATTTATTTATTTTTTTTTTTTTCATTTTTTAATGCTAGAAACAAAAATATAGCTTTTTTCATATACATATAATGCACAAATTAAATTAAACTTTCAAAATTATTTTAGACTTGATTTTTTTTTCTTCATCTTCTTTTTTGTCTAGATTAATATGTAAAGAAAATTTGAAAATGACCCTATTATGATCAGTATTGTTTTACAGACCTTCCGAAAGATCTGTGATAATATTTACAGCATTTATTTTCAAAATAAATTGCTTTTTGCTCCCTTTGAGTAAGCCTTAGTTTAGCCAAAACTGAGATATTCGACTGTGTTTAAGATTTTCTATTTTCAAAACAAAGAGCATTTAATGTAATGTTAATTTCTACTAGTACATATAAACTACATCGATTTTTGTATACTTTTTTTTTCTTCATAGAAATTATGTATCAGTTTTTATACTAGATTTCTGACCAGGAAACCATTCCATAGTGTAATCACAAAAAGTAAATTCAAACAAGCATTAATCGAAAGAGCATATATAAATATGTTTCATCGATAACACCACGCCTTACTGAAATAATGAATCAAATCCAAAACAAGCAGAAATCGAGAGAGCGTAGTCAAATGTGTTCTTTGATGGAATAATCAGTTTCCCACTTCAGCTTTGAGATATATTCAATAGAGATATAATATCTATTACAAATTCGGTAAAATAGAATCTGAAAATTAATGAAAGTCGTGGTTCTGGCAGGTTTTCACGGGACTCCTCCCACTTCTTTCAGATGACTATATTTTTACACAAACTTAAATATAGATTTCTCGACAACGCGCTTAAGAGGGCTGACAGTTTATACGTCAAAAATCACGTTATATTATGCCCTCTCAAATGAACATAATTTAATTTAATTCTATTATTACACTATTGGGATGGTTTCCAGGTGAGTACTTATGTTTGAACACTTAATAATTAATCTCAAACCAGAATTATTTTTCGTCAAAAATATTTATTAATTTTAGAATTACGGAAGTTCGCGGGATATCATTCCTCTATTTGCCGTAGTATTCAAGTATTGTTAAATCCGCCTTTTCTCTCACGCCAGTACATTTTCAGGGTAATTTACGTCTTATTTAGTCGCAATCACACTTAGAGACTATTATGCTACAAATTTACTGGTGTGAAAAAAAGAGTGGGACTAATAACATTATGGAATACTAATTAAGCTTTTTGCAAATATGCATATGCTAAGTAATAACTAAAAAAAAAAAAAAAATCCAAATCGTAAGCGGATACATAACCATGTTTTTTGACGCATAAACAATTGCCCTCGTCACCTTTCACTTATAAATTCTGAAAGTTCTCTAATGATCGGTGCAACCACGCTTCACTAAAATAATGAATGAAATCCAAAATAAACAGAAATCGAAAGCAAGATTTGTGAATCAAATAAAGAGTTGTTTAATGCATAAATCAGTTGCCCATTTTAAATTTGAGATACATTCTATCGAGATATAATGTCTAAAAAATTCGCTAATGCAGAATCTAAAAATTGTAAAAGTCATGGTTCTGACAAGTTTTATAAGGACTCCTCCCACTCCTTTCTCATGACTACATTTTTATTCAAACTTAAATATAGATTTTTCGAGAACGAGCTCACGAGAGTAAACAGTTTACGCTTCGAAAATTACGTTAGATTATGCCCTCGCGAAAAAACACAATTTAATTGGTTTCTATTAATACACTATTGGTACGATTTCCTAGTCAGATAACTTCTTCAGGCATAACTTCTCAGGCTCCTAAAATTTAGCACTCATTTTATTATACTTTTACCATTACATTAAATCAATACTATTTAACCTAGTTTTAACGCATGCTTTTAAAAAATTCAAGAAAATGTTTTGTTGAAGAAAGTGGTTCAATATAATAAAATATCAAATAATTTTAATTACAAACACTATAACATTTTATTTGATGAATCTATTCAATTACACACAGTCGTATATCTTAGATTAGAGATCATTTATAGTGTAATAAAACATAATAATGTGTAGAATCGTAAAGTGGAAATGTCAAAAGTAGTGAAAGTATTTTTTATCATAAGTAATTTCAAAAGACTGAAAGTAGATATTGTTTAATTGTTCTTTAAACGAGTAGATAAAATGATGTTTTAGTGCTTTTTCTTCTTGTAGTTAGTATTTTTGTAAGTATATTAGTGCTTTCATGTCGCAGCTAGTATTTTTGTATGTATTAGTGCTTTCGTCTTGCAACTAGTATTTTTACAAGTTCGCTATTTTTATCTGATGGAAAATACTTTTAAATGCTTTATTTCTTTTTTTCAATACATGATATTGATATAATTGTGTATTTTATTCACAAAGTGATATATGCACGGGATGCCTTGAAAGAAGCAGCTAAAGTTTAAAAATACAGCAGAAAATAGTTTGTGACATTTTTTATTGCGTGTTTTAAGCCTTGTATAACAGTAAAATTAAAAACTAATTCAATGACTAAGTGTTTTCTCAAAGATAAATGTTACGACTAAATTTCGTGACGATTGAGATAATGTTTTACTTCTCAATCAGATGTAAATCATAATAATTTTAAAGTGTTTGTCATCACCATCAATCAGATTTTAAAAAAATCTATTCTACTGCTGCTGTTATGGTACAGCATTTATACCATATTTTGATTGACAGTCCAAAGAAATAAACAGAGAATTTATCGCTTAAATTTTTATCCATTGGCACGCAAACAACAAATCATTATCAATTAAACTCTTGTCTGCATTTGAGTGAGCCATGGTATGATTTCAACGCATCCTGTAATGAAAAGATATGTAGTGAAATTATAGATTTATTTTATTCTAACTAAACTGTTGAATTATAGATTTATTTTATGTTAAGGATTTTAAAAAGAAATTGGTGCTAAAATAAATTATTTTCACTTTCAGAAATATGTTTATGGATATATTTTTAAAAAATATTTTTATACCTGTGTTTTCCTTGAACTATTTTTTTTCTCTATTGTGATTCTAAACATATTTCCTTTGTTATCGATTGCATTGTACACATACACATACTCACCAATCATCTCATTATGAACCGTACAATTTTTAGTAACCGCCTTTTTTTTCACACGAGTTATTTTTTAGAGTAATTTTATTCGTAATTAATCGTAACAACATTCGAAGAGAATTACTCTAAAAATAAAGTGGTGTGAAGAAAGGGGCGTTAACAATTGTGCGGTTATTAATGAAATGGTTGGCAAGTATGCATACATATATATACGTAAGTGTTTTTAATTCACTTAATGCATAACGATGTTTTTCGTATATATTAATGCACGAATCCTTTAAAATGTATTTTAAAGTGAATTTAGCATAGTAATCTGTTGTTGTAACCTTCTCGATTTGTCTTATTACTTTTTTTTTTGTGTGTGTGTGTCTGTGTGTAAGGGGATTTTTTTTTTTCTCCGAGCTTTATAGTTAAATGGAAATACAGAGCTGCCAACCAAATCCGGCAAATTAGTTGTACCGCCCCTTTTTCTACACCACTTAATTTTTAGAGTACTTGTTTTCTTAATTCATCGCAAATATATTTGAAGACAATTACTCTAAAAATTAAGTGGTGTAGAAAAAGGGGCGGTATAAACAATTTGCCGGATTAGGTTGGCAGCTCTGGAAATATGAAGTTATGTATTTTTTAAGATGTTTTGCTTTGCTTAGCATTCCTATTTTATTGTATACATTGTTTAAGAATATACTTATGTACTTTTTAAACTTAACGATACTTTTGTATCGGTAAATTTTAATTTATGTATGTATTGAGATGCTTAATGGTTTTATATTACATTGTGATTTTTAACTTTTTGATGAAATTCTTATTCGCTATATGTCTGATGTATTTCTGTATTTGTTATAAGAATGTGAATTTTCCTATATAATGGCTGAAATATCTATAAATGTGTAACAATCTGTTTTGTACACAAGATCTGTCTGCACGTTTTCCGACTATATGCCAGGAAAATAAAACAACGTAGTTTCTCATTCATTAATTATATCTAAAATGGAACTGTCAATTTTTATGGTGGTGTAAAAATATCATGAACTTTTGCATCTACATGTATAGTGTTTAAAAACATTCCTGGAACGAATATTTTCAGATATATTTCAAGTGTTTACAGTAAACAGTTTTAGTGGAAATCAAGATACAAAGAACTATATCCAGAGCTAGTAGCATTTCCGGATTTTTGTCATGGATGAATGCTGCAACTATGTTTTATCGTGTGTTCATGCGTATAGTTTGTGCTTTCTATAGTCATGTGAAAAACATTTCAGGATCTTTAGTGTGTCATTCTAATGTATTACAACCAATGAATACAAACACCAGTATATTGATTCCTCTACGCTTTACGTCTTATTGAAACTTTACGAAATTGTATAATTAAGTAGTGATGATTGTATTTCAACTTGTGTTGGTGCATAGTGATAAAACATTTAATGGATGATAACTACACTCAAGAATTTTCTTTATTAAGTCAAACGTTTGGCTGACAACATTCTTTCTCTGTTGTGTAAGTGCTTTAAAAAAGTGCTTTAACTGTGATGACTTTGCTACGGTTTCCTCATTGCATCCAATTGTGTCAGTACAAGTTTTGAGTGTTCCAACTATGAAAATATGTAAGTTCGATGTTACAAATGTTTCTAATTGTACTTCTGGTTTGCCCTGGTGTTTCGTATTCGCCAAACTGTTGAAAGGAAACTTAATATTCGTGAAAAGAGATTTTATTTGCGTCAACTGTGAAAATAGAGTTTTGATTTTTGAGTCAGATTTTTGAAGACACAAGGCTTGAACTCAGACTTATGTTAAAAGTATACGGCGAAGAGAAAATTGTCATTCAGTGTGAATGCAGGGACAAAGAATTGTTTGCTACTGCACACCGACAGAAAATATATACTGAAGAACGTAGTGATCGTTCAATTTAATACGTGTTAGTAAACACAGTACGCCAAATAATTATATACTGCGTTGATATACCTTGTCCAATACTTTCCTTATGAAATTGTAAAAGACAATTATTTGCAGACAGATCTTGTGCTCTTTCACCGATATACAGTAAACTCTCGATTGCCCGAATGCGTGTTACCCGTTTTGTGGATTATCCGTTGTCTTCTTCTTGAGACTTTAAATTATGATGTTCATTAAAAAAATTATTTATACAATTATATCTACAATTAAAAGTTTTAGAATAAAGGAAGGCAAAATTTCTAGGAAAATGAATTTGCATTTGCCTAGCCACCCAATTCCGCGGATAATATAGGGTTTACTGTAATAATGGAATTTTCATTTACATTTTTTTACATGGTGAAATCCAGCAACTGTTATATGTATTTTACTGTTTCGAGCTATAATTAAACAGTAAATGTGTCGTTCTACAGTCACTTAAATTCTATTTGCTTAACACTTAACGGACGGGCCACGTAAATCTACGTCATTACGTTATGACTATCTAAGACGGGCAACGTAGATTTACGTTTGCTGTTTTAAAGGGCGGGGTTACGTGGAAAAGTTATTGACTTTGATATGTCAATTATGCAAGTTCCATTTCGTAAGAGTGGATGTTTTATAAACTATCACATTCATAAGGACTACTAGACATGCAAATGAAAAAGTTATACAATTTTATTCAAAAATAGTACTTATTCATGGAAACAACAACGCCCATATATAGGTGTTTATTTAATTCTTTAAAAAAATTCCGGAAACGGGGAAAGACAGGAAAATACAACCCGTCTGTTAAGTGTTAAATTATTTTAATTTCTTGCGCATAAACTTTATTGATTTCAATAAATTAATCAAAAGAATGTTGATTCTTTTAATTATTTTCAAGAGTTATAGGTCTGTAACATACAAATTGAATTATTTTATTTATCACAAAAGAATATAATCTAAGAGACAGTTTTTTAACAGTTCAGTATTATATATATATATATATATATATATATATATATATATATAAATTTAAAATTTTTTTGTTCCTATTTACCCAGTTTACATTTGTTAGAATCAAAGAAGTCATTTAAATATCATGTTAAAATAATTGCTTAATTTTGATAAAATAAGTCATATGTATGTTCTAACATTATTTAATTCTTAAGAATAATAACACATACTTTTATTTATCGTTGATTTTATATTAAATTAAAAATAATATGTCTACGGCTTTGACCCAAACTGATTTTCAAAATACATTAATACAAATAAAATCATTAGAGCTATTTGAGAAAAAAATATGTTTTGAAAGCTACCAAAAGAAGAAAAAAACATCAATTTCTTTTTTAGTTACAAGTTTTTCAATAAAGAAATCATACAAAGAAGAAATGAGAAAATTATCCAGTAGATAAGACTTAATTATCTTAGACTCATGACTCTTTTAAGAAAATAAAATATGATTAAGAATAAAGTAACTAAAAGAATCAGTTAATCCTTTCTTGATTTTCCTTTGTCTACATATGTCAAAGATATCCTTCATGTCGCCTTTGAGAAACGATTAAAATAATTATGTTTAAAATTTAAACTTCTCTGATTGTATAACGGTTTGATTTATAAAAGTATTCATTAGTAGTTTCTTTCTTTCTTTCTTTTTTTTTTTTTTTTTTAAGTGTTTTCTATAATGAACTTTAAAAAATGCAAAAAGATTTTAAAAGTTATTTCTTTTTTCAATAATAGAATTTTATTAATTTGTTTT